>CM022301.1:506777102-507135189 GCA_011799875.1 Thinopyrum elongatum | reverse complement strand
AAAGTTGAGTGCCCGGGGTAGTCTAGCCAGCCCCTGAGACACTCAGGAAATATAAAATAAGAGAAACGGGTTAGTCCTCAATAACATGCATAACCATAAAAATATTCACAACAATAGTATTCAAAATAATCACGACCGTGTTAGTGATGACAACAATATTCTGCAAAATAGTTCAGGCCCAATTTAATTTTCTTCCTCCGAAGATCGACCCTAAGACCGACACTTGGCCAACCCAGACTGTAGTCCTTAACCACGGACACGGCTATTCGAATAGGTTTAAACTCTGCAGAGGGTGTACTCTTTACCCACAAGTAAAGGATTTCTTTAGTCAGCACCGTGACACTGACTAATTCCCATTACGGTCCTTGGGTTGAAAACACACCTGACCAGCACACACTAGATTAACCGTCCGGATGCCAGGAATCACCCAAAGCATCGTTTCAGAAAAACTCTAAGTCGAGGAGACAACAATCTCGAGTAGCATGGGATCACTATTAATACGCGCGGATTCCAAGGGGTGCCCCCTCTCGGACACAACCGGAAACACCCATGCCCCCTGACCCGATGACAGGATTTAGTCCATGGCCATTGGAAACCCTCATCGTGGCCCTCTGTACGGTGTGTGCATGGAAAGGGGTTAACAACTTACTAAACAATACCCCACCTATGGCAGGGACAAGTGGCAGCACGAATCAAGTATGGGGGTTACCGGAACAAGACTCGATCTACGGTCGACTTAGGAGGTTTAAGTTTCCTGCAACGGTTAGCACAACAAAGTATTCCTTCAACAGTAATGCCAACAGGGCCACAACCCTTGCATGCTCCAACAAGCATAACAAACAAGGCATGATCATGCTCCAACGTGATCACCCTTCTGCCTGTAACGGTATTTCCCTTATGCCTGCTCCTGCAGGTTAGTCATGACGAGTACACGATGCACGGTACGATGAAACATGCCAACACTATATGCATGCAAATTTTACTCGAATTCAAACCATGCGAGCACTACTAGCAATATGCCAATTTAATGTGAATTCAAACATAGTCATGTTTAAATTATTCTAGCAAATAATCTACCATGCATTCACCATATCAAGTGTTCAAGTTGCTTGCCTTGGGTATGTTGGGTGCACTCCAAAAGTTTGAAAAATTTATCTTCCCTCCATTTCCTATTTTAAAGAATATAGCAATTACCACATAAATCAAAAACAGTACTAAAAAGTGTCCCAAATATTTTTGAAATAAATACTAAAATAAACTAGATGAAAATTGAAAAATAACAGAAAAATAATCAAATTATTTGGAGTTCATATAAATTACTATGGAATTTCTAAGATGGAAAAAATGATTAAAAGGACTATTAAATTGGTCCAACAAAAACTAAGCTTAGCAAAATTGTTCACCCTAGCTAGATTAATAGAACATTATTTTAGGAGTATTTAAAAATTTGAACCATCAAATTTGGGTTTGAAATGGATCCTGTAGTATTAATTAGAGATATGCTGAAATAGATAAGGGAAAGGGCAGAGGCGCGCCTTGAGCGCCGTATAGCCGCGGGTGCTACTGGGCCGACCCAGCTGCTCAGCCGCGCCAGAAGGCGTGGTCTGGGGTCGCTGACAGAGGGCCCCACCTGACAGGTTTGAAATCGGGCGCGCTACATGCCAAAACAGAGAAGGAAGGGGAGGTCACCGACGACGATCGACGGCGTATCAGGGGATGGTGATGATGCAGGCGTGCTCAGGGTGATCCTCCGCGTCGGTGGGTGGTGGAGTTGACCGCTGGCGTGCACCACAGCAATGGCAGCGCCAACTCTAGCGGACGGCGGCGTCGGGTGATGTGGGATCTCGTCGGAGGAGCCTCCAATCGTCAAATTGATGTGAAGATCAGACGAGGGGTGGATTAGGAGGCTACTGGTGAAATTTGGGAGGTGGGGGTGGACGGAAGACGTCGGCTTCTTCTCAGAAGCAGAGGCGGATCGGGCGGCCGGAGTTGGGGAAGAAGACCTCCCCGGGGCCGTTCAGTCCCTCTAGAGTGTGATTGCGGATGGGTGTAGGTGGGGTGAGTTCGAAACGAGGCCCGGGGCGGCCTTTATATAGGCAGGCGGAGATGGCCGGAGCGGAGTGGATCACGGCGGAGTAATTCCGGCCGGTGGGGTTGGTTTGGATCAGTTGGCTTGGACGGTGCCAAAAGTGAGGTCGGTGGAAGCTCCCCGAAGCGCTAGCGTTGACGATTTCATCCTCTATACACTTCCTCACAGTGGAGCCCGAGGACGGCCGTGGCGGACGGTGCCAGCTCCGGCGACTGACAGCAGGGTCCTGGGTGGTCTGGACAGCGGCCTGGCGTCGTGAGGTGGTGCCGCGTGGAGGGAGAGTTAGGGCTGGACGGTGAGGAGGAATCAGTTTTGAGGCTTCCCGAGCAAGATACGATGGCGGCGGCGATTAATGGCGGTTGGCGTGGTCGGTGATGGACGGCGGGGGCTCAGGCGGTTGGGAGTTAAGGAGGAGGCTTGCTGGTGGCTGCGGATTGGGCCAGGTGCCCCTAGACGGTGCTGATAGTGATGGGTGGCGGCGCTGGGCGGTGGCGTATCCGGGTGGGAGACGATGGCGGCGGCTCGGGTCGGTGGCTGGCCGGCGCCAGGCGGCAAGGAGGGGGTGCGGGGAGGTTGCAGGTGGCGGCTTGGGCACGAAGGGGAGCCAGGGGAGGTGAAGCTGGGGTGCACGGCTTCGGGCGCCGTCGGCCGCAGTCCAGGCGCTCTGGACGTGCTCTGGGCATGCCCACAACCTGCTTGAAGAAATGCTAGAGGCAACTAGAGATCTTTGTTGATTATGAAACTTGGTAGGGTGGCATTTTATGAGATGAAAAAGATGCCAGACATTCTGGTTTGGCCATAGGACCAAATGGTGTTTGCAGTTTAGAAGGATGCTAGATTTCTATCCTGTCCTCAAGGTGTTCGACAGAATGTTAGAGCTAGCTAGGCAACTTTGTTAGGTGTATAAACTGCCAGGATGGTGTCTCCTTAGATGACACAGATAATTGTGAAGTTTGTTTGTGAAAATAGAAAACTTGCTAATGCAAGTTTTACAAAACTTCAGTTCTGGACAGAAACTAAAGGGGAATATTTGGTGGTCTTGCAATTTGATATTAAGGCTGACCTTCTAGACTTAAGGGTTTGGTAGGATGGACTATGAGTGGGAAAAATTCAGGATTTTTGAAGCAATAAAATTAGGGGTTGTAGTAGAAACTCAAATACTGGACATAATTGAAAAGAGGTTGTTTCACTCAAAATTTTCAAAACACCAAGAAGGGTTTTTGCATAAAAGTGATATATAGGCATCACATGACCTCCCATAATTTTTGTGGAATTTTAAAAGAATTATTTAAAGTGGTGGCAGTGCAACAGGAGCATTTAAAGATTTGAAAATGCTATATAAAAAAATTGTTTTGGAGCAATTTTTTATTATGAAAATAATTCCTATTGTTATTAAAGTAGTAATGAAATGGTTTAAGAAAATTCCCAAAGCCATAATATTATTTCCAAAAATTTCCATATGGAGGGAAGAATTTTGAAAAACAGAGGGCGGAAAATACTCCAAAAATGACAAAGGACTTAATATACTTCAAAATTTTATCTCTAGCCAAATTTTTACATAGTAAAAACATGATTAAATTTTTGGGGTGTTACACAAGCTGAGCATCCCTGTTTGTATAAATACAAAAAAGTGATTAGTACAAAGCAAACTGTATTATGAATTTATAGCTTGAACAGGCAACCTACATGATCCATGCAGAGCACACATTTAAAAAAATAGAACTCACCAGAAAGAATCCTAAAACAACATTGTAATGGCCATCACAGCAACAAAGATGAAGATCTGTGAGTCCTTCTGAGCTGAAGTTAGTTTGTTCTTGTGGGCAGTAATGTAACCATCCTTCAACTGCTCCTTCTGATAAGAAGAGAAGGGCTTGGCTTCTTCATATCCAGGCATATTCTTCTTTTGAGGAGGATGATCCTGTTGTGCAAAGACAAGAGAACAACTAAATGCTAGCATCACTGTTTGCTCGAAAAGAAGGAAAGGAAATATTTAAAACACCCATTACATTAACAATGGGAGTAACTGATGAAATGTATAGTCACAAAGAGATGCATCCTCATTATCCTCATAGGAAATGATATGATACCAAAAACAACAGCTCAACTAGAACTGTATTATTACTTAATTTTATCAGTGGCTATAACGGTGGCAAACCAGTGCCTCAATTTATTAGCAGCCTTAGATTAACATGCGAAACAATACCACTTTCTCATGACAGTAGCTAAACAATAGCACAACACCAATAGAGATGACAAAGCTCGATCATATGGATGAAATCCGTGGGCTGGTACCAACCTTTGTCAGGAGGCTTATTGTGTAGAGCACGCAGATCAAGCACTTCTTCGGAACCATCCATTATTATCTACTGTGGTTGCCATGCTTACTATAAAATCCTCAATTAGTTTAATGTTTCCAACATCTTCTTGTCACTACTAGGGAAAACCCTAGTAGTAGCGCTTGAAATATATATAGCAGTAGCGCTGGGTCCAGCGCTACTGCTAACGCGCTATAGCTAAGTTGTAGCAGTAGCGCTGGTCTGGGCAGCGCTACTGGTAAGTATGGTTAGCAGTAGCGTTGCCTTGACCAGCGCTACTGCTAACTCTCTGTAGCGCTTGAACAAATGAAGCGCTGCTGCTAATTTAGCGCTGCTAGTAGATGCTTTCCAGCGCTATTGCTAGTATTCCAACTTTCATAGATTTACACCCCCTCTACGTATTTGTGATGTATTTATACAGGCTCTATATAGTAGTTTCATCAGATCATACTAAACATACACTATTCTCATCATATCATAGACATACGGTAGTCTCGTCATACCATCATCATCATCATCATTCAACACAAATATCATCACATCTCGAAAATAGCGATACACAAGTCATGTCATGTCTCGAATAAGTGCAACTGCATGGTCATGGTACACACACAAGTTTCATCATCTCTATCTAAACCATGATGTAGAAGAGAAGAGCGATCAGCATGAGCAAGAGCGTGACTATGTAGTACTTGAGGCACCGGCGATCCCGCTCTTGCTGGAGCGTCCACCTCAAGTAACTACTTTCCACTTCGGCTCTGCTGTCGAACCCTCTGTGGCTAGCACCCGGGTACTTGTCCACCTGGGCCTGAGCGTCTGGCCAGTGGTCGTAGACTTCTGGAACCCTCCCAACAAACATGGCGTAGCAGTCCCCCGCCATCTCTAATCTATGTACCTGCGTCGTCAGTTGATGAATTGACCCATAATATGCAACATAATGTACTTAAGAAAACAAAGAGGCATAATTAGCAAAATACAAGCAACCTATATATAATAAACATAAATGACGAAGTTCCTCATACCCAAACTAATTAACTAGAGCGATCTACGCTAGTTCAGGACCACGCGGTTTAATTACATCACATAGTTTCGCCGTGCATAAATTCAAAGTTTTGCGATAGAAAGACAGTACTAACACATTGTCATCGACAATCAGTCCTCCATGTCGGTGCTCCAATCTTCATAGTCAGGGAGGAAGAACCCAAGCTTCTTGAAAGGCTTCAGGTCAAGACGCTGAGCAAGTAGTAGTGCTCGGACATCAGCCCGCGTGATTGGCCCATGGTAGAACATCCCCGTTGGTTCGAGGACCTGCTTCATGATCACTTGGGCAAGTTCACACTGTACGTGATAAAACTTAGCTCGGATTCGATGATCCGGTGTCTTTCCTATGCTTGTGGCCCAGCTGACAATCTCGGCATCTTTGGTAGTAGCTGACATGCGAAGGCGTTGATTATCCCTTCTGTACTCGAGCAGGTGATGCATGAGGTAGAATCCATCAGCCTTAGTGGTGTGCGGTTGCTGGATGCAGCAGAAGTCGGTCTTATGGCGGAAAACCAGCCCGTTCTTCCTGTGCCTTTTCACCTTGATATATCCACCAGACAGGCTGAAGGTTAACAGGGCACTATCGAGAACACTTTTTACGTGCATGTAATCCTTTTTCTTGCGGTTCTTCGATGAGTCCAAGTACATAGCATGGGAGTATTCCGGGTACAGAATGATGAGGACAGCGCCGCCCCCGCTGCACAAATTAAGTACATCTCAAATTAGCCTCCATGCTTGCAAAGGAATGATTAACACTTACGAAAGGATATGCGCGGATGACTTACGTGGGATGATAAGGTAGGAGAATCGCTTCCTTGTCCTTATTAGCGAACATGAATTCGCCGAGGTACTTGCTCGCATTTCGTCGCCGCTGTCATTTCTAGACTCTTCCCCACCGCCATGTCCGGCGCCATCGTCTTCATGTCGATCGGTCATCTCTTCGTCTAGCCCCATGTCGTTATTCCCTGCCATGTGGAGGTCCTCATCATCATCATCTTCTTCACTTATCCACCGAGTATAGCCATCCATGAAACCATTCATCAGCAGGTGCGCCTTCAAAGTGCCACGATCAAAAGGGTCCAAAAGGACTCCTTCTTTGCATCTTGCAAACGGACATCTAATCCTAGTCCGATTATTTGCATACATGTCCATCACCGCGGATTGCATGTATCGCTCCATGTTCCATCCACTCACCTTCATGACCGACTGCACGGTATAACAAGCAAAAGGATTATAAACAAAATGAATGCATGCTTCAAAGTCATATAAAATTTTGGCATGACCTTGCCTAAAAATAGGACATATCGAGTTTGCTCGAAATTCACCGAAACGGAAATAAATCGACATTTCGGCAAAACATAAGCAACTCGGGGGCATGTGACTCGCACAAATCTCTCCATATCCCAAACACACATATTCTCATTCACACACATATTCCCATTCTTGAAATGAACAACTTTTTACTCACCTATATATCTCCCAAGAGAGACCGATCGAGATATTAGCACGGTTAGATGATGAGGCCTGTCGCTACCTATATGGATCGAAAGTGTGGACGGCTAAATAGCTAGCTAGATCTAGTTGTTGGGGAGGAGAGATGACTCTAGCTAACTAATGGAGAGGGAGTTATGGTGGAGGGGGGCATTAATGAGGATGAAGAGAGGTGAGAGGAAGAGAGAGATGAGAGGCCATTATGGAGTAGAGTTACTGGTGGAGGGGACTTATGAGGAGAGAAGAGAGGTAGGAGGGAAGAATAAGAAGGGCAACAATGGTGGAGAGGGGAGGGGAAAGGAGGGGGGAGAGAGAGGGCAAAGTGGGGGAGGAGTGTGGGTGAAGGTGGCTCCGGCCGCAACTAGTAGTAGCACTACTTCCCAGAAAGCGCTACTGCTATGGTACTTAGTAGTAGCGCTGGCCAGGAAAAGCGCTACTACTAAGTGGGGCCCATTAGTAGTAGCGGTGCTGTAAAATAAAGCGCTACTGCTAAAGTCTTAGTAGTAGCGCTGGATTTTGGACAACGCTGCTACTAGAGCTACCGTCGGTGGCCTCGTCTGGTCCCACATAGTAGTAGCGCATTTTTGTTTTCCAGCGCTACTGCTAAAGAGTTACTAGTAGCGCTTCCCTAGAACAGCGCTACTTCTAACTAGTAGCAGCGGTTGCTATTTTCCAGCGCTACTACTGAGGTCCTACCTATAAGCATTTCCCTAGTAGTGTGTGCAGTTCCACTAAAATATATGTTATCTTCAAACAAGATCCCTGTTTGCACAAGTAGAGATAATTACATATTACATTAAGAGTGGCATCAAATCACAGTGGCAAAACAACTGCTCGTTCCAGCCATAGCAATAAATTAAGATGCAAAACTATATTATTACTTGTGTCATCACAGTTCCAGTGCTTCATTACAGCATCGAGAGTTGATTTTTGTTCTTCTTCCGCTTGTTCTTCCCCTTCATCACTTGGGTCAATAACAGACAGGCTTCGCCTTCAATGTAAGATTTAGCATGTCAATTAGGGAGCACAAGTATAGCACTAAACAACAATATTACTTTTCTGATGACAGTAGCAATATACAGGCCAACAGTTGCAAAATATCATTATCTTACCTCAATGGGATATTACGGTGCACATACATATTGGAAGTCTGGTCTCCTTTTGTGCAGTTCACTAAAATCAAGCGACATTACCGTATAAGTAGTAAAACATATGAAAGCACACTGCACAATCATGTGGAAGAAGGCCAGTACTGACCTCTCATGACGCGGAATGGAAACAACTCACAAGAACAAGATATGAAACAAATTTACCAACACAGATAGGAAGTCAGATCTCCTCTTGTGCAGTTCCACTAAGATCAAGCAATCAAGCAATGTTGTCGCTGTGACATTTTGGTTGAACTGCACAAAATACTCTAAAATCAGAAGTGTTTTGTGCAGTGCAACAAAAGGTCGCAATAGCAATGAGGTGAGGTAGATAACCCTGTTTACACAAAGGTGCAAAGGTAACAATTAGTGGTCAATAACGGTGGATGACACAGAAGCCCACAAAAAGAAGCATCTAACTTATCTAAATGGGAAAGAAAGCAAGACAGTAGCATTTCTCAAACAGTGGCATTGATTCATATTAACGGAGAGATTATATTAACAATAAAATTCGTTAAACATGTAATTTGCTTTTAACTCTGGCATTGCTTCAATTTTCCAGCGACATTATTAGATTAACAACAGCTAAAGAGTTGTATGGGACAGTGGATGCACAAGCACCATCTGCATGTACCGATGTATAAAGGGGTGATGCACAGTCTGTTGCAACAAACAACCAAGGAACATATTTGTGTTGGTCCCATTTTTGTTATCTTTAGACACCTTTTCCTATGTGAGGGCAGCAAATCTAGTCCTGCTCAAACTATACAGCCTTGTCCCCAACCCATAGAAAGATCAGTTCCTTACGGATGTGTGTACTGCGTTTGTCATTGTTTTCCCTTTTTGACTAACATAGGTGTTGGATAGCCAGTCTGTACTACTTTCCCCCCTTCCTTTCCTCTTTGAACCACGTCCTAGATTCATGCTATACAACTTTTCCCACTACTTTCCTGTTTGATCCAACACCTAGATTCGAGTGCAGAAGCGAAAAAATTCTACATGCAGCTAGAGCAATGCTTGTGGATTAAGAAAATTATACCTTAAGGTTCTCGGGGTGTGGCTCGGTGGGCGGCCGGAGGCCGATCTGCCCACACTATGTACGGCGGCGAGGAAGAAGGGGTCGGAGGCCCTCCCGCGCCGCTGCTGGGTGAAAGAGAACATCGACGCCGGTAGTGGATTCCCTCCCTTGCCGACGTCGACAGCGTTAAGGCTCCTTGCCTTCCCCGACGGACAAGATCCTGCCGGCTCTTTGACCAGCAGTGAGGTGAGAGAAAGAGAGGAGAGGCCAATGTAGTCTTGTTTAGATCTGGATAGAGCGAGAGAGTGTGTAGAGAGCAATTACAAGCGCTGAGGCTCCAGCGTGTATATATATAGTGGAGAGAGAGTGTGAAGAGCAAACCCTAGAAAACAAGCGCTGAGGCTCCGGCGTGTATATATATAGTGGAGAGAGAGTGTGAAGAGAGCAAACCCTAGAAAACAAGCGCTGAGGCTGCAGCATATATAGTTGGAGTGGTTTTCTTTTTCTCTCCATAAAAATCATTTCAAAATGTGCACGAAACGAAACTCTTTATTTAACGCACTACTAGTGAAGAAAAATACTACTAGGAGGGCAAAACTAATACTACTATGTGAAGAAAATTTAACGCTCCAAGGAGTCAACTCGAAATTAACGCTCCACGCCTCCCAGTCGCACTTACTATCGTTCACGTGTGGTAAAGCAACAACTGAACCACACACAGTCAAAATATCGGAAAGGTGGGCTGCACCATCGTCCAATTTTAAACATTTTGGGCACTTGTATTCGGCCTAAGTCAGTGTGCCACCGTATGTACTAAGGGCTACAGCGGGTGCTAAGAAACTAGGGCGTATTGAGAGTAATTGCCATGCCGTTTATTTGTAGGGTGTCTTGCAAACTGTCAAACTCTATTCTCCTCTTATTTAATGGATGAGGCAAATCTTTTGCTTCCGTTTAAAAAAAATGAGAAATTCAATTTTAATTATTTTGTATGTACACTTTTCTCTCTTCCAATAATTTTGGGCACTTGTATTCGGCCTAAGTTAGTGTGCCACCGTATCTCGTACTACTCCCTCCATCTAGGTGTATAAAGACACATTAGAAGGTGCAGCGGGACCAAGGTGCAAGCAGATTGGAGGAGAAGGAGAAACTTGACCGGTCCTTCCTCCAATCAAAGCCCTGATTTCTCTCTCTAAATGCAACAATTAATCACAACAATTAAGAGATGCCGTTTTAGCTACCATGCTGGGCCACGTATTAACTCGCATGCAATCCGGCTTCGATTCCTTGACTAATCAACGCGTAGTTGCGCTTCATGCATTGGGTTTCCTAGGGAGATAACTGATGACCCACAAGTATAGGGGATCTATCGTAGTCCTTTCGATAAGTAAGAGTGTCGAACCCAACGAGGAGCAGAAGGAAATGACAAGCAGTTTTCAGTAAGGTATTCTCTGCAAGCACTGAAATTATCGGTAACAGATAGTTTTGTGATAAGGTAATTCGTAACAGGTAACAAGTAACAAAAGTAAACAAGGTGCAGCAAGGTGGCCCAATCCTTTTTGTAGCAAAGGAAAAGCCTAGACAAACTCTTATATAAAGGAAAGCGCTCCTGAGGACACATGGGAATTATCGTCAAGCTAGTTTTCATCATGCTCATATGATTCGCGTTCGTTACTTTGATAATTTGATATGTGGGTGGACCGGTGCTTGGGTACCGCCCTTCCTTGGACAAGCATCCCACTTATGATTAACCCCCCTCGCAAGCATCCGCAACTACGAAAGAAGAATTAAGGTAAACCTAACCATAGCATGAAACATATGGATCCAAATCAGCCCCTTACGAAGTAACGCATAAACTAGGGTTTAAGCTTCTGTCACTCTAGCAACCCATCATCTACTTATTACTTCCCAATGCCTTCCCCTAGGCCCAAACAATGGTGAAGTGTCATGTAGTCGATGTTCACATAACACCACTAGAGGAAAGACAACATACATCTCATCAAAATATCGAACGAATACCAAATTCACATGACTACTTATAACAAGACTTCTCCCATGTCCTCCGGAACAAACGTAACTACTCACAAATCATATTCATGTTCAAAATCAGAGGGGTATTAATGTGCATAAAGGATCTAAACATATAATCTTCCACCGAATAAACCAACTAGCATCAACTACAAGGAGTAATCAACACTACTAGCAACCCACAGGTACCAATCTGAGGTTTTGAGACAGAGATCGGATACAAGAGATGAACTAGGGTTTGAGAGGAGATGGTGCTGGTGAAGATGTTGATGGAGATTGACCCCCTCCCGATGAGAGGATCGATGGTGATGACGATGGTGATGATTTCCCCCTCCCGGAGGGATGTTTCCCCGGCAGAACAGCTTCGCCGGAGCCCTAGATTGGTTCCGCCAAGGTTCTGCCTCGAGACGGTGGCGCTTCGTCCCGAAAGCTTCCTTATGATTTTTTCCAGGGCAAAAGACACCTTATACCAGAAGATGGGCATCGGGGGGCTTCCAGGTGGCCCACGAGGCAGGGGGCGCGCCCATGGGGGTAGGGCGCGCCCTCCACCCTCGTGGACAGTGGGTGGCCCCCCTCTGGTGCTTTCTTCGCCCAATATTTTTAATATATTCCAAAACTGACTTTCGTGGAGTTTCAGGACTTTTGGAGTTGTGCAGAATAGGTCTCTAATATTTGCTCCTTTTCCAGCCCAGAATTCCAGCTGCCGGCATTCTCCCTCTTCATGTAAACCTTGTAAAATAAGAGAGAAAAGGCATAAGTATTGTGACATAATGTGTAATAACAGCCCATAATGCAATAAATATCAATATAAAAGCATGATGCAAAATGGACGTATCAACTCTTCCAAGCTTAGACCTCGCTTGTCCTCAAGCGGAAGCCGATATCGAAAAATATGTCCACATGTTTAGAGATAGAGGTGTCGATAAAATAAAATACGGACATGAGGGCATCATGATCATTCTTAGAATAGCAACACATATATATATTGTCATATGATTTCTTATGCTGAAGTAATAATCTATTCACAATGTAAAGTATGAATCAGAAACTTCATTGAAAAACCAGCAAACTATAATCTCAGTCATTGAAGCAATTGCAATTTATCATAACAACACAAAGAGTCAATATAAGAGCTTTTCAGCAAGTCCACATACTCAACTATCATTTAGTCTTTCACAATTGCTAACACTCACGCAATACTTATGGATATGAAGTTTTAATCGGACACAGAGAAAGATAGGGGCTTATAGTTTTGCCTCCCAACCTTTTATCTCAAGGGTAATGTCAACAATAATGATTTATGAAAACCCACATCCAATTGGATATATATATCAGGATCTTTCCAACACATAGTGCTTGCCAAAGGATAAAGTGTAAAAAGGAAAGGTGAAAATCACCATGACTCTTGTATAAGGTAGAGGACAAAAATAAAAGATAGGCCCTTCGCAGAGGGAAGCAGAGGTTGTCATGCGCTTTTTATGGTTGGATGCACAAAATCTTAATGCAAAAGAACATCACTTTATATTGCCACTTGTGATAGGGACCTTTATTTTGCAGTCCGTCGCTTTTATTTCTTCCATATCACAAGCTCGTATAAAGTTTATTTTCTCCACACTAATAGATCATACATATTTAGAGGGCAATTTTTATTGCTTGCAACAATGACAACTTACTTGAAGGATCTTACTCAATCCATAGGTAGATATGGTGGACTCTCATGGCAAAACTGGGTTTAAGGATATTTGGAAGCACAAGTAGTATCTCTACTTGGTGCAAATAATTTGGCTAGCATGAGGGGGGAAAGGCAAGCTCAACATGTTGGATGATCCATGACAATTATAATTTATTTAGATATAGAGAAACATTAACCCATTACGTTGTCTTCCTTGTCTCCAACATCAACTTTTAGCATGTCATATTTTAATGAGTGCTCACAATCATAAAAGATGTCCAAGATAGATATATATATAGTGAAAACTTCTCTTTCTTTATTACTTCCTATTAATTGCAACGATACCAAAACTATGTTTGTCAACTCTCAACAATTTTATTCATCATACTCTTATATGTGAAGTCATTACTCTCCATAAGATCAATATGATCTCTTTATCTTTTTATCCTTTTTTTTCTTTTATTCCCTCAAGATCATAGCAAGATAACCAAGCCCTCGACTCAAGACTAATCTTATTATATATAGCTCACGACTCAATTACACAGATAAGGATCTAACACAAAAAAACTCCAAGCTAGATCATACTAAACTTATTCTACTAGATCAAATATAACCAAAAGGATCAAACTAAGAAAAAACGGAAAAAGAAGAAGTGTGATGGTGACGATACCGGGGGCACCCTCCCCCAAGCTGTGGCAGTTGCCAGGGGAGCGCCCATACCCATGTATTTATGTCTCTTTCTTCGAGGTAGTGTGTGGTGATATTTTGGCGAGATGACCCCTAGGATAGGTTTCTCTGTCCTCGAGCTTATGACTTGCTGTTAAGGTCCATTGTTTCCTTCCGGAGTTTATCCGGACGGCAAAAGCTCCTTTCACCCTGGATGTTGCATAGCTGCTCGGGAGAACAAGTAACACTCTTTTTCAATTTTCTTAAGAAAGAAATCTAGCATTGGAGGGATGACCGAATTTGGAATTGCTGAGCTCTGGAGTGTAACACCCCATGAATTAAGCTACGTGATCATCCTTTGATTATGCCATGTCATCATGATCAACAGTGCTTAATCATCATTAGTATCATATCTCTTTTCAAATTCAAATTCAATTGAAAATTCAAACTGAAAGTGGAAAATAAAAGTTGCTCAAATCAGAACTAAATTGTTCATAAAAAGCAAGTAAATCAGAGACAATTCTAAAATGATGAAACCAACATTATTGAATTGGTTAAGGACTCAAACATCCTCTTCCAGTGACTAAAGACAATATTATACCTTTTATTTAATCTAATTAAATATGAAATTATTTTTCCCAAATAGTTTTTGGAATTAGGGTATAATGCACTGCTAATTTGGGCTAGGTCAATTGTTTAGTAAAAATCATTTTGTGGCCTAACTATTTGAAAACAGAAAAACAGAAAAGAAGAAAACAAAATAAAAAGAAAAGCCCCCCCGACCAACTGGGCTTTGGCCCAGCTAACCCACCAGGCCGGCCCATCCCCGACCTACCTATCCCTTGCCCCCCCGAAACCCTAGCCGATCCCCTCTCATCCCCCCACCCCCCCACCCCCCCGCGACTCGATCGGATCGGGATCGAGCCCGACCGCTCTCGACCCCGTCGCCCCTCGCCGCCGTTCGCCGGATCGCCCGCCACCAACGCCGTCGGCCACCACTGCCTCGTCCTCTTCCTCCCCCCCCGACGCCCTCGACGCCCCGCGCCGCGTCCCGTCATCGCCGCACGGCGCCCGCCCCGACCACCGCACCGCGCGCCCCCGACCCCGTCGCCGTCGTCGGTTGCCATCGCCGACACCTCCTCGCCTCCTCCCCACGCCGTCCTCCTCGAGCCTCGCCGCCCCTCTCCTCTCCTCGCTCGTGAGCTCCCTCCCTCGCTCTCCTCGCCTCTGTCGCCGCCGCCGCGCTCGCGCTCTGCCGCCCGGCCTCACCCCGCTCACGCTCACCTCGTCATGGCCACGCCCACGGCTCCGCGCACGCATGCCCTCGTGCGGCCGCGCCTTGCCGCGCCCCCACCGCAGCCGCTCGCTGCTTCAACTAGTGCCACTATTATAGTAATCATGCTCTTTATTATCTGTGTTGTGCAAACAGGAATACTCAAGTACAGATGTTGTGATGGTCAAGAGCATTCGCCAAGTTCTTGGGTTGTATGACACGGCTAGCCAAGATGGATTTAATCCCGATATTCACTTTATCAAAAGGCTCTAATGGGTTGGTTCTGAATCTTGCAAGCTGGGAATCAATGAGATGTGTAGGCATCTTTGTTGTACTTATTATTTGAATCTTATTTGTTGGTTCTGAATCTTGCAAACTGGGAATCAATGAGATGTGTAGGCATCTTTGTTGTGCTTATTATTTGAATCTTATTTGTTGGTTCTGAATCTTACAAGCTGGGAATCAATGAGATGTGTAGGCATCTTTGTTGTACTTACTATTTGAATCTTATTTGTTGGTTTTGAATCTTGCAAGCTGGGAAACATGGCATGATGATGCAGAGGACAGCAACCATAACAAACAGTTCAAACTTGGTAGTATTATTTGTGTGAAAGTGCGACAAATGTGCTGATCGTGTGCGTCCTGAGAATAATAATTCTAATTGTTGTGCATGTTGATCCTGTGGCACTGATAGAACGAGCCAATGCATTGCTTGTTTTAAGAATAATTTTTAATTAAAGCTAATTAAATTTAAGTAAAGTGACCACTAACACTTGTTATTACAGTACCAATACAGACCCACTCCGTGAACCGACGTGTGGCCGGAATATGTTTCTTAATGGAGGCGTTTGAATGCGCCGAGGGTGCATGTTCTGCCAGGCGTGCAGCGGGCGAGGGATGGGTAGTAACTGTTGTTGCCTGTACACACTCAGTTTACTGTTGAATCCAGTTCCCCAAGAGCTGAAAAACGAACTGCTGCCGCCGCCTACCCACTCGTTCACTTGAAGAGACTCCAATGGCGATCTGAGGGGTGAGCCTGCTGGATATGGACTTCAGCAAGGAGTTCACCTTTGAGTTCGCCGTTCAGTCCCATGGCTGCACCAAGTTGAATGTGATGTACACCAACGATCCGGACTCGGTGAAGCTCTGCCTCGCCGAGTTCAAGCAGTACCTACAGGACGAGAAAGCACAAGGTCGCAGGACTAGACCTTGTGCCCATCCATTCGTCTCCTGACATGGACCAGCGGATCGCCGTCGCCCAGGTATGCGTGCGGGACGAGGCTCTCATCTACCACTGCTGTAGGGCCATCAGAGGTTTTGGAGCATTCGGCCGTTTCATCGGCAGCGCCGACTGCACCTTCGCTACGGTGGAGAGAAGGAAGAACGCGACGATTCGGCCATCTGGTGCAACAAGCTTGTCGACATCCAAAAGCAATACAAGATCATCGGCAACGGGCAGGAGAAGGACTCCGTGGTTGACCTCGCCGAGACCATCATCGACCCCTGCTACGCCAACATGAAAGAAGACAATGATACCAAGGACCTGAACATGTGGGAGGTACCTCTGAATCTTGCCTACATAACCTACGCGGCCAAGGACGCATACGCATGCTACGACATGTACAGGCGGATCTTGGACATGAGGACGTGTCTGCTTCCCGTAACCGACGAGTACACGGACAGCCGCAGTGTCACGATCAAGCGTGCCAGGAAGGTCTAGATGTTGTACTTTATCTGTTTAAGCACCTTTATCATCTGAGTGTTTCATGCATTATCCTATGTGTCGTAATTATCTGTTTTGTCCTAAATATTTCTTCTAAGAACCCATTAACCTGTTTGCTTTTTTTTAGTGGCTATTTGCTTATGTATATAACTAGTTCACTCGATTGCCGTGCTTTGAATCTCCTTCCTCCCAACATATTCCCCTTCTCAGGTGGACCCAGCAGGTCTCGTACACAGACATCTGGGACCAACCACCTATCCATTTGTATTTCTTTATTTTGTTCAATCTTTCATCCTCTTCCTATACAGCGGCTGGCGGCGCTGCCGCGCACGCCTCGGTGACCCATCATAGCCTATGGCGTTGGTCAAGCCATTCCTCTACTCCCTCACATTGTCCGGCGGTGGCAGCTCCACCGGCCCACCTTGCACCCGAACAAGTCAACCCTCGTACTCCCCTCCGCCTGCGTCTTCCCCCGCTCCGGTTCGTTCGGTCCGAGGTCTCGACGTCGTCCTCTGCCTTGGTGCTCTCGCCGCGGCGGCGCCGTCTGTTGTTCCCAGCATGGTCAGCAAAACAAGAGGAATCAGGAGATGACTGTTCGTCGAGAAGCTGACAGTCCCGGGTCCACCAGGTCCATGGCCTAGGTTTTGTTGTTTAACATGGGCAGCCCACGACATGTTTCAACTTTTTTTGGATCCAGCAGGTATCAAGCGGCCTCTGGGCCTCCCAGCCTAACTTGTCTATAACATCAGCAGCCCAAGTTAAGTTTGTTTTTTCAAGACGACGCACAGCTCAGTTCTATTTTTCTATAAGAATACAAAACTGAACCTATGTTTTCCCTTCTATAATAGTATATATATTTATATTTATATCTTATTTTATTACATATATATAATAGAAACAACATAAGGTTCCGTTAAACCTGTTGTTCGTCCAACCATTTTATAGACCTTCCCATTTTTTTTATTTTTCATTTTCATTAATCATATATCTGAATTTTCTCCCACTTTCTTTTTCGATGTAATTTGAGTTTTCTCCCAGTACTTTTCCCTAGAACTAACTCAACTGTCCCACGTCTAGCCTAAAAAATAATAATACCCCACGTCCTATTACAGACTTCGTAAGTAATTACCATATTAATTAGAATTCCAAGCTTATTTCGTAAATCGGAAGTTCTTACAAACTAATAATCTATCTATCTATCTATACCTATACTAATTACAGTCTTCCAAGTAATTACCATATTAATTAGAATTTATGATCCGTTAATCTGGTGGGTCCAAATTATAACGGTGTAGATCTTTCGAAAAACTTCGCAATAGAAAAAAAATAGGTATATGAGTCGTCCACCTGATAAGACCGCAACGAAAGCAATCGTAGTCTCTCTTTCCTTCCACGAAAAACGTAGTCTCTCTTTCTCACGTCTCTCTCTCTCGATCTCTCATGTCCCTCTTCCTCTCTCATGTTTCTCCTCATCCCCACATGGAAAATTCTTCTCCTCCTACGGTCCTACCAAGAAATCGACCCACCTACCTCTTCTTATTCATCTCCTCCGCTCTATCCTCAACAATGAGGCACCTCCGTCTCAAGCGTATGCTCCTCCTCCCTGTCGGCGCTGTTGTAGATCCGTTTGACTAACTCCCTCCAGTTATTATTTGCAGTAGTATTTTGGTGGTTTTCTTGGCCTGGAACCGATCTAGACCTGCTTGCCATAGCTAATGATCAAAGCCCTTACCGTCTCGCGGTTTCGCCAGCCCATCCTGATTGCTCGAGATCGCAGCCGCCGCCTTTGCTATGGGCCTGGTATGAAAGAGCACCTGAAGTTAGATTTGTTTTTCTTCACATGTGGTGTTGTGGCACCAAAATTCAGATTATATGTTTGTTTGACCCAGCAATTGTCAGCAATTCAATCTACGTACAAGCTCCCCCTGCAGCCTCGCCCTCCCTCGCAAGCTCAATGCTACTGAGGTCTGAGGCTCGGCTTGCTGCGTTCAAACTTCTTGGGCTGCAGCGCCTAGCAGGAGACCGCAACCCCGCAGTCTGAGGTACTCCTGGTCGTGGGGATTATCAAGTGCTTGAACCCCTAGCAGGAGACCATGTCGATGCAATCTGAGGTATTTGCTGTTGTGGGGGTTTAAACTGATAGAATCCCGAATAAAATAGCTACGGTAAAATACCGGAGTCGGCCGATCGTGACTACTGCCATGCCAGCTATCTCAACATCTCATGTTATGGTCTAGCTATATCGGTCGATGCCGTAGAGTACTGTCCGGGACACCACTGTCATTGGCAACACTGATGGGGTTCGTGGTGAAACCCCAGATGCATGAACTCACAAGAGACAATTGATTCATGGCTGGTGTTCACGTGGCGTCAATTTTCTGGATTATGAGGATATAGTGATTATGTTCTGACGCTGCTCTGTGTTTTCTCTTTTCAGTTCTCTCCTCGGCTAGAAAACGCTTCAATTTAAATCAGCAGATCAAGGTTTGCTGCATGTTGGACGTTGGGATGTAGCCAGCCACGTCGTTGCGTCATCACCTGACGGAACTCGAAGTGTTGAGCAGACTCGCGAAAGCCGGAAGGCGAGATTACGTACTGGCCGATGCTCTTCTGCATGCCAGGCTACATCCTTTGTATTCAGATGAAGCCATATTTCCTACATGTTCAGAATTTCAGATGCAACCTGTAATTTCGTCATGTTGGTTCATGTTCAACTAAGCTTACTTACAAGCTTAAACAGAAAATATTATATTTCCTTTTGTTTGCAGGCTTTGCGTAGTGGGAATTTCCGCATAAATCTATTGCTTTGTACAGGATAGACATGTGGCGTGTTCACAGAAAAGAAGTTTCCTCTCCTTGGTGCATGTATTCCTGTCACATCTCAGGCATGCTGTACACAACTCCATGTATGTACAATGTTTCTTTTTTGTTTCTCCTTGCACATAGTTTTTCAGTGTAATCATCGGAAGATCTATTAACATGTAAATGAAGTCATGCACCAAACGAAAACCACCAGAAATAGTGGCCTTCATATTTTGTATATACTAATTATACTTTTTGAGATAAATATCAGATTGGACTATATAAAAAATAAAAGGACTAGATCATGTATCTGAAAGAGCGATGATGCGTATTGGTTCATTTTATTGAAGTTGACCCAACACAACAATGATTACAAAGATTAGCTAGGTGAGAAGCACACACCTGACAAATTCCATGGGCGACGGCATAGAACTGATTCATTGTATTTTTAGACCATGCGCACTGCCTAACTGGTGACTTATTGATGCGTACCTCATGTCAAGTTGAATTGGCTAAAGGATATAATGAACTAGGCACATATGCATGAATAAAGGACCCACGGTTGGTAGGATGACACTTTTGTAGGCATCTTGCCATTTAATAAAATTAAGAGTAAAACACAAATGCCAGGTATATATATCTATGGCGTAAAAATTATTAGTTTCTTTTACCACTTATTTTAACAGTATCTATCGTAGCACATACAGATGTCAAGCAATATTTCATGGTAGTGAATCATGATTGCTCTCATGAGTTAGGTTAGAAATATTTCTCGGTGCCTGTGCACCACGATTACTCTCATGGTTTACGTTAGTATAGTTTCTGGCTAATATTAGTAAGAATGCTCCAATTCCATCTAATATTCAATATATTTGAAGTTAGAGCAAACATTGAATTTATAGTCCATGATATATATATTTGCCTGTATTCTTTTTTCATATGTTTATATGCTAATTTATCCTGCGATGGACATGAAAAGTTCTATACTGCAGAATCAACGATCAAGCAAATTAATATATGAGATAAGTGGTACTACATATAATGCGGCAAATATAACAAAAAAGTAGTACAAAAAAAGGAATCAATTCTACTGTCCAAAATGTGAAGAAGAACCTGAGAAGACACGTCCAAGGTAAATTTGATAATATCTCATTATTTAGGTAGAAATTTATCCTGCACTAACCACATGTCCCATTTTATTATTAGGTAGAACCTTAAGCTAGAGATACGTGATCTTAGTGCAATGACGATTTGCACCATGTTTGAGGCAGAAGCAAAAAAATGATTAATCAATCTACAGGATTCTTGATAGATTGTGATGATTGTCATATACATAATGAGTAAGTTGTACGCACATAAACCACACATGAAGGTAACAAATGAACTAGGCGTTATACACAAAACAAGGCTGCACTTCTTGACGAGCATTAGCAAAGCCCGTTAGAAGAAACACAAGATTTGAGGGCATTTATTTGATCACCTACTTTATATAATTATCTAATAATATATAATATAATTTACCTCCGAGCTAAAATAGAAGATGCAGATTCTTATCCAATTAGTATCCCATCTTACTTCATATATCATTGTTTTTTCAAATATATATGTCATCAACTTTTCTAAGCTACGTTTCCACAACTCATAAAATAAATCAATATATAACACATTACAGTGACTACAACATTGTTCCTTCGAGTAGGAAAATTGTGTCTGATAAAACAAGAAATAAACAATATAAATTAACTAGCCCGTGCGAATGCACGGGTTGACGACTAGTTTTAATGAAATTCATGAACATTTTCTAAATGTCACATGCATTTTTTTTAATTGTACATACATTTTCTAAAAGTTGAGCGGAGACATCCGTTGGGTGAGCGTTCGATTGGATATGGAGGCCTAGGATTCGAGGTAGGGGGCGATCCGCGGGATGGGAGAGGAGTGACGTGACTGGCTCGTGGGGGTGTGGGGCCGGATCACTGGGTGGCGGGAGCTGCTCCATCCATAGCGCATGATACCGCATGGGCCGTGGGCCGATCGAGGGGCGCCTGATCCTATTGGCTGGCTGCTGCTGATGTTAATTGCTCTCTATTCCCTTTTAGGAGCAGTTCGCCGGATGGACGTTTGGAATTTGATTTGGTTGTGTCCAGCACCACTGAAATTCCTTTCTGTTGCCTGGCGAGCAGCTGCAGATTCATTAGCATCTCGGCTGAATAAAGAGCGCAGATCGCTGGAGGTGTATGGTACTTGCCCTATTTGCGGAAGAGAGGATGAAGACTCCTTTCGTGTGTTATGTGTCTGTGACAACGCCCGGCGTCTATGAAAGGCCATGCCAAAGATGTGGGAACTGTCGGAGCTAACTAGCATCAAACGCCGTGATGATTGGTTTATTCAGCTAATGTGTGATTTGAACAAAAAGGTCCGGGTCCGTGTGCTTATGCTTCTCTGGAGGGTATGGCACACACGGAATGAACAGGTGCGTGCAAAGCCAGCCCCTCCAATTGTCGTCCCAACCAGGTTCCTGGCTAGTTACCTGGACTCACTTGCCTGTCTTAAGCTTGATCCTAATGTAGACATTCTCAAGGGTAAGATGTTGGTTAACCACAGTTTCCCAATGATGCATGCCACATGTGATAATAATGCAATTTCAAGCACCCCTTGGCTACCTCCTTGTCAAGGGCGAGTTAAGCTAAACATGAATGGCTCCATCCTGTGTGGAAAGGCGGGAGTTGGCATGGTGCTCCGGGACCGTCTGGGAAGCATAATATTTAGTGCTTGCAGATATCTTGGCGACTGTGATGATGTGTGTGAATGTGAATTTCTGGCTATTCGAGAAGGGTTTAGCTTGGCATTGCAATGGATTACTCTACCCATTGATGTTGAGTCGGACTGCTTGTAGGTGGTTTCCATGGTGTTGAAAGGTGGAAGCAATTTATCTAAATACTCTTTCTTGATCAGAGAGATAAAACGTAGTATAGGGGAACTGATTCTTCTATTACTCATATCCGTTGTATTGGCAATGGTACGAGTCATGCTATGGCAAACTTTGGTAGAGGCCATGGCCGTAACATGGTTCGGCTTGGTTCGGGCCCAAATGAGGTCTTAGATATTGTCTTACGAGATTGTAATCCTTAATTCTGAGTAATAAATAGTTATTTCGCAAAAAAAACTGTCACGTATATATTTTTTAAATTCATAAACATTTTCTAAATGTCACATGCATTTTTTGAATGGTACTAAAATTTTCGAAATGTTGAGCGGACACATCCTTTGGTTTCCTTTCGTTCGATTGGATATGAGGGCTCCGCGGGATGGCAGAGGAGAGACATGACTCGCTCGCGGGGATCGTGCTCGCTCAGTTCGTCTGAAGGTAGCCTAGCCGTGTGCGCACCACCGGTGCCGTGGCGCTCACCAGCTAGCTTCGACCTCGAGTAGTTTTGTTCGTGCCAATTGAGGAGGAGGATGGCCGAGGGGCGTCGTGTGGATCCGCTGGGACGGCCGCCGAGGGGCTCGACCTCGAGTTGCACCTCGGCCTGCCGTCCGCGCGGATTGCGTTCGACCTTGATCTCAATGTCAACCTCTCCCTCTTCGCTGGTCCAAAAGAAGGTTTGTTTGGGTTCGACGGTTGGATTTGGCCCAAGAGAATTAATCCGGTCAAAAAGAGCGTCCGTTTGGGGTCAACGGTTGAAGTTGGCCCAAGAGAAGGGGCCGAAATTTGAGTCAGTACACAATATAAATTCTGGTTGCAGTCTTCAAACCGGTGATACCATATCACCGCTAGGAATCGCGTCAACGGATGTTCAGCAACATAATTATTCAGATATAACAAAGTGTACTACGTATATTGCAGAAACGACAAAGCCTACTCATTCAATCCACGAGCTAGAAAGCCGTCCAAGTCCAACACATCCGTCCGTT
Source organism: Thinopyrum elongatum (assembly GCA_011799875.1). Taxonomy (NCBI): domain Eukaryota; kingdom Viridiplantae; phylum Streptophyta; class Magnoliopsida; order Poales; family Poaceae; genus Thinopyrum; species Thinopyrum elongatum. The sequence goes on along the minus strand of CM022301.1, from coordinate 507,112,008 downwards.
GGGTGGGTGAGCGAGCGTGTACGGGTAACAAATGAGGCGGGAATGGAGGCGTGGGCTTGAGCGTCCGATCGGGGATGGACGGTTGGGATCCGGTGTAGGGGGGTCATTCCGCGGGACCGAGCGATTGATTGGCTCGCGGCGCTGTGGGTCCGGATAGCTGGCGCTGGCGTGGCGGAAACTTCTCTGTCCGTTCGCTCCTCCTTGGCTGATCCACTTGCATTCGGTTCATGTGGAGGTAGCCGTGTGCGCCGCGTGCCGCTTAGTCGCGAAACCCTAGCCACTGTCCGTCATGCGCCGCACGGCATTTAGCTAGGTCATTCCACCCCGAAAGAATTCCCCCCTTGCCGCGGCCCTCACCACCTACCTAGCTTCCACCTTGAGTACTAACGGCCGGCGCTAGGGTAGTGTCGTCCGAGGAGGAGAATGGCCGAGCGGCGTCGTGGATCCACGGGGACGGCGGCCGAGGCGCTCGACACTTTTAACATTTGTCTACATGATTGACCTGTTTTTGAACATTTTTGGACTACGTGTTACATAGGTTTCGAATACACATGGGATTATTTTTTGAAATGATACAAAATATTTAAATAATGCGAACATTTTTTTACATTGTATAATTATTTTTTCTATAATGTCACAAACATATTTTTGAAGCGTTTGAGCATACTTTTAAATGTAATGTACATTTTCTTTGAATGCTACGATTTCTTTATTTTGAATTACACGAACATTTTTGTTACATTGTATAACATTTTCAAGAAGTGTCACGTACATTCTATGTCCACGGGTCAGCTATCGAACCCTTCAAATCATCCATTCTATTTGGGGGATCCTGCCCAGAGGATACAATAGAAGTGATAAAAAAATGTATCGGGTGTCACATCTTCTGACTTCGAGGAGAAATACCTGGGTCTGCCGACACCTGATGGTCGATTGACTAAGGGTAAGCTTCAAATTTTGCAAGTTAAGTTGAGTAACTTGTTTTCTTTTGATGGGCATCCTACACAGGCTGGCAAAGAAGTTTTGATTAAGTCGGTTGCTGAGTCAATCCCTACCTTTATTATGAGTGTGTTCAAGTTCCCATTTGATGTTTGTGATGACCTGAATACGTATGGTTTGGAACTATTATTGGGGAGCGGAGAAAGGTAAAAGGAAAACTCACTAGTATGCTTGGCATAAGATGACCCGGCCGAAGTCACAAGGGGGCCTCGGGTTTAGGGATTTTCGAATCTTCAATCAAGCTCTGTTGACGAGACAAGCCTGGCGTCTCTTGATTTTTCCGGACAGCTTATGTGCAAGACTACTCAAAGCCAAGCATTACCTAAGTGGACGCTTAGAGGACACAGTGTTTTCGGGAAACCCGTCTCAATCATGGCAAGGCGTTTGTCACGGGCTAGAGCTCCTGAAGAAGTGGCTGGTTTGGCGTGCGCGGGACGTGTGCTCATGCTTCTCTGGAGGGTGTGGCATGCACGGAATGAACTGGTGCACGCAAAACCAGCCCCTCCAATTGACGTCCGAACCAGGTTCCTGGCTAGTTATCTGGATTCGCTTGCCTTTGTTAAGTTTGATCCTAATGCAGACTTTGTCAAGGGTAAGATGCTGGTTAACCACAGTTTCCCAATGATGCATGCCACATGTGATAGTAATGCAATTTCAAGCACCCCTTGGCTACCTCCTTGTCAAGGACGAGTTAAGCTAAACACGGATGGCTCCATCCTGAGTGGAAAGGCTGGAGTTGGCATGGTGCTTCGGGACCATCTGGGAAGCATAATATTTAGTGCTTGCAGATCTCTTGGCTACTGTGATGATGTGCTAGAATCTGAATTTCTTACTATTCGAGAAGGGTTTAGCTTGGCAGTGCAATGGAGTACTCTACCCATTGATGTTGAGTCCGCCTCCTTCCATGGTCTTGAAAGGTGGAAGCAATTTATCTAAATACTCTTTCTTGATCAGGGAGCTAAAACATAGTATGGGGGAACATGACTCTTTACTCATATCCTTGTACAAGCAATGGTGTAGTCATGTTATGGCAAACTTTGGTAGAGGCCAGGGTCATACCATGGTTTGGCTTGGTTCGGGCCCAAATGAGGTCATAGATATTGTCTTACCAGATTGCAATCCCTAATTCTGAGTAATAAAGAATTACTATTTCGCAAAAAAAGTGTCACGTACATTTAAAAAAAAAATTGTGAACACTTTCTAAATGTAACATGCAATTTTGAATGGTACTAATATTTTCTAAAAGTTGAGCGGACGGTGCTCCGCGGGATGGGAGAGGACCGACGTGACTGGCTCGCGGGGGTCGTGCTCGCTCAGTTCGTCTGAAGGTAGCCTAGCCGTGTGCGTGCCGCTCCGTCGTGAAGCCGAAACACTACATACATCCTATGGCGCACCCTCCATCATCCGTCCTGCGCCGGTGTATTGCCAGGTCATTTCCACCCGAAACAATTCCCCTTGTGCCGCGCCGCTCACTAGCTAGCTTCGACCTCGAGTAGTAACGGCGCTAGGGCAGCTTCGTTCATGTCGACCGAGGATGAGGATGGCCGAGGGGTGTCGTGGATCCGCGGGATAGCCGCTGAGGGGCTCGACCACGAGCTGCACCTCGGCCTGCTGTCCGCGCGGATCGCGTTCGACCTCGACCTCAACGTCGACCTCTCGCTCTTCGCCGGCCCGATCCCGGTGGAGAATCTCGCCCTCGTCGTCTACGAGAGCCCGGTGGCGGTGGCTGGGGACGACGTGTCGGCGCCAGTGCCGTCCACGGTGACCGAGAGTGCTGCGGTCGAGGACGTGGAGATGAGGGCCCTCGTCATGTACGAGGGCCCGGCGGGCGGCGACGACGTGCCGGTGCAGCCTACGGTTTCCGAGTGCGCTATGGTCGCAGACGTGGAGATGGGGGCCCTCGTCGTCTATGAGGGCCCCATGGCCGGGGACGGCGCGGTGACCGAGGTCGGGGTTTTGGCCACGCTGGAAGACGAGCCGCAGGGCGAGGCTGGGCAGATCGTCTTGGCCTGCAGCGCCGACCCCACTGGCGTTGGAGCTGTGACACCTCCCCCTGCAGCAGCTGCCGCCCGGCGTCGGGACCCCATGACCCAGTCGAGGCGGAGGGCCGACATGGTGCGGGCGTGGGTGAGCGGCCAGCTCCAGAGGAAACACGGCATCCCCAGGGACCTGCCGCTGAGCTACATGGTGGAGAAGGTCCTGAGCAAGTCGGACATGAACCCACGGCACGCCCGCTTCCTCCTCCCGGACCGCGCACGCACCCGCCTCCACGCCTTCCTCTACCCCGCCGAGATCACCGCGTCCCGCTTCAACACCACCGATCCCAAGCCAATTAGGATCCCCGGGGTCAGGGCCAGGCCGACGACATACCTAGCGTGTCCTTGTCCTCTAAGTCAGCAGCGGCTGGGGTCGTGGCCAGTGCAAGTCTGACCGCCAGAAGCTGAATAAATTCCATCGCAATGACGCCACCGCCATCAACGACAAGGGGTACAGGAGCTTCATGGTGGACTGCGGCCTGGAGGCCGGCGACGGCGTCGAGATGTGGGCGTTCCGGTGGCCGCCTGGTTCCGGTGGCCGCCTGGATCCGTCCGTGCCTTCTGATCGCCAAGAAGGACGTCGTCCACCCCGCCCAAAACCCGTAGAGTGTGTAGTTCGATCCTCTCGTTGAGATCTCATATTGCATGTCAACTGCGTCTGGCCGATGGTACTCTCCGGTCGTAGTGAGCTATAGCCTTGCGGTGGCTTCGTCTTTGGTGAAGTTGTTGTATTTTAGTGATCAGCTAACTAGCTCTCTTTAATTATGTTGCAAGTACAATTCTGATTATGAACGCAATCTTTTCTATAACATTGTACTTACACTGGTAGGTGAGACACCCTTCATTTCTACAATCGTAGCAAGGAATGGCGTGCATAATTGTACATGTTTAACATTTTTCAAATACATGTTTTTTAAATATTTGTTTGCTGCCTACTTTTTTCATACACATTTGTATATGTTTTGTATATATATCTAAAACATTTTTTAACACGATTAACATTTGTCACATACTCCCTCTGTCCATAAATACATGTCGGATAAATGGATGTATTAGTTCTAGATACATTCATTTTTGTTCATTTTTCTGATGATTAACGTGTTTTTGAACTTTTTTTGGACTACGTGTTAAATATTTTCCGAATACACATTGAATTAACTTTTGAAATTATAAAAATCATTTTTTAAATTATGTGAACATTTTTTATATTGTATAAACATTTTTTCATACAAAGTCACAAACATATTTTTTAAACGCATGAACATAGTTTTAAATGTAACGTAAATTTTGTTTGAATGCTATGTTTTTTTTAATTACAAAAATATTTTTTTGAAACGCATGAACATAGTCTGGCCTGATCCGCGTGTGCTCGGTTCGTCCGAAGGTAGCCTAGCTATGTGTGCCCCACTCCGTTGTGAAACCGAAACCCTAGATACATTGTCCTCCACCGTCCTTCCTGCGCCGCACCGTATGTATATACTCCCTCCTGTCCTTTTTACTCTACGTACTAGATTTAGGTCAAGTCAAACTTTGCAAAATTTGAACAAATTTATTTTTTTAAATATCAACACCTACAATACAAAATATATGAACTATTAAACTACATTTTATAACAAATCAAACAATATTGATTTGGCATTGTGAATATTGAAACTTTTGTCTATAAGTTTCATAAAAGTAGAGATACTCTAACTTCGAAGATAACTTATATGCAGACTAAAAAGGACCGGAGGCAGTACATATAAAACCGTATTGCCAAGTCATTTCCCCCCAAAAGAATTTTCCCCGTGCGACGGCGCTTACTAGCTAGCTTCAACCTCGAGTAACGGCGCTAGGGCAGTTTCGTGTCAATCGAGGACGGCGGCCAAGGGCTTGACCTCGAGCTGCACCTCGGCCTGCCATCCTCGCAGACCGCAAGTTCGATCTCGACCTCAACGTCGACCTCATGCTCTCCGCTGGCCCAATCCCGGTGGAGAATCTCACCCTCGTAGTGTACGAGGGCCCGGTGGCGGTGGGTGGCGACGACATGCCAGTGCCGCTCGGGGTGACCGAGAGAGTTACGGTCGTGGACATGGAGATAGGGGCCATAGTCGTCCACAAGGGCCCGGTGGGCAGGGACGGTGCGGTCACCAAGGTTGGGATTTTGGCCATGCTGGACGACAAGCACGTCTAGGCTAGGCAGATCATCCCAGCCGGCGGGGACGGCGCGGTCACTGAGGTCGGGGTTTTGGCCACGGTGGACAACGAGCACGTCGAGGCCGGCAGATCGTCCCGACCGGCAGCACCGACTCCACCGCGTTGGCACTGTGCCACCTCCCCCTGCAGCAGGTGCTGCCAGCGTGGGGATCACATTGCTCCCCTGGGCAGATAGCGGCGCACGCCAGAGGCGCAGGAGGGCCGACATGGTGCGGGTGTGGGTGCGCGACGAGCTCCAGAAGAAACACCACCTACCCAGAGACCTGCGGCTGAGCTACATCGGGGAGAAGGTGCTGAGCCAGTCAGACATGAACCTGCGGCACGCCCGCTTCCTCCTCCCGTCCCGCGCACGTGCCCGCCATCGCACCTTCCTGTATGCCACCGACAACTTACCCGGGCATGTCCTTTTCCGTCTATGCGAGCAACGGCCGGGCTAGTGGCCAGTCTGCTGCCTAAAGCTGAACAAATTCCATCGCTGCAACTCCACCGTCATCAACGATAAGGGGTACGTGCGCTTCATGGTAGACTGCCGCCTGGAGGCGGGCGATGGCGTCGAGGTGTGGGCGTTCCGGTGGCCATTTGGGATCCGTCTGTGTCTTTTGATCGCCAAGAATGACGGCGTTCGCCCCGCCCGAAACACGTAGAGTGTGTAGCCTTCCATCCTGTCGCTGGGATCTCATATTGCATGTCAACTGTGACTGGCAGATGGTACTCTTGTTGTTGTTACTGTTATTTCTTGTGCGAGGAATGTGTTGTTGTTGTTGTTGTATCGTAGTCAGCTAGCCTAGTGGTGGCTTGGTCTTAGGTTAAGTTGTTGTATCTTAGTGATCAGCTAGGTTAGGTTGTCGACACGAAACTGCCCGACCTAACCTACCGTCGTTTCTCGAAGGAAGGGGTGATCCATGGGATGGGAGAGCGTCATGGCTGGCTCGCGTGGATGTAACATTGTATAACATTTTAAAAAGGTGTTACGTACATTTTTTGATTTTCGTTAACATTTTCTAAATGTCACACGCATTTTTGTGAATAGTACACACATTTTCTAAAAATTGAGCGGACACATTCGTTGGGTCAGCGTTCATGCGATTGGATATGGAGGGATAGGATTCAAGGGAAGGGGGCGATCCGTGGGATAGGAGAGGAGCGACGTGACTGGCTCACGGGGTTGTGGGTCCGGATCACTAGCGTGTCAGAAACTACTTCATCTCTAGCGGGTGTCGCTGCGTGGGCCGTGGGTTGTACGATGGGTGCCTGATCCGCGTGGGCTTGCTTTTCTTTCGCATGCAGCCGCGTCGTGAAAACCTAAGATAGAACATATAAAGACCTAGGGCAGGGCTAAATACGGTGCCTCTCGACCGTCCGTGCCTGCCGCGCCGTATGTATATACAGACCGTATTCTTGTTCCCCTCCCAAAAGCATTTGCCCAAGTCATTTTTCACTCAAGTAGCCCACAACGCTTAGCTTCTCTTTGAGTAATGGCGCTGGTTCAGGTAGGGCAGTTTCGTGTCGAGGATGGCTGAGGGGCGTGTATCCGCGGGGAGGGCGACAGGGGGGCCTCGACCTCGAGCTGCATTTCGGCATGCCATCCATGCCGATCGCCCACGACTTCAACCAGAACGTCGACCTCGTAGTGTTCACCGACCGGATCCCAAATGGAGGCCGTCACGGTCTTTTCATGCCCAATCCCGGTGGAGAACGTCGTGGTCCCGGAGGTGGAGGAGGGTAACGAGCACGATCTCGCCATCGCCGTGTACGAGGGCCCGGTGGGCGGGTACGACGCGGTGACTGGGGTGGGGGGGCGCGTTGTTTTGGCACCAGCCGCGCTGACTGAGCTGCAGAGCGATCTCGCCATCGTTGTGTACGAGGGTCCGGTGGACGGACTACCAAACACGAAGCAATCTGTCCATGTATCTCTTATATGATTTCAAACCTCGGCGGCACCGAAATTGAATACTAATTGTACAACTTCAATACTAGCGTTGCATTTATCACTTCTATTGTTAGGCGCTAATACTAGATCGACATTGTAGTTACACTGGTAGGTGAGGCGCCCTTCGTTTTTACAATCATAGCAAAGAATGGCGTATCCACTGCAAAAGTTTTTTCATGTTTAAAATTTATCAAATACATGATTTCTTTCAATTATATGTTTTGCTGTCTAGTTTTTCTCATACTCATTTGTATATTTTTTTTCTATACATCTAAAACAAGTTCTTACACACATTTAACATTTGTCTACATGATTAACATGTATTTGAACATATTTGGACTACGTGTTAAATATTTTTTGAATACACATTTAATTATTTCTGGAAATGATACAAAACATTTTTTAACTATGCAAGCATTTTTTACATTGTGTAAGTTTTCTATAATGTCACAAACATATTTTTTAAACACATGAACATAGTTGTAAATGTAACATACATTTTCTTTGAATGCTACGACATATATTTTTGGAATTACACGAACATTTTTGTTAAATTGCTTCACATTTTAATGAAATTTGTGAACATTTTCTAAATGTCACATGCATTTTTTAATGGTACATACCTTTTCTAAAAGTTGAGCGGAGACATCCGCTGGGTGAGCGTTCGATTGGATATGGAGGGCTAGGATTCGAGGTAGGGGGCGATCCGCGGGATGGGAGAGGAGCGACGTGACTGGCTCGTGGGGGTGTGGGGCCGGATCACTGGGTGGCGGGAGCTGCCCCATCCATAGCGGGTGACACCGCATGGGCCGTCGGCCGATCGAGGAGCGCCTGATCCTATTGGCTGGCTGCTGCTGATGTTAATTAATCTCTATTCCCCTTTACGAGCAGTTCTCCGGATTTAGGGAGGGACGTTTGGAATTTGATTTGGTTGTGTCCAGCACCACTGAAATTCCTTTCTGTTGCCTGGCGAGCAGCTACAGATTCATTAGCATCTCGGCTGAATAAAGAGCGCAGATCGTTGGAGGTGTATGGTACTTGCCCTATTTGCGGAAGAGAGGATGAAGAGTCCTTGCATGTGTTATGTGTCTGTGACAACGCCCGGCGTCTATGGAAGGCCATGTCAAAGATCTGGGAACTGCCGGAGTTAACTAGGATCAAACGCCATGATCATTGGTTTATTCAGCTAATGTGTGATGTGAATAAACAGGTATGGGTCAGTGTGCTTATGCTTCTCTGGAGGGTGGGGCACGCGCGGAATGAACTGGTGCACGCAAAACCAGCCCCTCCAATTGACGTCCGAACCAGGTTCCTGGCTAGTTATCTGGACTCGCTTGCCTGTGTTAAGTTTGATCCTAATGCGGACTTTGTCAAGGGTAAGATGCTGGTTAACCACAGTTTCCCAATGATGCATGCCACATGTGATAGTAATGCAATTTCAAGCACCCCTTGGCTACCTCCTTGTCAAGGACGAGTTAAGCTAAACACGGATGGCTCCATCCTGAGTGGAAAGGCTGGAGTTGGCATAGTGCTTCGGGACCATCTGGGAAGCATAGTATTTAGTGCTTGCAGATCTCTTGGCGACTGTGATGATGTGCTAGAATCTGAATTTCTTACTATTCGAGAAGGGTTTAGCTTGGCAGTGCAATGGAGTACTCTACCCATTGATGTTGAGTCCGCCTCCTTCCATGGTCTTGAAAGGTGGAAGCAATTTATCTAAATACTCTTTCTTGATCAGAGAGATAAAACATAGTATGGGGGAACATGAGTCTTTACTCATATCCTTGTACAAGCAATGGTGTAGTCATGTTATGGCAAACTTTGGTAGAGGCCAGGGTCATACCATGGTTTGGCTTGGTTCGGGCCCAAATGAGGTTATAGATATTGTCATACCAGATTGCAATCCCTAATTCTGAGTAATAAAGAAATACTATTTCGCAAAAAAAGTGTCACGTACATTTAAAAAAAAATTGTGAACATTTTCTAAATGTAACATGCAATTTTGAATGGTACTAATATTTTCTAAAAGTTGAGCGGACGGGGCTTCGCGGGATGGGAGAGGACCGACATGACTGGTCGCGGGGGTCGTGCTCGCTCAGTTCGTCTGAAGGTAGCCTAGCCGTGTGCGTGCCGCTCCGTCGTGAAGCCGAAACACTACATACATCCTTTGGCGCACCCTCCATCATCCGTCCTGCGCCGGTGTATTGCCAGGTCATTTCCACCTCAGAAACATTTCCACCCGAAACAATTCCCCCTCTGCCGCGCCGCTCACTAGCTAGCTTCGACCTCGAGTAGTAACGGCGCTAGGGCAGCTTCGTTCATGTCGATCGAGGATGAGGATGGCCGAGGGGTGTCGTGGATCCGCGGGATGGCCGCTGAGGAGCTCGACCACGAGCTGCACCTCGGCCTGCAGTCCGCGCGGATCGCGTTCGACTTCGACCTCAACGTCGACCTCTCGCTCTTCGCCGGCCCAATCCCGGTGGAGAATCTCGCCCTCGTCGTCTACGAGAGCCCGGTGGTGGTGGCAGGGGACGACGTGTCGGCGCCAGTGCCGTCCGCGGTGACCGAGTGCTGCGGTCGAGGACGTGGAGATGAGGGCCCTCGTCATGTACGAGGGCCCGGCGAGCGGCGACGACGTGCCGGTGCCGCCTACGGTTTTCGAGTGCGCTGTGGTCACAGACGTGGAGATGGGGGCCCTCGTCGTCTACGAGGGCCCCATGGCCGGGGACGGCACGGTGACCGAGGTCGGGGTTTTGGCCACGCTGGACGACGAGCCGCAGGGCGAGGCTGGGCAGATCGTCTTGGCCGGCAGCGCCGACCCCACTGGCGCTGGAGCTGTGACACCTCCCCCTGCAGCAGCTGCCGCCCGGCGTCGGGACCCCGTGAGCCAGTCGAGGCGGAGGGCCGACATGGTGCGGGCGTGGGTGAGCGCCAGCTCCAGAAGAAACACGGCATCCCCAGGGACCTGCCGCTGAGCAACATCAGGGAGAAGGTCCTGAGCAAGTCGGACATGAACCCACGGCACGCCCGCTTCCTCCTCACGGACCGCGCACGCACCCGCCTCCGCGCCTTCCTCTACCCCGCCGAGATCACCGCGTCCCGCTTCAACACCACCGATCCCAAGCCAATTAGGATCCCCGGGGTCAAGGCCAGGCCGACGACATACCTGGCGTGTCGTTGTCCTCTACGTCAGCAGTGGCTGGGGTCGTGGCCAGTGCAAGTCAGACAGCCAGAAGCTGAATAAATTCCATCGCAATGACGCCACCGCCATCAACGGCAAGGGGTACAGGAGCTTCATGGTGGACTGCGGCCTGGAGGCCGGCGACGGCGTCGAGATGTGGGCGTTCCGGTGGCCTCCTGGATCCGTCCGTGCCTTCTGATCGCCAAGAAGGACGTCGTCCACCCCGCCCAAAACCGGTAGAGTGTGTAGTTTGATCCTCTCGTTGGGATCTCATATTGCATGTCAACTGCGTCTGGCCGATGGTACTCTCCGGTCGTAGTGAGCTATAGCCTTGCGGTGGCTTCGTCTTTGGTGAAGTTGTTGTATTTTAGTGATCAGCTAACTAGCTCTCTTTAATTATGTTGCAAGTACAATTCTGATTATGAACGCAATCTTTTCTGTAACATTGTACTTACACTGGTAGGTGAGACACCCTTCATTTCTACAATCGTAGCAAGGAATGGCGTGCATAATTGTACATGTTTAACCTTTTTCAAATACATGTTTTTTAAATATTTGTTTGCGGCCTACTTTTTTCATACACATTTGTATATGTTTTGTATATATATCTAAAACATTTTTTAACACGATTAACATTTGTCACATACTCCCTCTGTCCATAAATACATGTCGGATAAATGGATGTATTAGTTCTAGATACATTCATTTTTGTTCATTTTTCTGATGATTAACGTGTTTTTGAACTTTTTTTGGACTACGTGTTAAATATTTTCCGAATACACATTGAATTAACTTTTGAAATTAACAAATCATTTTTTAAATTATGTGAACATTTTTTATATTGTATAAACATTTTTCATACAAAGTCACAAACATATTTTGAAACGCCGATGAACATAGTTTTAATGTAACGTAAATTTGTTTAATGCTATGTTTTTTTTTTATACACAAATATTTTTTGAAACGCATGAACATCATGTCTGGCCTGATCCGCGGTGCTCGGTTCGTCCGTAAGGTTGCATAGCTGTGTGTGCCCCACTCCGTTGTGAAACCGAAACCCTAGATACATTGTCTCCACCGTCCGTCCTGCGCACCGCGCCGTATGTATATACTCCCTCCGTCCTTTTTACTCTGCGTACTGGATTTAGGTCAAGTCAAACTTTGCAAAATTTGAACAAATTTATTTTTTTAAATATCAACATCTACAATACACAAATATATGAACTATTAAACTACATTTTATAAAAAATCACAATATGATTTGGTATTAGTGAATATTGAAACTTTTTGTCTATAAGTTTATAAAAGTAGAGATACTTTAACTTCGAAGAAACTTATATGCAGACTAAAAAGGACCGGATGGCAGTACATATAAAACCTATTGCCTAGTCATTTCCCCCAAAAGAATTTTCCCCGTGCGACGCGCTTACTAGCTAGCTTTATCCTGAGTAACGGCGCTAGGGCAGTTTCGTTGTCGATCGAGGACGGCGGCCAAGGGCTTGACCTCGAAGATCATTTGTTTAGTAAAACGTTTTTGGGCTAGGTACTTGTTAGGTAAAAATCATTTGTGGGCCTAACTATTTGAAAACAGGAAAAAAGAAGAGAAGAAAACAAAATTAAAAAGAAAAAGAAAAACAAGGAAAAAATGGGGAGGGGGAAAAGAGAAAAAAAAGGAAGGAAAAGAGGAAGAAAAGAAACAGGGAAAACAAAAGAACCAAAAAGAGAAGAGGAAAGAGAAGAAAAACAAAAAAAAAAAAAGGAAGAAAAAAAAAAAAAAAAAAAAAAACCACCCCCCCCAACCCCCCACCCCCCACCCCCCCCCCCCCCCCCCCCCCCCCCACCCCCCCCCCCCCCCCCCCGCCGACTCGATCGGGATAGGGATCGAGCCACGACCCGCTCTCGACCCCGTAGCCCTCGCCGCCCGTTCGCCGGACGCCCAGCCACCAACGCCGTCGGCCCACCCCTGCCTCGGCCTCTTCCTCCCTCCCCCCACCCCCCCCCCCGACGCCCTCGACGCCCCGCGCCGCGTCCCGTCATCGCCGCACGGCGCCCGCCCCGACCACCGCACCGCGCGCCCCCGACCCCGTCGCCGTCGTCGGTTGCCATCGCCGACACCTCCTCGCCTCCTCCCCACGCCGTCCTCCTCGAGCCTCGCCGCCCCTCTCCTCTCCTCGCTCGTGAGCTTCCTCCCTCGCTCTCCTCGCCTCTGTCGCCGCCGCCGCGCTCGCGCTCTGCCGCCCGGCCTCACCCCGCTCACGCTCACCTCGTCATGGCCACGCCCACGGCTCCGCGCACGCATGCCCTCGTGCGGCCGCGCCTTGCTGCGCCCCCACCGCAGCCGCTCGCTGCTTCAACTAGTGCCACTATTATAGTAATCATGCTCTTTATTATCTGTGTTGTGCAAACAGTAATACTCAAGTACAGATGTTGTGATGGTCAAGAGCATTCGCCAAGTACTTGGGTTGTATGACACGGCTAGCCAAGATGTATTTAATCCCGATATTCACTTTATCAAAAGGCTCTAATGGGTTGGTTCTGAATCTTGCAAGCTGGGAATCAATGAGATGTGTAGGCATCTTTGTTGTACTTATTATTTGAATCTTATTTGTTGGTTCTGAATCTTGCAAACTGGGAATCAATGAGATGTGTAGGCATCTTTGTTGTGCTTATTATTTGAATCTTATTTGTTGGTTCTGAATCTTGCAAACTGGGAATCAATGAGATGTGTAGGCATCTTTGTTGTGCTTATTATTTGAATCTTATTTGTTGGTTCTGAATCTTACAAGCTGGGAATCAATGAGATGTGTAGGCATCTTTGTTGTACTTACTATTTGAATCTTATTTGTTGGTTTTGAATCTTGCAAGCTGGGAAACATGGCATGATGATGCAGAGGACAGCAACCATAACAAACAGTTCAAACTTGGTAGTATTATTTGTGTGAAAGTGCGACAAATGTGCTGATCGTGTGCGTCCTGAGAATAATAATTCTAATTGTTGTGCATGTTGATCCTGTGGCACTGATATAACGAGCCAATGCATTGCTTGTTTTAAGAATAAATTTTAATTAAAGCTAATTAAATTTAAGTAAAGTGACCACTAACACTTGTTATTACAGTACCAATACAGACCCACTCCATGAACCGACGTGTGGCCGGAATATGTTTCTTAATGGAGGCGTTTGAATGCGCCGAGGGTGCATGTTCTGCCGGGCGTGCAGCGGGCGAGGGATGGGTAGTAACTGTTGTTGCCTGTACACACTCAGTTTACTGTTGAATCCAGTTCCCCAAGAGCTGAAAAACGAACTGCTGCCGCCGCCTACCCACTCGTTCACTTGAAGAGACTCCAATGGCGATCTGAGGGGTGAGCCTGCTGGATATGGACTTTAGCAAGGAGTTCACCTTTGAGTTCGCCGTTCAGTCCCATGGCTGCACCAAGTTGAATGTGATGTACACCAACGATCCGGACTCGGTGAAGCTCTGCCTCGCCGAGTTCAAGCAGTACCTACAGGACGAGAAAGCACAAGGTCGCAGGACTAGACCTTGTGCCCATCCATTCGTCTCCTGACATGGACCAGCGGATCGCCGTCGCCCAGGTATGCGTGCGGGACGAGGTTCTCATCTACCACTGCTGTAGGGCCATCAGAGGTTCTGGAGCATTCGGCCGTTTCATCGGCAGCGCCGACTGCACCTTCGCTACGGTGGAGAGAAGGAAGAACGCGACGATTCGGCCATCTGGTGCAACAAGCTTGTCGACATCCAAAAGCAATACAAGATCATCGGCAACGGGCAGGAGAAGGACTCCGTGGTTGACCTCGCCGAGACCATCATCGACCCCTGCTACGCCAACATGAAAGAAGACAATGATACCAAGGACCTGAACATGTGGGAGGTACCTCTGAATCTTGCCTACATAACCTACGCGGCCAAGGACGCATACGCATGCTACGACATGTACAGGCGGATCTTGGACATGAGGACGTGTCTGCTTCCCGTAACCGACGAGTACACGGACAGCCGCAGTGTCACGATCAAGCGTGCCAGGAAGGTCTAGATGTTGTACTTTATCTGTTTAAGCACCTTTATCATCTGAGTGTTTCATGCATTATCCTATGTGTCGTAATTATCTGTTTTGTCCTAAATATTTCTTCTAAGAACCCATTAACCTGTTTGCTTTTTTTTAGTGGCTATTTGCTTATGTATATAACTAGTTCACTCGATTGCCGTGCTTTGAATCTCCTTCCTCCCAACATATTCCCCTTCTCAGGTGGACCCAGCAGGTCTCGTACACAGACATCTGGGACCAACCACCTATCCATTTGTATTTCTTTATTTTGTTCAATCTTTCATCCTCTTCCTATACAGCGGCTGGCGGCGCTGCCGCGCACGCCTCGGTGACCCATCATAGCCTATGGCGTTGGTCAAGCCATTCCTCTACTCCCTCACATTGTCCGGCGGTGGCAGCTCCACCGGCCCACCCTGCACCCGAACAAGTCAACCCTCGTACTCCCCTCCGCCTGCGTCTTCCCCCGCTCCGGTTCGTTCGGTCCGAGGTCTCGACGTCGTCCTCTGCCTTGGTGCTCTCGCCGCGGCGGCGCCGTCTGTTGTTCCCAACATGGTCAGCAAAACAAGAGGAATCAGGAGATGACTGTTCGTCGAGAAGCTGACAGTCCCGGGTCCACCAGGTCCATGGCCTAGGTTTTGTTGTTTAACATGGGCAGCCCACGACATGTTTCAACTTTTTTTGGATCCAGCAGGTATCAAGCGGCCTCTGGGCCTCCTAGCCTAACTTGTCTATAACATCAGCAGCCCAAGTTAAGTTTGTTTTTTCAGGACGACGCACAGCTCAGTTCTATTTTTCTATAAGAATACAAAACTGAACCTATGTTTTCCCTTCTATAATAGTATATATATTTATATTTATATCTTATTTTATTACATATATATAATAGAAACAACATAAGGTTCCGTTAAACCTGTTGTTCGTCCAACCATTTTATAGACCTTCCCATTTTTTTTATTTTTCATTTTCATTAATCATATATCTGAATTTTCTCCCACTTTCTTTTTCGATGTAATTTGAGTTTTCTCCCAGTACTTTTCCCTAGAACTAACTCAACTGTCCCACGTCTAGCCTAAAAAATAATAATACCCCACGTCCTATTACAGACTTCGTAAGTAATTACCATATTAATTAGAATTCCAAGCTTATTTCGTAAATCGGAAGTTCTTACAAAATAATAATCTATCTATCTATCTATACCTATACTAATTACAGTCTTCCAAGTAATTACCATATTAATTAGAATTTATGATCCGTTAATCTGGTGGGTCCAAATTATAACGGTGTAGATCTTTTCGAAAAACTTCGCAATAGAAAAAAATAGGTATATGAGTCGTCCACCTGATAAGACCGCAACGAAAGCAATCGTAGTCTCTCTTCCTTCCACGAAAAACGTAGTCCTCTTTCTCACGTCTCTCTCTCTCTCGATTCTCTCATGTCCCTCTCCTCTCTCATGTTTCTCCTCATCCCCACATGGAAATCTTCTCCTCTACGGTCTACCAGAAATCGACCCACCTACCTCTTCTTATTCATCTCCTCCGCTCTATCCTCAACAATGAGGCACCTCCGTCTCAAGCGTATGCTCCTCCTCCCTGTCGGCGCTGTTGTAGATCCGTTTGACTAACTCCCTCCAGTTATTATTTGCAGTAGTATTTTGGTGGTTTTCTTGGCCTGGAACCGATCTAGACCTGCTTGCCATAGCTAATGATCAAAGCCCTTACCGTCTCGCGGTTTCGCCAGCCCATCCTGATTGCTCGAGATCGCAGCCGCCGCCTTTGCTATGGGCCTGGTATGAAAGAGCACCTGAAGTTAGATTTGTTTTTCTTCACATGTGGTGTTGTGGCACCAAAATTCAGATTATATGTTCGTTTGACCCAGCAATTGTCAGCAATTCAATCTACGTACAAGCTCCCCCTGCAGCCTCGCCCTCCCTCGCAAGCTCAATGCTACTGAGGTCTGAGGCTCGGCTTGCTGCGTTCAAACTTCTTGGGCTGCAGCGCCTAGCAGGAGACCGCAACCCCGCAGTCTGAGGTACTCCTGGTCGTGGGGATTATCAAGTGCTTGAACCCCTAGCAGGAGACCATGTCGATGCAATCTGAGGTATTTGCTGTCGTGGGGGTTTAAACTGATAGAATCCCGAATAAAATAGCTACGGTAAAATACCGGAGTCAGCCGATCGTGACTACTGCCATGCCAGCTATCTCAACATCTCATGTTATGGTCTAGCTATATCGGTCGATGCCGTAGAGTACTGTCCGGGACACCACTGTCATTGGCAACACTGATGGGGTTCGTGGTGAAACCCCAGATGCATGAACTCACAAGAGACAATTGATTCATGGCTGGTGTTCACGTGGCGTCAATTTTCTGGATTATGAGGATATAGTGATTATGTTCTGACGCTGCTCTGTGTTTTCTCTTTTCAGTTCTCTCCTCGGCTAGAAAACGCTTCAATTTAAATCAGCAGATCAAGGTTTGCTGCATGTTGGACGTTGGGATGTAGCCAGCCACGTCGTTGCGTCATCACCTGACGGAACTCGAAGTGTTGAGCAGACTCGCGAAAGCCGGAAGGCGAGATTACGTACTGGCCGATGCTCTTCTGCATGCCAGGCTACATCCTTTGTATTCAGATGAAGCCATATTTCCTACATGTTCAGAATTTCAGATGCAACCTGTAATTTCGTCATGTTGGTTCATGTTCAACTAAGCTTACTTACAAGCTTAAACAGAAAATATTATATTTCCTTTTGTTTGCAGGCTTTGCGTAGTGGGAATTTCCGCATAAATCTATTGCTTTGTACAGGATAGACATGTGGCGTGTTCACAGAAAAGAAGTTTCCTCTCCTTGGTGCATGTATTCCTGTCACATCTCAGGCATGCTGTACACAACTCCATGTATGTACAATGTTTCTTTTTTGTTTCTCCTTGCACATAGTTTTTCAGTGTAATCATCGGAAGATCTATTAACATGTAAATGAAGTCATGCACCAAACGAAAACCACCAGAAATAGTGGCCTTCATATTTTGTATATACTAATTATACTTTTTGAGATAAATATCAGATTGGACTATATAAAAAATAAAAGGACTAGATCATGTATCTGAAAGAGCGATGATGCGTATTGGTTCATTTTATTGAAGTTGACCCAACACAACAATGATTACAAAGATTAGCTAGGTGAGAAGCACACACCTGACAAATTCCATGGGCGACGGCATAGAACTGATTCATTGTATTTTTAGACCATGCGCACTGCCTAACTGGTGACTTATTGATGCGTACCTCATGTCAAGTTGAATTGGCTAAAGGATATAATGAACTAGGCACATATGCATGAATAAAGGACCCACGGTTGGTAGGATGACACTTTTGTAGGCATCTTGCCATTTAATAAAATTAAGAGTAAAACACAAATGCCAGGTATATATATCTATGGCGTAAAAATTATTAGTTTCTTTTACCACTTATTTTAACAGTATCTATCGTAGCACATACAGATGTCAAGCAATATTTCATGGTAGTGAATCATGATTGCTCTCATGAGTTAGGTTAGAAATATTTCTCGGTGCCTGTGCACCACGATTACTCTCATGGTTTACGTTAGTATAGTTTCTGGCTAATATTAGTAAGAATGCTCCAATTCCATCTAATATTCAATATATTTGAAGTTAGAGCAAACATTGAATTTATAGTCCATGATATATATATTTGCCTGTATTCTTTTTTCATATGTTTATATGCTAATTTATCCTGCGATGGACATGAAAAGTTCTATACTGCAGAATCAACGATCAAGCAAATTAATATATGAGATAAGTGGTACTACATATAATGCGGCAAATATAACAAAAAAGTAGTACAAAAAAAGGAATCAATTCTACTGTCCAAAATGTGAAGAAGAACCTGAGAAGACACGTCCAAGGTAAATTTGATAATATCTCATTATTTAGGTAGAAATTTATCCTGCACTAACCACATGTCCCATTTTATTATTAGGTAGAACCTTAAGCTAGAGATACGTGATCTTAGTGCAATGACGATTTGCACCATGTTTGAGGCAGAAGCAAAAAAATGATTAATCAATCTACAGGATTCTTGATAGATTGTGATGATTGTCATATACATAATGAGTAAGTTGTACGCACATAAACCACACATGAAGGTAACAAATGAACTAGGCGTTATACACAAAACAAGGCTGCACTTCTTGACGAGCATTAGCAAAGCCCGTTAGAAGAAACACAAGATTTGAGGGCATTTATTTGATCACCTACTTTATATAATTATCTAATAATATATAATATAATTTACCTCCGAGCTAAAATAGAAGATGCAGATTCTTATCCAATTAGTATCCCATCTTACTTCATATATCATTGTTTTTTCAAATATATATGTCATCAACTTTTCTAAGCTACGTTTCCACAACTCATAAAATAAATCAATATATAACACATTACAGTGACTACAACATTGTTCCTTCGAGTAGGAAAATTGTGTCTGATAAAACAAGAAATAAACAATATAAATTAACTAGCCCGTGCGAATGCACGGGTTGACGACTAGTTTTAATGAAATTCATGAACATTTTCTAAATGTCACATGCATTTTTTTTAATTGTACATACATTTTCTAAAAGTTGAGCGGAGACATCCGTTGGGTGAGCGTTCGATTGGATATGGAGGCCTAGGATTCGAGGTAGGGGGCGATCCGCGGGATGGGAGAGGAGTGACGTGACTGGCTCGTGGGGGTGTGGGGCCGGATCACTGGGTGGCGGGAGCTGCTCCATCCATAGCGCATGATACCGCATGGGCCGTGGGCCGATCGAGGGGCGCCTGATCCTATTGGCTGGCTGCTGCTGATGTTAATTGCTCTCTATTCCCTTTTAGGAGCAGTTCGCCGGATGGACGTTTGGAATTTGATTTGGTTGTGTCCAGCACCACTGAAATTCCTTTCTGTTGCCTGGCGAGCAGCTGCAGATTCATTAGCATCTCGGCTGAATAAAGAGCGCAGATCGCTGGAGGTGTATGGTACTTGCCCTATTTGCGGAAGAGAGGATGAAGACTCCTTTCGTGTGTTATGTGTCTGTGACAACGCCCGGCGTCTATGAAAGGCCATGCCAAAGATGTGGGAACTGTCGGAGCTAACTAGCATCAAACGCCGTGATGATTGGTTTATTCAGCTAATGTGTGATTTGAACAAAAAGGTCCGGGTCCGTGTGCTTATGCTTCTCTGGAGGGTATGGCACACACGGAATGAACAGGTGCGTGCAAAGCCAGCCCCTCCAATTGTCGTCCCAACCAGGTTCCTGGCTAGTTACCTGGACTCACTTGCCTGTCTTAAGCTTGATCCTAATGTAGACATTCTCAAGGGTAAGATGTTGGTTAACCACAGTTTCCCAATGATGCATGCCACATGTGATAATAATGCAATTTCAAGCACCCCTTGGCTACCTCCTTGTCAAGGGCGAGTTAAGCTAAACATGAATGGCTCCATCCTGTGTGGAAAGGCGGGAGTTGGCATGGTGCTCCGGGACCGTCTGGGAAGCATAATATTTAGTGCTTGCAGATATCTTGGCGACTGTGATGATGTGTGTGAATGTGAATTTCTGGCTATTCGAGAAGGGTTTAGCTTGGCATTGCAATGGATTACTCTACCCATTGATGTTGAGTCGGACTGCTTGTAGGTGGTTTCCATGGTGTTGAAAGGTGGAAGCAATTTATCTAAATACTCTTTCTTGATCAGAGAGATAAAACGTAGTATAGGGGAACTGATTCTTCTATTACTCATATCCGTTGTATTGGCAATGGTACGAGTCATGCTATGGCAAACTTTGGTAGAGGCCATGGCCGTAACATGGTTCGGCTTGGTTCGGGCCCAAATGAGGTCTTAGATATTGTCTTACGAGATTGTAATCCTTAATTCTGAGTAATAAATAGTTATTTCGCAAAAAAAACTGTCACGTATATATTTTTTAAATTCATAAACATTTTCTAAATGTCACATGCATTTTTTGAATGGTACTAAAATTTTCGAAATGTTGAGCGGACACATCCTTTGGTTTCCTTTCGTTCGATTGGATATGAGGGCTCCGCGGGATGGCAGAGGAGAGACATGACTCGCTCGCTCAGTTCGTCTGAAGGTAGCCTAGCCGTGTGCGCACCACCGGTGCCGTGGCGCTCACCAGCTAGCTTCGACCTCGAGTAGTTTTGTTCGTGCCAATTGAGGAGGAGGATGGCCGAGGGGCGTCGTGTGGATCCGCTGGGACGGCCGCCGAGGGGCTCGACCTCGAGTTGCACCTCGGCCTGCCGTCCGCGCGGATTGCGTTCGACCTTGATCTCAATGTCAATCTCTCCCTCTTCGCTGGTCCAAAAGAAGGTTTGTTTGGGTTCGACGGTTGGATTTGGCCCAAGAGAATTAATCCGGTCAAAAAGAGCGTCCGTTTGGGGTCAACGGTTGAAGTTGGCCCAAGAGAAGGGGCCGAAATTTGAGTCAGTACACAATATAAATTCTGGTTGCAGTCTTCAAACCGGTGATACCATATCACCGCTAGGAATCGCGTCAACGGATGTTCAGCAACATAATTATTCAGATATAACAAAGTGTACTACGTATATTGCAGAAACGACAAAGCCTACTCATTCAATCCACGAGCTAGAAAGCCGTCCAAGTCCAACACATCCGTCCGTTGGGTGGGTGAGCGAGCGTGTACGGGTAACAAATGAGGCGGGAATGGAGGCGTGGGCTTGAGCGTCCGATCGGGGATGGACGGTTGGGATCCGGTGTAGGGGGGTCATTCCGCGGGACCGAGCGATTGATTGGCTCGCGGCGCTGTGGGTCCGGATAGCTGGCGCTGGCGTGGCGGAAACTTCTCTGTCCGTTCGCTCCTCCTTGGCTGATCCACTTGCATTCGGTTCATGTGGAGGTAGCCGTGTGCGCCGCGTGCCGCTTAGTCGCGAAACCCTAGCCACTGTCCGTCATGCGCCGCACGGCATTTAGCTAGGTCATTCCACCCCGAAAGAATTCCCCCCTTGCCACGGCCCTCACCACCTACCTAGCTTCCACCTTGAGTACTAACGGCCGGCGCTAGGGCAGTGTCGTCCGAGGAGGAGAATGGCCGAGCGGCGTCGTGGATCCGCGGGGACGGCGGCCGAGGCGCTCGACACTTTTAACATTTGTCTACATGATTGACCTGTTTTTGAACATTTTTGGACTACGTGTTACATAGGTTTCGAATACACATGGAATTATTTTTTGAAATGATACAAAATATTTAAATAATGCGAACATTTTTTTTACATTGTATAATTATTTTTTCTATAATGTCACAAACATATTTTTGAAGCGTTTGAGCATACTTTTAAATGTAATGTACATTTTCTTTGAATGCTACGATTTCTTTATTTTGAATTACACGAACATTTTTGTTACATTGTATAACATTTTCAAGAAGTGTCACGTACATTCTATGTCCACGGGTCAGCTATCGAACCCTTCAAATCATCCATTCTATTTGGGGGATCCTGCCCAGAGGATACAATAGAAGTGATAAAAAAATGTATCGGGTGTCACATCTTCTGACTTCGAGGAGAAATACCTGGGTCTGCCGACACCTGATGGTCGATTGACTAAGGGTAAGCTTCAAATTTTGCAAGTTAAGTTGAGTAACTTGTTTTCTTTTGATGGGCATCCTACACAGGCTGGCAAAGAAGTTTTGATTAAGTCGGTTGATGAGTCAATCCCTACCTTTATTATGAGTGTGTTCAAGTTCCCATTTGGTGTTTGTGATGACCTGAATACGTATGGTTCGGAACTATTATTGGGGAGCGGAGAAAGGTAAAAGGAAAACTCACTAGTATGCTTGGCATAAGATGACCCGGCCGAAGTCACAAGGGGGCCTCGGGTTTAGGGATTTTCGAATCTTCAATCAAGCTCTGTTGACGAGACAAGCCTGGCGTCTCTTGATTTTTCCGGACAGCTTATGTGCAAGACTACTCAAAGCCAAGCATTACCTAAGTGGACGCTTAGAGGACACAGTGTTTTCGGGAAACCCGTCTCAATCATGGCAAGGCGTTTGTCACGGGCTAGAGCTCCTGAAGAAGTGGCTGGTTTGGCGTGCGCGGGACGTGTGCTCATGCTTCTCTGGAGGGTGTGGCATGCACGGAATGAACTGGTGCACGCAAAACCAGCCCCTCCAATTGACGTCCGAACCAGGTTCCTGGCTAGTTACCTGGATTCGCTTGCCTTTGTTAAGTTTGATCCTAATGCGGACTTTGTCAAGGGTAAGATGCTGGTTAACCACAGTTTCCCAATGATGCATGCCACATGTGATAGTAATGCAATTTCAAGCACCCCTTGGCTACCTCCTTGTCAAGGACGAGTTAAGCTAAACACGGATGGCTCCATCCTGAGTGGAAAGGCTGGAGTTGGCATGGTGCTTCGGGACCATCTGGGAAGCATAATATTTAGTGCTTGCAGATCTCTTGGCTACTGTGATGATGTGCTAGAATCTGAATTTCTTACTATTCGAGAAGGGTTTAGCTTGGCAGTGCAATGGAGTACTCTACCCATTGATGTTGAGTCCGCCTCCTTCCATGGTTTTTAAAGGTGGAAGCAATTTATCTAAATACTCTTTCTTGATCAGGGAGCTAAAACATAGTATGGGGGAACATGACTCTTTACTCATATCCTTGTACAAGCAATGGTGTAGTCATGTTATGGCAAACTTTGGTAGAGGCCAGGGTCATACCATGGTTTGGCTTGGTTCGGGCCCAAATGAGGTCATAGATATTGTCTTACCAGATTGCAATCCCTAATTCTGAGTAATAAAGAATTACTATTTCGCAAAAAAAGTGTCACGTACATTTAAAAAAAAAATTGTGAACACTTTCTAAATGTAACATGCAATTTTGAATGGTACTAATATTTTCTAAAAGTTGAGCGGACGGGGCTCCGCGGGATGGGAGAGGACCGACGTGACTGGCTCGCGGGGGTCGTGCTCGCTCAGTTCGTCTGAAGGTAGCCTAGCCGTGTGCGTGCCGCTCCGTCGTGAAGCCGAAACACTACATACATCCTATGGCGCACCCTCCATCATCCGTCCTGCGCCGGTGTATTGCCAGGTCATTTCCACCCGAAACAATTCCCCTTGTGCCGCGCCGCTCACTAGCTAGCTTCGACCTCGAGTAGTAACGGTGCTAGGGCAGCTTCGTTCATGTCGATCGAGGATGAGGATGGCCGAGGGGTGTCGTGGATCCGCGGGATGGCCGCTGAGGGGCTCGACCACGAGCTGCACCTCGGCCTGCTGTCCGCGCGGATCGCGTTCGACCTCGACCTCAACGTCGACCTCTCGCTCTTCGCCGGCCCGATCCCGGTGGAGAATCTCGCCCTCGTCGTCTACGAGAGCCCGGTGGCGGTGGCTGGGGACGACGTGTCGGCGCCAGTGCCGTCCACGGTGACCGAGAGTGCTGCGGTCGAGGACGTGGAGATGAGGGCCCTCGTCATGTACGAGGGCCCGGCGGGCGGCGACGACGTGCCGGTGCAGCCTACGGTTTCCGAGTGCGCTATGGTCGCAGACGTGGAGATGGGGGCCCTCGTCGTCTATGAGGGCCCCATGGCCGGGGACGGCGCGGTGACCGAGGTCGGGGTTTTGGCCACGGTGGACGACGAGCCGCAGGGCGAGGCTGGGCAGATCGTCTTGGCCTGCAGCGCCGACCCCACTGGCGCTGGAGCTGTGACACCTCCCCCTGCAGCAGCTGCCGCCCGGCGTCGGGACCCCATGAGCCTGTCGAGGCGGAGGGCCGACATGGTGCGGGCGTGGGTGAGCGGCCAGCTCCAGAGGAAACACGGCATCCCCAGGGACCTGCCGCTGAGCTACATCGGGGAGAAGGTCCTGAGCAAGTCGGACATGAACCCACGGCACGCCCGCTTCCTCCTCCCGGACCGCGCACGCACCCGCCTCCACGCCTTCCTCTACCCCGCCGAGATCACCGCGTCCCGCTTCAACACCACCGATCCCAAGCCAATTAGGATCCCCGGGGTCAGGGCCAGGCCGACGACATACCTGGCGTGTCCTTGTCCTCTAAGTCAGCAGCGGCTGGGGTCGTGGCCAGTGCAAGTCTGACCGCCAGAAGCTGAATAAATTCCATCGCAATGACGCCACCGCCATCAACGGCAAGGGGTACAGGAGCTTCATGGTGGACTGCGGCCTGGAGGCCGGCGACGGCGTCGAGATGTGGGCGTTCCGGTGGCCGCCTGGTTCCGGTGGCCGCCTGGATCCGTCCGTGCCTTCTGATCGCCAAGAAGGACGTCGTCCACCCCGCCCAAAACCCGTAGAGTGTGTAGTTCGATCCTCTCGTTGAGATCTCATATTGCATGTCAACTGCGTCTGGCCGATGGTACTCTCCGGTCGTAGTGAGCTATAGCCTTGCGGTGGCTTCGTCTTTGGTGAAGTTGTTGTATTTTAGTGATCAGCTAACTAGCTCTCTTTAATTATGTTGCAAGTACAATTCTGATTATGAACGCAATCTTTTCTATAACATTGTACTTACACTGGTAGGTGAGACACCCTTCATTTCTACAATCGTAGCAAGGAATGGCGTGCATAATTGTACATGTTTAACATTTTTCAAATACATGTTTTTTAAATATTTGTTTGCTGCCTACTTTTTTCATACACATTTGTATATGTTTTGTATATATATCTAAAACATTTTTTAACACGATTAACATTTGTCACATACTCCCTCTGTCCATAAATACATGTCGGATAAATGGATGTATTAGTTCTAGATACATTCATTTTTGTTCATTTTTCTGATGATTAACGTGTTTTTGAACTTTTTTTGGACTACGTGTTAAATATTTTCCGAATACACATTGAATTAACTTTTGAAATTATAAAAATCATTTTTTAAATTATGTGAACATTTTTTATATTGTATAAACATTTTTTCATACAAAGTCACAAACATATGTTTTAAACGCATGAACATAGTTTTAAATGTAACGTAAATTTTGTTTGAATGCTATGTTTTTTTTTAATTACAAAAATATTTTTTTGAAACGCATGAACATAGTCTGGCCTGATCCGCGTGTGCTCGGTTCGTCCGAAGGTAGCCTAGCTATGTGTGCCCCACTCCGTTGTGAAACCGAAACCCTAGATACATTGTCCTCCACCGTCCTTCCTGCGCCGCACCGTATGTATATACTCCCTCCTGTCCTTTTTACTCTACGTACTAGATTTAGGTCAAGTCAAACTTTGCAAAATTTGAACAAATTTATTTTTTTAAATATCAACACCTACAATACAAAATATATGAACTATTAAACTACATTTTATAACAAATCAAACAATATTGATTTGGCATTGTGAATATTGAAACTTTTGTCTATAAGTTTCATAAAAGTAGAGATACTCTAACTTCGAAGATAACTTATATGCAGACTAAAAAGGACCGGAGGCAGTACATATAAAACCGTATTGCCAAGTCATTTCCCCCCAAAAGAATTTTCCCCGTGCGACGGCGCTTACTAGCTAGCTTCAACCTCGAGTAACGGCGCTAGGGCAGTTTCATGTCAATCGAGGACGGCGGCCAAGGGCTTGACCTCGAGCTGCACCTCGGCCTGCCATCCTCGCAGACCGCAAGTTCGATCTCGACCTCAACGTCGACCTCATGCTCTCCGCTGGCCCAATCCTGGTGGAGAATCTTGCCCTCGTAGTGTACGAGGGCCCGGTGGCGGTGGGTGGCGACGACATGCCAGTGCCGCTCGGGGTGACCGAGAGAGTTACGGTCGTGGACATGGAGATAGGGGCCATAGTCGTCCACAAGGGCCCGGTGGGCAGGGACGGTGCGGTCACCAAGGTTGGGATTTTGGCCATGCTGGACGACAAGCACGTCTAGGCTAGGCAGATCATCCCAGCCGGCGGGGACGGCGCGGTCACTGAGGTCGGGGTTTTGGCCACGGTGGACAACGAGCACGTCGAGGCCGGCAGATCGTCCCGACCGGCAGCACCGACTCCACCGCGTTGGCACTGTGCCACCTCCCCCTGCAGCAGGTGCTGCCAGCGTGGGGATCACATTGCTCCCCTGGGCAGATAGCGGCGCACAACAGAGGCGCAGGAGGGCCGACATGGTGCGGGTGTGGGTGCGCGACGAGCTCCAGAAGAAACACCACCTACCCAGAGACCTGCGGCTGAGCTACATCGGGGAGAAGTTGCTGAGCCAGTCAGACATGAACCCGCGGCACGCCCGCTTCCTCCTCCCGGCCCGCGCACGTGCCCGCCATCGCACCTTCCTGTATGCCACCGACAACTTACCCGGGCATGTCCTTGTCCGTCTATGCGAGCAACGGCCGGGCTAGTGGCCAGTCTGCTGCCTAAAGCTGAACAAATTCCATCGCTGCAACTCCACCGTCATCAACGATAAGGGGTGCGTGCGCTTCATGGTAGACTGCCGCCTGGAGGCGGGCGATGGCGTCGAGGTGTGGGCGTTCCGGTGGCCATTTGGGATCCGTCTGTGTCTTTTGATCGCCAAGAATGACGGCGTTCGCCCCGCCCGAAACACGTAGAGTGTGTAGCCTTCCATCCTGTCGCTGGGATCTCATATTGCATGTCAACTGTGACTGGCAGATGGTACTCTTGTTGTTGTTACTGTTATTTCTTGTGCGAGGAATGTGTTGTTGTTGTTGTTGTATCGTAGTCAGCTAGCCTAGTGGTGGCTTGGTCTTAGGTTAAGTTGTTGTATCTTAGTGATCAGCTAGGTTAGGTTGTCGACACGAAACTGCCCGACCTAACCTACCGTCGTTTCTCGAAGGAAGGGGTGATCCATGGGATGGGAGAGCGTCATGGCTGGCTCGCGCGGATGTAACATTGTATAACATTTTAAAAAAGTGTTACGTACATTTTTTGATTTTCATTAACATTTTCTAAATGTCACACGCATTTTTGTGAATAGTACACACATTTTCTAAAAATTGAGCGGACACATTCGTTGGGTCAGCGTTCATGCGATTGGATATGGAGGGATAGGATTCAAGGGAAGGGGGCGATCCGTGGGATAGGAGAGGAGCGACGTGACTGGCTCACGGGGTTGTGGGTCCGGATCACTAGCGTGTCAGAAACTACTTCATCTCTAGCGGGTGTCGCTGCGTGGGCCGTGGGTTGTACGATGGGTGCCTGATCCGCGTGGGCTTGCTTTTCTTTCGCATGCAGCCGCGTCGTGAAAACCTAAGATAGAACATATAAAGACCTAGGGCAGGGCTAAATACGGTGCCTCTCGACCGTCCGTGCCTGCCGCGCCGTATGTATATACAGACCGTATTCTTGTTCCCCTCCCAAAAGCATTTGCCCAAGTCATTTTTCACTCAAGTAGCCCACAACGCTTAGCTTCTCTTTGAGTAATGGCGCTGGTTCAGGTAGGGCAGTTTCGTGTCGAGGATGGCTGAGGGGCGTGTATCCGCGGGGAGGGCGACAGGGGGGCCTCGACCTCGAGCTGCATTTCGGCATGCCATCCATGCCGATCGCCCACGACTTCAACCAGAACGTCGACCTCGTAGTGTTCACCGACCGGATCCCAAATGGAGGCCGTCACGGTCTTTTCATGCCCAATCCCGGTGGAGAACGTCGTGGTCCCGGAGGTGGAGGAGGGTAACGAGCACGATCTCGCCATCGCCGTGTACGAGGGCCCGGTGGGCGGGTACGACGCGGTGACTGGGGTGGGGGGGCGCGTTGTTTTGGCACCAGCCGCGCTGACTGAGCTGCAGAGCGATCTCGCCATCGTTGTGTACGAGGGTCCGGTGGACGGACTACCAAACACGAAGCAATCTGTCCATGTATCTCTTATATGATTTCAAACCTCGGCGGCACCGAAATTGAATACTAATTGTACAACTTCAATACTAGCGTTGCATTTATCACTTCTATTGTTAGGCGCTAATACTAGATCGACATTGTAGTTACACTGGTAGGTGAGGCGCCCTTCGTTTTTACAATCATAGCAAAGAATGGCGTATCCACTGCAAAAGTTTTTTCATGTTTAAAATTTATCAAATACATGATTTCTTTCAATTATATGTTTTGCTGTCTAGTTTTTCTCATACTCATTTGTATATTTTTTTCTATACATCTAAAACAAGTTCTTACACACATTTAACATTTGTCTACATGATTAACATGTATTTGAACATATTTGGACTACGTGTTAAATATTTTTTGAATATACATTTAATTATTTCTGGAAATGATACAAAACATTTTTTAACTATGCAAGCATTTTTTACATTGTGTAAGTTTTCTATAATGTCACAAACATATTTTTTAAACACATGAACATAGTTGTAAATGTAACATACATTTTCTTTGAATGCTACGACATATATTTTTGGAATTACACGAACATTTTTGTTAAATTGCTTCACATTTTAATGAAATTTGTGAACATTTTCTAAATGTCACATGCATTTTTTAATGGTACATACCTTTTCTAAAAGTTGAGCGGAGACATCCGCTGGGTGAGCGTTCGATTGGATATGGAGGGCTAGGATTCGAGGTAGGGGGCGATCCGCGGGATGGGAGAGGAGCGACGTGACTGGCTCGTGGGGGTGTGGGGCCGGATCACTGGGTGGCGGGAGCTGCCCCATCCATAGCGGGTGACACCGCATGGGCCGTCGGCCGATCGAGGAGCGCCTGATCCTATTGGCTGGCTGCTGCTGATGTTAATTAATCTCTATTCCCCTTTACGAGCAGTTCGCCGGATTTAGGGAGGGACGTTTGGAATTTGATTTGGTTGTGTCCAGCACCACTGAAATTCCTTTCTGTTGCCTGGCGAGCAACTACAGATTCATTAGCATCTCGGCTGAATAAAGAGCGCAGATCGTTGGAGGTGTATGGTACTTGCCCTATTTGCGGAAGAGAGGATGAAGAGTCCTTGCATGTGTTATGTGTCTGTGACAACGCCCGGCGTCTATGGAAGGCCATGTCAAAGATCTGGGAACTGCCGGAGTTAACTAGGATCAAACGCCATGATCATTGGTTTATTCAGCTAATGTGTGATGTGAATAAACAGGTCTGGGTCAGTGTGCTTATGCTTCTCTGGAGGGTGGGGCACGCGCGGAATGAACTTGTGCACGCAAAACCAGCCCCTCCAATTGACGTCCGAACCAGGTTCCTGGCTAGTTATCTGGACTCGCTTGCCTGTGTTAAGTTTGATCCTAATGCGGACTTTGTCAAGGGTAAGATGCTGGTTAACCACAGTTTCCCAATGATGCATGCCACATGTGATAGTAATGCAATTTCAAGCACCCCTTGGCTACCTCCTTGTCAAGGACGAGTTAAGCTAAACACGGATGGCTCCATCCTGAGTGGAAAGGCTGGAGTTGGCATAGTGCTTCGGGACCATCTGGGAAGCATAGTATTTAGTGCTTGCAGATCTCTTGGCGACTGTGATGATGTGCTAGAATCTGAATTTCTTACTATTCGAGAAGGGTTTAGCTTGGCAGTGCAATGGATTACTCTACCCATTGATGTTGAGTCCGCCTCCTTCCATGGTCTTGAAAGGTGGAAGCAATTTATCTAAATACTCTTTCTTGATCAGAGAGATAAAACATAGTATGGGGGAACATGAGTCTTTACTCATATCCTTGTACAAGCAATGGTGTAGTCATGTTATGGCAAACTTTGGTAGAGGCCAGGGTCATACCATGGTTTGGCTTGGTTCGGGCCCAAATGAGGTTATAGATATTGTCTTACCAGATTGCAATCCCTAATTCTGAGTAATAAAGAATTACTATTTCGCAAAAAAAGTGTCACGTACATTTAAAAAAAAATTGTGAACATTTTCTAAATGTAACATGCAATTTTGAATGGTACTAATATTTTCTAAAAGTTGAGCGGACGGGGCTTCGCGGGATGGGAGAGGACCGACATGACTGGTCGCGGGGGTCGTGCTCGCTCAGTTCGTCTGAAGGTAGCCTAGCCGTGTGCGTGCCGCTTCGTCGTGAAGCCAAAACACTACATACATCCTATGGCGCACCCTCCATCATCCGTCCTGCGCCGGTGTATTGCCAGGTCATTTCCACCTCAGAAACATTTCCACCCGAAACAATTCCCCCTGTGCCGCGCCGCTCACTAGCTAGCTTCGACCTCGAGTAGTAACGGCGCTAGGGCAGCTTCGTTCATGTCGATCGAGGATGAGGATGGCCTGTAGGGTAACGCAGCAGAAAACAAAAATTTTCCGACCTACGCACCAGCCCAGGACCACTATGGAGACTGCATACAAGGTTTGATCATTTTCGTTACCGACTCGTAGCGCAGCGGAAGTAGAGTCGATGACGATCGGCGGTGCAGATCCCCGCAGCTAGGATTTACAACCTCCCAACCGCGAGGATGTATACCCTCATCCGCCACTCGGACAGCCCTCCGGGAGGCGGTCGGACAGTCCCCTGGACGGTGTCGCGGACAGCCCTTCGGGAGGACCTTCGAAACTCGGACGGTCACTCGGACAGCCCTTCGGGAGGACTCCCAGAACTCGGACCATCACTTGGACAGCCCTTCGGGAGGCACTCTCGAACAGCCCCTCGGGCACTAAGATCGAAACTACGACCTCTCTACAGAGTTGCACACATACGGTGTCATCTATCCGGCAGGGCTTCGCCGTCCAGAACTAGTTCCTGCCGGAACCCAGACAGCCTTTCGGCTCTACGAAACTCTTTTCGTGGGAGGGAGAGAGAAGCCAGATAACATCTTGGCATGTGTATGAGAGCAAGGGATGGGGATAATGGCAGCCCCTTCTCCTCCTTTTATAGGCCAAGGCAAGGGGTGGGGTGGGATGTTGAAATACCAAAATACCCAAGCTTCATGTCACACATGAAAGGGCATAATGGTAACACAAGGGGGGCACCAAGGGGACACCACCATGGCAGCCCTTGGGCCGGCCCACGCCTTGTCTCCCCATGGGGGGGGGGGGCCCAACAAGCCACCAACATGTCTCCATGAAACATGCATGCTCCCTAGACAAAAAGCCACCAAACATGCAACCCCCGATTCGTGGGATCTTGTCCCCTCGCGCTGAGACAAGATGTTTTCCGCGAAACTTTTTCTGAAAAATTCCAGAAGGTCCCAGAACATTTCCGGCACCCTCTAAAATTATTCTGGGCATGATCCAAAACATTTTCGGTGCGGTGGTTTTCATCAGCGGAAAGCATTAACAGCGGTTACGGCAGTTTCGGAACATTTCCGGTTTTTCTCTCCGAAAATTCCCAGAAGTTCCCAGACCAATTCTGGCATCCTCTGAAAATTTTCAGGCAGTGCCGAAACCCTTTTTGACCAAATAATATATTCCGAAACAACTTTTCGGTTTTACCAAAACTCTTTCGGTGTTCTCTCTCTCGGAACTCTTCCGTTGTCTCCGAAACATTTTCGGTGACTTTCTCTCAGACTCCCTGTCTAGCGTTCAACAGATAGATGACCCTTAAGCGTGTGACCCTATAGGTTCGGTGAAGTATAGACATGACCCGGAACCCCTTCCGATCAATGATCAACATCGGAGCCGTGGACACCCATATTGACCCCTATACCCACACGAATGAATATTCGAGTGAACCTCCAGTTGCCGTGTGCTATTCCTGTTGCTTCGCGATATGTTACAAATACCCGAGGTGAGACATGTTGGCATTCCCGTGGATCAACAACTTGTCCACTATGCTAGTTACCTCGTTACCGGTATTGTTCTCTTTTCTCGTTACCGTGTTCCGGCATCCCC
Organism: Thinopyrum elongatum; assembly: GCA_011799875.1. NCBI lineage: Eukaryota > Viridiplantae > Streptophyta > Magnoliopsida > Poales > Poaceae > Thinopyrum > Thinopyrum elongatum. The sequence goes on along the minus strand of CM022301.1, from coordinate 507,079,849 downwards.
GTGATCAAATCACAAAGTGTCTGGCCAGACGATGATGGATACCGTAACACCGAGAGGGCCCAGAGATATCTCTCCATCGTCGGAGGAGCAAATCTCAATCTTGAGCTATCAAGTTACTTGACATACTTTCCCATGAACCCGTAAGCCGCCGTAATAGCCATCCAGTTACGGATGACGTTTAACAAACCCCAAAGTTCATGAATCAAGCATGAAGAAACTCGATACTCTCATGGTCTGAGGAATTATGCAAACGTTAACCATCTCTGTGTTATTAACCATTAACTTGTGACGAATGAATCTCATAGCATAACATCAATCGGGTCGATTCAACACAAATGTTCTTCTAACATTGTGCCCTCAAAGTTGCTGGCATAGACACGCCCATGATTGGGAAAACATAATCATCATGCAACACTTGAGCTAGTCTTAGAGGCATGACTAGGAATACATTTTACCGTTTATTATTCCACACGTGCACATGGGTTTTCCCCAGAGCCTTTATGGATATACGGGCTCAGGAACCACAGCAGTTATAGCATGGAACATAAACATAATAATGAGCATGGAGATAAATAATAACATTTATTATTGCCTCTAGGGCATATCTCCTACAGACTCCCACTTGCACTAGAGTCAATAATCTAGTTAATGCTAATGCACTTTACACCTGTGGCAAACCGGTGTAAATATGCTTCGCATGTGGTATAGCCTGATGTCCAACGGATCTGACGGCTTCAGCTCCGTGTGTATCTTTGCGTATCCTCGCGTTTTTACGCTTTCACAAAATTCATATTTTGTGTGGACTTGGCTTTGTATGTATGTGAATCACAGGTCGAATCTGGATTCCTCAGACTGAGTTATGGAGCAACTACTTGCAGTAGTGTCCCATTGACAAAAGCCATCTTGGAACCATACTAAGTTCATGAATGAACTATATGATTCAACATCTTCTTTGTCGCTTTAAAAGCGGCAACATACTTCACCCCTGTTATAGAATTCACCACAGTAACTTGTTTGGAACATTTTCCAACTAACTGTGCCACCACATTGTGTGTTACACAAAACCCTCAATTGAAATTGAAAATCGCACGGAGAAACGGTGAAGACTGTATCGATGTAACATATCACAACGAACTCTTCATGATTTCCGCTTGCGAGAAAACATGTCATCAGAGCTACTCTTGCACTCAATGACACTTTTCACTGTTGTCCTATGATCAGTACTTTTGATCACTTTGGTATCTATACTCGCAACACCTTGGGAGTATCGGACATATCTGGTTGTTTTACATACCATGGAATACATGATTAATCCAAACACAAGAGTGTGTGGAATCTCCATCATGTATTTTGCTCATCAGTGTTTTGGGACACCGAGTCTTGCAAAAACTCTTTCCATGTGACTTCGGCAAGAATCACTCCTTGGCCTTTTAATGCTAAAAGATTTTAGCATCTTGTCAATATGTATTCATTGCTTAGCCCCATTAGGTAAATCTATCTCCATAGATTATCATGCCTAATATCAAGGCTATTTAGCCCAAGCACTTCATCGAAAAAACTATTTTCAAATGAAGTCCTAATTCGTGTCAAGAAATTTATTTTCAATTACCAATGTGTCAAGCACACAAGGTTTTTAGAAATATTATTATGCTCCCACTTACTTTCTTGAATTACAAGCATCTTCGTTACCCATTGATGAAGTCAAAACCCTTTTTGACCATTTCATCAAAACACGAAGATTCTAACTCCATTTTGCTCTCTTCTGTCCATCGCTGGAACTCTGATGTTTGCATACCTACTAGCATCCTCTGGATCGACAAATTACTTTGGACTGTATCACATACAAGTCCTAGGTTTTATTTCCATCAGATGGAAATCCTTTTGTCATCCATGCTTCATATCTCATGATTGAAATATGTCTTAATTGCTAGTTCAACCCGAACCGACTTTAAGCATCGCTACAGTGAGACAATCTCATCGTAGTCAACTCCTTGAACTTGTTATTGCAACAAGTCGAGCTTTATGGATAAAACATTTTTATCCGTATCAGTTTTAAGTTCCATAAATATTCATTAGACGCTAAGTCTTCCGAAGGGTGTATCAAGGTTTTAATCTTGAATCACTTATATGGAAACTAACTCGGATTGTATTGGCATTTAGCCAATTCTGGAGTCAGGGCCCATCAATGCTTCCTTGTGTATTGTAGGTATACTGTTGTCTAACAACAATATCTCGTTTGCGCACCTGAGAGGTTTGCACGAGCCTTGCCCACGTGGTTCAGCTGCAAGTTCGATCGAAGTCCATACATTTTATTGTAGAGACTTCCGTATCAGTCGTAGTAGGAAACTCTGGAATCACTTCCAAGGTCTCTTTCCTTTGAACTGATGATGAAGATACTGTTTATCCCATCGAGATGCATTGTTCTCCCACTCACCTTTTTGAAAGAACCATTTTCTTCAAAAAGCATACCGTTCTTTGTGGCAAACCTATTTGCCTCGGTATAGTGGTGGGGGAATACCCAATGATTTGGGATAACCTACAAGGTAGCACTTGTCTGATTTGGAATAGGTTTGTAACCTTTTACACAAGCCCCATATTCCAAATGTTAAGAAAAGATATAACATGGTTGGGCGTACCATACCATGGCGTCATTTCAACAGACCTGATGGAGCTCTTTTCAGTGTAAAAGCCGCAGTCTCTAAAGCATCACTTTAAAAGGGATAATGGCAAATTTATTTATGTCATCTTTGATCTTACCATGTCATAAATGGTTCGATTACATCTTCACGGATTTTCCACTCACAGTGGTGTTCCGGGAGGTGTAAGTTATGAAACTCTTTTCACAACTCATCAGACATTCGCTAAACTTGTAACTCAAATATTCCTTTCTGCAATCGAATTGTAGAAACAGAATTTTCTTGTTACAATAACTTCTACTTCATTTTTGAAAAACCTTTCGAATGAATTCAAAAAATCTAGACTTACGTCCCATCAAATAAATATCCATATATCTACTTGAGTCATTTCTGAAGATAGATAAATCCACTACTTGCAACAACATTTATTGAACTACACACATCAAAATGTATGATCACCAATAAGTTTGTTGCTCATTCCTTATGGCCTGTGAACGGTATTTCAGTCACTTCACTTTTCGGAGGAAATTTGCAAGTGTCAGATGATTCAAAATCAAACGACTTCAAAATCCATCATAATGGAGGTTTCCATGCGGGTTTCTCCAATGTGACCAAATGCAGTGTCACACTTGTGTGGTATTCTTTTAGTCTTGCGACATTTAGCGTCAGTGTTATAGATGTATCATATTACCATCAATATTCATAACATACGTCCAATCTCGGATGGAAGCATGGCCCTTTATGTTATTCATAATACTGAACAACAATTGTTCTTTTATGAACAACTCTTTTGCAACAAACATTGTGCAATGGGCTAGAGTGTATGAAACTCTAAAATGAATTATGAAAGTAAACCTAGAGGTAATATATTATTATCAATATTCATAACATACATCTCATTCATAATGAAAGTATGGCCCTTATGTTATTCATAACATCGAACATCAAAAGTTCTCTTATAAATAACCTTCTTGCAAGATACCTTATGCAATGGGCTAGAGTTTGTGAAACTCCAAATGAATTATAAAAATAAATACAGACGGTAATACACCGATGGAAGGTATAGTAACATTTACTATGTTCCCTATGTATACGTAAAACTCATTTCTGGCTAGTCTTTCAGGCCATAGTAGTTCTTACATCGAGTTGCAACAGAATGCAATCAAGCGGGTATCTTTGTGATTAACTCACAATACCCAAAAATTAGTGATTAACATGTTTAACCATAATTCCCAAGAACTATATCTTTGACCAGCCTTCTATACATCAAAAACTTGTATGACATTCATACATGAGCTGGATATTCCAGTCTTCTTTCCTTTTTGCCATTATACTTCTAACAGTTTAACTTTTAGTATTTCTCCTACTCTCAGAAGAAGCACTCAACTTAAGAGTGGCGTTAGCCCCGAACTTCCTAGGTGTGAAAGTCTTACTAACACCCTTCGGACACTTCCTTTCTTTTTAAGTTGTTGTTTTATTCACCGTTCATCATATGACAGGCGTTCTTCTGGATCCCTCTCTTATCAGTCTAATGCATAGTAAACTCCTTTACTAATAGTTTGCAAACAAACATTGCTTTGGATATCTCATATCTTTTAGCCTTTGTCTATCTCTGAAAATGATTTTCAGATTCCATGAATATCACATAACTATCCAAACTATCGAAGTTCGGGTCTCATGGAAGGAAACATATTGCACTTGACTGAAAACGGAATTCTAGCTTTTGGATCGAAGGACGAGAGTCACATGATCCATAGCATAAGAGAGAGAATACCGAAAGTATGCGATAGGACAAAGTCCTTCTCGGCACTCTTGAGGACAATCCTCACATTACGTTACCAACCATAAAGTGTTAACCAGATATTTAACAGCTATTCAATTTTAACAGGGAAGGTGGAAACGCGAGCCATTATTCTACAACTATTAAGCAAATCACACTTAGACAATGTTCAAAATTAATTGCACTGAGAATTAAAAGAATTAATTCTACAGCGCGCTCCCACTCAAATCAATATCTCTCATAATTGATTGTGAGTGATTCAAGACCCGTGTTTTGATTATTCGTCATTGATGTTAGTCACCACTGATGACGAAAATCTCAACCGGTAGGCCAACCTGCCAATCACATCTCTATGCGACTCTTGTTCATCTTTCGATGGGCGTGTTCCGAGCTCATGACTGTCATGCCTGAACGTCAAAGACAACCAAGTGATCTCGCTGCGAGGTCTGAACTCACCCGCCTCACACATCCTTAATCGTTCGTACCCATGTTAGTCATGGCGCACCCCGAAAAGTTAGGTGCCGTGACGGTGCTACACTTGGGAGAACACTATCAACTATGATATTTTTGTGAGAGATCACCCTAATAAAAGCGACTACCGTGCAATCAAGAAGGGTGCATCATAAGGGATAAACATCTCAGGCAATTCATAATAGCATGATATGGTATAGCCCTTTCTGACGGAGAAGTCTTGTATTTCTTCGTCTTCGGCATTCGCGTCGGTGTTCACCTTCGCGAAGATAGCCACCACCTTGTCGATGCACCAGATAATATTGCTATCTCTATAGCTAATAAAATAATGCATTTACACAAGGTTGACACGCAGGTCATTTAAAGTGCAATCATATGGCTCCAGCCATCATGCCAAATCATGACACGCAGGTCATGTTAATCAATTTACATCATATAGACATCTCATACATAATCAAATTAATTTGAGCACTGCTATACCACATCACATGCACATGCAAACCCTCCTGCGAAACCAAGTTAGACGTCTCTAATCGGTTCATGCAAAAAATTATTTTTCGTGGCTTCTAAGGTTTCGAAACAAACCGAAGCTACCAACGTCCATCATCAAGTATGATAATCCAAGTTGCTAGATTAACAACGCGGGGTGTATGAAACACGAGATAATAAAATCTCAAGCCCCATACTGAACTTCGTCATACGCATGACCCCCGTGCAGATCATATCTGCATTGCCCTTTTGTCTGCGAAACATCCATCTTTCATTGACTAAAGTGGAACCCAAAGAACTGTTAGCACTTCGTTGATCTGTCAATCAGCATACTCAGGAGCAGCATGAAAGGATCGCGGATTGCCGGAACTTTGTCAGATTCCACAATGCTGTCAAGATCAGGACTACGCAAATTCGAGGGAAGCAACAAGAACATCGGGTAACAGATTTCATCTGCTACCCGCACAAATAATTTTCAGTAATAGAACTCATCTACTACCTAATTATATTGTGCAACACCCATACATCTCCATGTATTCTAGATCGCAACCTGCATCTACGCATAGCACGGCTCATGATGCCACTGTAGGGTAACGCAGCAGAAAACAAAAAATTTCCGACCTACGCACCAGCCCAGGACCACTATGGAGACTGCATACAAGGTTTGATCATTTTCGTTACCGACTCGTAGCGCAGCGGAAGTAGAGTCGATGACGATCGGCGGTGCAGATCCCCGCAGCTAGGATTTACAACCTCCCAACCGCGAGGATGTATACCCTCATCCGCCACTCGGACAGCCCTCCGGGAGGCGGTCGGACAGTCCCCTGGACGGTGTCGCGGACAGCCCTTCGGGAGGACCTTCGAAACTCGGACGGTCACTCGGACAGCCCTTCGGGAGGACTCACAGAACTCGGACCATCACTTGGACAGCCCTTCGGGAGGCACTCTCGAACAGCCCCTCGGGCACTAAGATCGAAACTACGACCTCTCTACAGAGTTGCACACATACGGTGTCATCTATCCGGCAGGGCTTCGCCGTCCAGAACTAGTTCCTGCCGGAACCCAGACAGCCTTTCGGCTCTACGAAACTCTTTTCATGGGAGGGAGAGAGAAGCCAGATAACATCTTGGCATGTGTATGAGAGCAAGGGATGGGGAGAATGGCAGCCCCTTCTCCTCCTTTTATAGGCCAAGGCAAGGGGTGGGGTGGGATGTTGAAATACCAAAATACCCAAGCTTCATGTCACACATGAAAGGGCATAATGGTAACACAAGGGGGGCACCAAGGGGACACCACCATGGCAGCCCTTGGGCCGGCCCACGCCTTGTCTCCCCATGGGGGGGGGGCCCCCCAACAAGCCACCAACATGTCTCCATGAAACATGCATGCTCCCTAGACAAAAAGCCACCAAACATGCAACCCCCGATTCGTGGGATCTTGTCCCCTCGCGCTGAGACAAGATGTTTTCCGCGAAACTTTTTCTGAAAAATTCCAGAAGGTCCCAGAACATTTCCGGCACCCTCTAAAATTATTCTGGGCATGATCCAAAACATTTTTGGTGCGGTGGTTTTCATCAGCGGAAAGCATTAACAGCGGTTACGGCAGTTTCGGAACATTTCCGGTTTTTCTCTCCGAAAATTCTCAGAAGTTCCCAGACCAATTCTGGCATCCTCTGAAAATTTCCAGGCAGTGCCGAAACCCTTTTTGACCAAATAATATATTCCGAAACAACTTTTCGGTTTTACCAAAACTCTTTCGGTGTTCTCTCTCTCGGAACTCTTCCGTTGTCTCCGAAACATTTTCGGTGACTTTCTCTCAGACTCCCTGTCTAGCGTTCAACAGATAGATGACCCTTAAGCGTGTGACCCTATAGGTTCGGTGAAGTATAGACATGACCCGGAACCCCTTCCGATCAATGATCAACATCGGAGCCGTGGACACCCATATTGACCCCTATACCCACACGAATGAATATTCGAGTGAACCTCCAGTTGCCGTGTGCTATTCCTGTTGCTTCGCGATATGTTACAAATACCCGAGGTGAGACATGTTGGCATTCCCGTGGATCAACAACTTGTCCACTATGCTAGTTACCTCGTTACTGGTATTGTTCTCTTTTCTCGTTACCGTGTTCCGGCATCCCCGTGATCAAATCACAAAGTGTCTGGCCAGACGATGATGGATACCGTAACACCGAGAGGGCCCAGAGATATCTCTCCATCGTTGGAGGAGCAAATCCCAATCTTGAGCTATCAAGTTACTTGACATACTTTCCCATGAACCCGTAAGCCGCCGTAATAGCCATCCAGTTACGGATGACGTTTAACAAACCCCAAAGTTCATGAATCAAGCATGAAGAAACTCGATACTCTCATGGTCTGAGGAATTATGCAAACGTTAACCATCTCTGTGTTATTAACCATTAACTTGTGACGAATGAATCTCATAGCATAACATCAATCGGGTCGATTCAACACAAATGTTCTTCTAACATTGTGCCCTCAAAGTTGCTGGCATAGACATGCCCATGATTGGGAAAACATAATCATCATGCAACACTTGAGCTAGTCTTAGAGGCATGACTAGGAATACATTTTACCGTTTATTATTCCACACGTGCACATGGGTTTTCCCCAGAGCCTTTATGGATATACGGGCTCAGGAACCACAGCAGTTATAGCATGGAACATAAACATAATAATGAGCATGGAGATAAATAATAACATTTATTATTGCCTCTAGGGCATATCTCCTACATGGCCGAGGGGTGTCGTGGATCCGCGGGATGGCCGCTGAGGAGCTCGACCACGAGCTGCACCTCGGCCTGCAGTCCGCGCGGATCGCGTTCGACTTCGACCTCAACGTCGACCTCTCACTCTTCGCCGGCCCAATCCCGGTGGAGAATCTCGCCCTCGTCGTCTACGAGAGCCCGGTGGTGGTGGCAGGGGACGACGTGTCGGCGCCAGTGCCGTCCGCGGTGACCGAGTGCTGCGGTCGAGGACGTGGAGATGAGGGCCCTCGTCATGTACGAGGGCCCGGCGAGCGGCGACAACGTGCCGGTGCCGCCTACGGTTTTCGAGTGCGCTGTGGTCGCAGACGTGGAGATGGGGGCCCTCGTCGTCTACGAGGGCCCCATGGCCGGGGACGGCACGGTGACCGAGGTCGGGGTTTTGGCCACGCTGGACGACGAGCCGCAGGGCGAGGCTGGGCAGATCGTCTTGGCCGGCAGCGCCGACCCCACTGGCGCTGGAGCTGTGACACCTCCCCCTGCAGCAGCTGCCGCCCGGCGTCGGGACCCCATGAGCCAGGCGAGGCGGAGGGCCGACATGGTGCGGGCGTGGGTGAGCGCCAGCTCCAGAAGAAACACGGCATCCCCAGGGACCTGCCGCTGAGCTACATCAGGGAGAAGGTCCTGAGCAAGTCGGACATGAACCCACGGCACGCCCGCTTCCTCCTCCCGGACCGCGCATGCACCCGCCTCCGCGCCTTCCTCTACCCCGCCGAGATCACCGCGTCCCGCTTCAACACCACCGATCCCAAGCCAATTAGGATCCCCGGGGTCAAGGCCAGGCCGACGACATACCTGGCGTGTCGTTGTCCTCTACGTCAGCCGCGGCTGGGGTCGTGGCCAGTGCAAGTCTGACAGCCAGAAGCTGAATAAATTCCATCGCAATGACGCCACCGCCATCAACGGCAAGGGGTACAGGAGCTTCATGGTGGACTGCGGCCTGGAGGCCGGCGACGGCGTCGAGATGTGGGCGTTCCGGTGGCCTCCTGGATCCGTCCGTGCCTTCTGATCGCCAAGAAGGACGTCGTCCACCCCGCCCAAAACCGGTAGAGTGTGTAGTTCGATCCTCTCGTTGGGATCTCATATTGCATGTCAACTGCGTCTGGCCGATGGTACTCTCCGGTCGTAGTGAGCTATAGCCTTGCGGTGGCTTCGTCTTTGGTGAAGTTGTTGTATTTTAGTGATCAGCTAACTAGCTCTCTTTAATTATGTTGCAAGTACAATTCTGATTATGAACGCAATCTTTTCTGTAACATTGTACTTACACTGGTAGGTGAGACACCCTTCATTTCTACAATCGTAGCAAGGAATGGCGTGCATAATTGTACATGTTTAACCTTTTTCAAATACATGTTTTTTAAATATTTGTTTGCTGCCTACTTTTTTTCATACACATTTGTATATGTTTTGTATATATATCTAAAACATTTTTTAACACGATTAATATTTGTCACATACTCCCTCTGTCCATAAATACATGTCGGATAAATGGATGTATTAGTTCTAGATACATTCATTTTTGTTCATTTTTCTGATGATTAACGTGTTTTTGAACTTTTTTTGGACTACGTGTTAAATATTTTCCGAATACACATTGAATTAACTTTTGAAATTATACAAATCATTTTTTAAATTATGTGAACATTTTTTATATTGTATAAACATTTTTTCATACAAAGTCACAAACATATTTTTGAAACGCATGAACATAGTTTTAAATGTAACGTAAATTTTGTTTGAATGCTATGTTTTTTTTTAATTACACAAATATTTTTTTGAAACGCATGAACATAGTCTGGCCTGATCCGCGCGTGCTCGGTTCGTCCGAAGGTAGCCTAGCTGTGTGTGCCCCACTCCGTTGTGAAACCGAAACCCTAGATACATTGTCCTCCACCGTCCGTCCTGCGCCGCGCCGTATGTATATACTCCCTCCGGTCCTTTTTACTCTGCGTACTGGATTTAGGTCAAGTCAAACTTTGCAAAATTTGAACAAATTTATTTTTTAAAATATCAACATCTACAATACAAAATATATGAACTATTAAACTACATTTTATAAAAAATCAAACAATATTGATTTGGTATTGTGAATATTGAAACTTTTGTCTATCAGTTTCATAAAAGTAGAGATACTTTAACTTCGAAGATAACTTATATGCAGACTAAAAAGGACCGGAGGCAGTACATATAAAACCGTATTGCCTAGTCATTTCCCCCCAAAAGAATTTTCCCCGTGCGACGGCGCTTACTAGCTAGCTTCATCCTCGAGTAACGGCGCTAGGGCAGTTTCGTGTCGATCGAGGACGGCGGCCAAGGGTTGACCTCGAGCTGCACCTTGGCCTGCCATCCTCGGAGACCGCAAGTTCGATCTCGACCTCAACGTCGACCTCATGCTCTCCGCCGGCCCAATCCCGGTGGAGAATCTCGCCGTCGTAGTGTACGAGGGCCCGGTGGCGGTGGGTGGGGACGACGTGCCAGTGCCGCCCGGGTTGACCGAGAGAGTTACGGTCGTGGACATGGAGATAGGGGCCATAGTCGTCCACAAGGGCCCGGTGGGCAGGGACGGTGCGGTCACCAAGGTTGGGATTTTGGCCATGCTGGACGACAAGCACGTCTAGGCCAGGCAGATCATCCAAGCCGGTGGGGACGGCGCGGTCACTGAGGTCGGGGTTTTGGCCACGCTGGACAACGAGCACGTCCTGGCCGGCAGATCGTCCCGGCCGGCAGCACCGACTCCACCGCGTTGGCACTGTGCCACCTCCCCCTGCAGCAGGTGCTGCCAGCGTGGGGATCACATTGCTCCCCTGGGCATATAGCGGCGCACGCCAGAGGCGCAGGAGGGCCGACATGGTGCGGGTGTGGGTGCGCGACGAGCTCCAGAAGAAACACCACCTACCCAGAGACCTGCCGCTGAGCTACATCGGGGAGAAGGTGCTAAGCCAGTCAGACATGAACCCACGGCACGCCTGCTTCCTCCTCCCGGCCCGCGCACGTGCCCACCATCGCACCTTCCTGTATGCCACCGACAACTTACCCGGGCGTGTCCTTGTCCGTCCACGCGAGCAACGGCCGGGCTAGTGGCCAGTCTGACTGCCTAAAGCTGACCAAATTCCATCGCTGCAACTCCACCGTCATCAACGGTAAGGGGTACGTGCGCTTCATTGTAGACTGCCGCCTGGAGGCGGGCGATGGCGTCGAGGTGTGGGCGTTCCGGTGGCCATTTGGGATCCGTCTGTGTCTTTTGATCGCCAAGAATGACGGCGTCCGCCCCGCCCGAAACACGTAGAGTGTGTAGCCTTCCATCCTGTCGCTGGGATCTCATATTGCATGTCAACTGTGACTGGCAGATGGTACTCTTGTTGTTGTTACTGTTATTTCTTGTGCAAGGAATGTGTTATTGTTGTTGTTGTGTCGTAGTCAGCTAGCCTAGCGGTGGCTTGGTCTTAGGTTAAGTTGTTGTATCTTAGTGATCAGCTAGGTTAGGTTGTCGACACGAAACTGCCCGACCTAACCTACCGTCGTTTCTCGAAGGAAGGGGTGATCCATGGGATGGGAGAGCGTCATGGCTGGCTCGCGGGGATGTAACATTGTATAACATTTTAAAAAAGTGTTACGTACATTTTTTGATTTTCGTTAACATTTTCTAAATGTCACACGCATTTTTGTGAATAGTACACACATTTTCTAAAAATTGAGCGGACACATTCGTTGGGTCAGCGTTCGTGCGATTGGATATGGAGGGATAGGATTCAAGGGAAGGGGGCGATCCGTGGGATAGGAGAGGAGCGACGTGACTGGCTCACGGGATTGTGGGTCCGGATCACTAGCGTGTCAGAAACTACTTCATCTCTAGCGGGTGTCGCCGCATGGGCCGTGGGTTGTACGATGGGTGCCTGATCCGCGTGGGCTTGCTTTTCGTTCGCATGCAGCCGCGTCATGAAAACCTAAGATACAACATATAAAGACCTAGGGCAGGGCTAAATACGGCGCCTCTCGACCGTCCGTGCCTGCCGCGCCGTATGTATATACAGACCGTATTCTTGTTCCCCTCCTAATAGCATTTCCCCAAGTCATTTTTCACTCAAGTAGCCCACAACGCTTAGCTTCACTTTGAGTAACGGCGCTGGTTCAGGTAGGGCAGTTTCGTGTCGAGGATGGCTGAGGGGCATGTATCCACGGGGAGGGCGACAGGGGGGCCTCGACCTCGTGCTGCATTTCGGCATGCCATCCGTGCCGATCGCCCACGACTTCAACCAGAACGTCGACCTCGCAGTGTTCACCGACCGGATCCCAATGGAGGCCGTCACGGTCTTTTCCGGCCCGATCCTGGTGGAGAACGTCGTGGTCCCGGAGGTGGAGGAGGGTAACGAGCACGATCTCGCCATCGCCGTGAACGAGGGCCCGGTGGGCGGGTACGACGCGGTGACTGGGGTGGGGGAGCGCGTTGTTTTGGCACCAGCCGCGCTGACTGAGCTGCAGAGCGATCTCGTCATCGTTGTGTACGAGGGTCCGGTGGACAGACTACCAAACACGAAGCAATCTGTCCATGTATCTCTTATATGCTTTCAAACCTCGGCGGCACCGAAATTGAATACTAATAGTACAACTTCAATACTAGCGTTGCATTTATCACTTCTATTGTTAGGCGCTAATACTAGATTGACATTGTAGTTACACTGGTAGGTGAGGCGCCCTTCGTTTTTACAATCATAGCAAAGAATGGCGTATCCACTGCAAAAGTTTTTTCATGTTTAAAATTTCTCAAATACATGATTTCTTTCAATTATATGTTTTGCTGTCTAGTTTTTCTCATACTCATTTGTATATTTTTTTCTATACATCTAAAACAAGTTCTTACACACATTTAACATTTGTCTACATGATTAACATGTATTTGAACATATTTGGACTACGTGTTAAATATTTTTTGAATACACATTCAATTATTTTTGGAAATGATACAAAACATTTTTTAACTATGCAAGCATTTTTTACATTGTGTAAGTTTTCTATAATGTCACAAACATATTTTTTAAAACACGTGAACATAGTTGTAAATTTAACATACATTTTCTTTGAATGCTACGACATATATTTTTGGAATTACACGAACATTTTTGTTAAATTGCTTCACATTTTAATGAAATTTGTTAACATTTTCTAAATGTCACATGCATTTTTTTAATGGTACATACATTTTCTAAAAGTTGAGCGGAGACATCCGTTGGGTGAGCGTTCGATTGGATATGGAGGGCTAGGATTCGAGGTAGGGGGCGATCCGCGGGATGGGAGAGGAGTGACGTGACTGGCTCGTGGGGGTGTGGGGCCGGATCACTGGGTGGCGGGAGCTGCCCCATCCATAACGGGTGACACCGCATGGGCCGTGGGCCGACCGAGGAGCGCCTGATCCTATTGGCTGGCTGCTGCTGATGTTAATTAATCTCTATTCCCCTTTACGAGCAGTTCGCCGGATTTACGGAGGGACGTTTGGAATTTGATTTGGCTGTGTCCAGCACCACTGAAATTCCTTTCTGTTGCCTGGCGAGCAGCTACAGATTCATTAGCATCTCGGCTGAATAAAGAGCGCTGATCGTTGGAGGTGTATGGTATTTGCCCTATTTGCGGAAGAGGGGATGAAGACTCCTTTCATGTGTTATGTGTCTGTGACAACGCCCGGCGTCTATGAAAGGCCATGCCAAAGATGTGGGAACTGTCGGAGCTAACTAGCATCAAACGCCGTGATGATTGGTTTATTCAGCTAATGTGTAATGTGAACAAAAAGGTCCGGGTCCATGTGCTTATGCTTCTCTGGAGGGTATGGCACGCACGGAATGAACAGGTGCATGCAAAGCCAGCCCCTCCAATTGTCGTCCCAACCTGGTTCCTGGCTAGTTACCTGGACTCACTTGCCTGTCTTAAGCTTGATCCTAATGTAGACATTGTCAAGGGTAAGATGCTGGTTAACCACAGTTTCCCAATGATGCATGCCACATTTGATAATAATGCAATTTCAAGCACCCCTTGGCTACCTCCTTGTCAAGGGCGAGTTAAGCTAAACACGGATGGCTCCATCCTGTGTGGAAAGGCGGGTGTTGGCATGGTGCTCCGGGACCGTCTGGGAAGCATAATATTTAGTGCTTGCAGATATCTTGGCGACTGTGATGATGTGTGTGAATGTGAATTTCTTGCTATTCGAGAAGGGTTGAGCTTGGCATTGCAATGGAGTACTCTACCCATTGATGTTGAGTCCGACTGCTTGTAGGCGGTTTCCATGGTGTTGAAAGGTGGAAGCAATTTATATAAATACTCTTTCTTGATCAGAGAGATAAAACATAGTATAGAGGAACTTGATTCTTCTATTACTCATATCCGTTGTATTGGCAATGGTGCTAGTCATGCTATGGCAAACTTTGGTAGAGGCCATGGTCGTAACATGGTTCGGCTTGGTTTGGGCCCAAATGAGGTCTTAGATATTGTCTTACGAGATTGTAATCCTTAATTCTGAGTAATAAATAGTTATTTCGCAGAAAAAGTGTCACGTATATTTTTTTTGAAATTCATAAACATTTTCTAAATGTCACATGCATTTTTTGAATGGTACTAAAATTTTCGAAATCTTGAGAGGACACATCCTTTGGGTTTCCTTTCGTTCGATTGGATATGAGGGCACCGCGGGATGGCAGAGGAGCGACGTGACTCACTCGCGGGGATCGTGCTCGCTCAGTTCGTCTGAAGGTAGCCTAGCCGTGTGCGTGCCACCCGTGCCGCGGCGCTCGCCAGCTAGCTTCGACCTCGAGTCATTTCGTTCGTGTCGATTGAGGAGGAGGATGGCCGATTGGCGTCGTGGATCCGCTGGGATGGCCGCCGAGGGGCTCGACCTCGACTTGCACCACGGCCTGCCGTCCGCGCGGATTGCGTTCGACCTTGACCTCAACGTCAACCTCTCCCTCTTCGCCGGCCCAAGAGAAGGTTTGTTTGGGTTCGACGGTTGGATTTGGCCCAACAGAATTACTCCGGTCAAAAGGAGCGTCCGTTTGGGGTCGACGGTTGGAGTTGGCCCAAGAGAAGGGACCGAAATTTGAGTCAGTACACAAGATTAATTCTGGTTGCAGTCTTCAAACCGGTGATATCATATCAGAGCTAGGAATCGCGTCAACGGATGTTCAGCAACATACTTATTCAGATATAACAAAGTGTACTACGTATATTGCAGAAACGACAAAGCCTACTCATTCAATCCACGAGCTAGAAAGCCATCCAAGTCCAACACATTTGTCCGTTGGGTGGGTGAGCGAGCGGGTACGGGTAACAAATGAGGCGGGAATGGACGCGTGGGCTCGAGCGTCCGATCGGGGATGGACGGTTGTGATCCGGCGTAGGGGTGTCGATCCGCTGGACAGAGCGATTGATTGGCTCGCGGCGCCGTGGGTCCGGATAGCTGGCGCTGGCGTGGCGGAAGCTTCTCCGTCCGTTCGCTCCTCCTCGGCTGATCGGCGTGCATTCGGTTCATGTGGAGGTAGCCGTGTGCGCCGCGTGCCGCTTCGTCGCGAATCCCAGCCACCGTCCGTCCTGCGTCGCACGGCGTATAGCTAGGTCATTCCACCCTGAAACAATTCCCCCCATGCCGCGGCGCTCACCACCTACCTAGCTTCCACCTCGAGTAGTAACGGCCGGCGTTAGGGCAGTGTCGTCCGAGGAGGAGAATGGCCGAGGGGCGTCGTGGATCCGCGGGGACGGCGGCCGAGGCCCTCGACACTTTTAACATTTGTCTACATGATTGACCTGTTTTTTAACATTTTTGGACTACGTGTTACATAGTTTTCGAATACACATGGAATTATTTTTTGAAATGATACAAAATACTTAAATAATGCGAACATTTTTTTGACATTGTATAATTATTTTTTCTAAAATGTCACAAACATATTTTTGAAGCGCTTGAGCATAGTTTTAAATGTAATGTACATTTTCTTTGAATGCTACGATTTCTTTATTTTGAATTACACGAACATTTTTGTTACGTTGTATAACATTTTTAAAAAGTGTCACGTACATTCTATGTCCACGGGTCAGCTATCGAACCCTTCAAATCATCCATTCTATTTGGGGGATCCTGCCGGGAGGATAAAATAGAAGTGATAAAAAATTTATTGGGTGTCACATCTTCTGACTTCGGGGTGAAATACCTGGGTTTGCCAACACCTGATGGTCGATTGACTATGGGTAAGCTTCAAATTTTGCAAGTTAAATTGAGTAAGTGCTTGTTTTCTTTTGATGGGCATCCTACACAGGCTGGCAAAGAAGTTTTGATTAAGTCGGTTGCTGAGTCAATCCCTACCTTTATTATGAGTGTGTTCAAGTTCCCATTTGGTGTTTGTGATGACCTGAATACGTATGGTTCGGAACAATTATTGGGGAGCGGAGGAAGGTAAAAGGAAAACTCACTAGTACGCTTGCATAAGATGACCCGGCCGAAGTCACAAGGGGGCCTCGGGTTTAGGGATTTTCGAGTCTTCAATCAAGCCTGGCGTCTCTTGATTTTTCCGGACAGCTTATGTGCAAGACTGCTCAAAGCCAAGCATTACCCAAGTGGACGATTAGAGGACACAGTGTTTTCAGGAAATCCGTCTCAATCATGGCAAGGTGTTTTTCACGGGCTAGAGCTCTTGAAGAAGGGGCTGGTTTGGCTGCTGATGAGATTAATTGCTCTCTATTCCCTTCTACGAGCAGGTCACTGGATGGACGCAGGGACGTTTGGAATCTGATTCGGTCGTGTCCAGTACCACCAAAAGTCGTATCCTTTGCCTGGCGAGCAGCTACAGATTCATTAGCAACTTGGCTTAATAAAGAGCACAGATCGCTGGAGGTGTATGGTACTTGCCCTATTTACGGAAGACAGGATAAAGAATCCTTTCATGTGTTATGTGTCTGTGACAACGCCCGGCGTCTATGGAAGGCCATTTCAAAGATCTGGGAACTGCCGGAGTTAACTAGAATCAAACGAAATGATCATTGGTTTATTCAGCTAATGTGTGATGTGAACAAACAGGTCCGGGTCCGTGTGCTTATGCTTCTCTGGAGGGTGTGGCACGTACGGAATGAACTGGTGCACGCAAAGCCAGCCCCTCCAATTGACGTCCGAACCAGGTTCCTGGCTAGTTACCCGGACTCGCTTGCCTGAGTTAAGTTTGATCCTAATGCGGACTTTGTCAAGGGTAAGATGCTGGTTAACCACAGTTTCCCAATGATGCATGCCACATGTGATAGTAATGCAATTTCAAGCACCCCTTGGCTACCTCCTTGTCAAGGACGAGTTAGGCTAAACACGGATGGCTCCATCCTGAGTGGAAAGGCAGGAGTTGGCATGGTGCTTTGGGACCATCTGGGAAGCATAATATTTAGTGCTTGCAGATATCTTGGCGACTGTGATGATGTGCTAGAATCTGAATTTCTTGCTATTCGAGAAGGGTTTAGCTTGGCAGTGCAATGGAGCCATTCATGTTGAGTCGCCTCCTTCCATGGTGTTAAAAGGTGGAAGCAATTTATCTAAATACTCTTTCTTGATCAGAGAGATAAAACATAGTATGGGGTAACATGACTCTTCTATTACTCATATACATCGTACAAGCAATGGTCTAGTCATGTTATGGCAAACTTTGGTAGAGGCCAGGGTCATACCATGGTTTGGCTTGGTTCGGGCCCAAATGAGGTCTTAGATATTGTCTTACCAGATTGCAATCCCTAATTCTGAGTAATAAAGAATTACTATTTCACAAAAAAAGTGTCACGTACATTTTTTTTAAAAAAAATTGTGAACATTTTCTAAATGTAACATGCATTTTTTGAATGGTACTAATATTTTCTAAAAGTTGAGCGGACGGGGCTCCGCGGGATGGGAGAGGACCGACGTGACGGGCTCGCGGGGGTCGTGCTCGCTCAGTTCGTCTGAAGGTAGCCTAGCCGTGTGCGTGCCGCTCCGTCGTGAAGCTGAAACCCTAGATACATCCTACGGCGCACCCACCATCGTCCGTCCTGCGCCGGTGTATTGCCAGGTCATTTCCACCCCAGAAACATTTCCACCTGAAACAATTCCCCCTGTGCCGCGGAGCTCAGTAGCTGGCTTCGACCTCGAGTAGTAACGGTGCTAGGGCAGCTTCGCTCGTGTCGATCGAGGATGAGGATGGCCGAGGGGCATCGTGGATCCGCGGGATGGCCGCTGAGGGGCTCGACCTCGAGCTACACCTCGGCTTGCTGTCCGCGCGGATCACGTTCGACCTCGACCTCAACGTCAACCTCTCGCTCTTCGTCGACCCGATCCCGGTGGAGAATCTCGCCCTCGTCGTCTACAAGAGCCCGGTGGCGGTGGCTGGGGACGACGTGCCGGCGCCAGTGCCGTCCACGGTGACCGAGAGTGCTGCGGTCGAGGACGTGGAGATGAGGGCCCTCGTCATGTACGAGGGCCCGGCGGGCGGCGACGACATGCCGGTACAGCCTACGGTTTCCGAGTGCACTGTGGTCGCGGACGTGGAGATGGGGGCCCTCGTCGTCAATGAGGGCCCCATGGCCGGGGATGGTGCAGTGACCGAGGTCGGGGTTTTGGCCACGCTGGACGACGAGCCGCAGGGCGAGGCTGGTCAGATCGTCCTGGCCGGCAGCGCCGACTCCACTGGTGCTGGAGCTGTGCCACCTCCCCCTGCAGCAGCTGCCGCCCGGCGTCGGGACCCCGTGACCCAGTCGAGGCGGAGGGCCGACATGGTGCGGGCGTGGGTGAGCGGCCAGCTCCAGAAGAAACACGGCCTCCCAGGGACCTGCCGCTGAGCTACATCGGGGAGAAGGTCCTGAGCAAGTGGGACATGAACCCATGGCACGCGCGCTTCCGCCTCCCGGACCGCGGATGCGCCCGCCTCCGTGCCTTCCTGTACCCCACTGAGATCACCGCGTGCGGCTTCAACACCACCGATCCCAAGCCAATTTGGATCCCCGGGGTGAGGGCCAGACCGACGACATAGCCGGCGTGTCCTTGTCCTCTACGTCAGCCGCGGCTGGGGTCGTGGCCAGTGCAAGTCTGACCGCTAGAAGCTGAATAAATTCGATCGCAACGACGCCACCGCCATCAACGGTAACGGGTACGGGAGCTTCATGGTGGACTGCGGCCTGGAGGCCGGCGACGGCGTCGAGGTGTGGGCGTTCCGGTGGCCGCCTGGATCCGTCCGTGCCTTCTGATCGCCGAGAAGGACGTCGTCCACCCCGCCCAAAACCCATAGAGTGTGTAGTTCGATCCTCTCGTTGGGATCTCATATTGCATGTCAACTGCGTCTGGCCGATGGTACTCTCCGGTCGTAGTGAGCTATAGCCTAGCGGTGGCTTCGTCTTTGGTGAAGTTGTTGTATCTTAGTGATCAGCTAGCTAGCTCTCCTTAATTATGTTGCAAGTACAATCCTGATTATGAATGCAATCTTTTCTATAACATTGCACTTACACTGGTAGGTGAGACCCCCTTCATTGTTACAATCGTAGCAAGGAATGGCGTGCATAATTGTACATGTTTAACATTTTTCAAATACATGTTTTTTAAATATTTGTTTGCTGCATACTTTTTTTCATACACATTTGTATATGTTTTGTATATATATCTAAAACATTTTTTAACACGATTAACATTTGTCAAATACTCCATCTGTCCATAAATACATGTCGGATAAATGGATGTATTAGTTCAAGATACATTCATTTTTGTTCATTTTTCTGATGATTAACACGTTTTTGAACTTTTTTTGGACTACGTGTTAAATATTTTCCGAATACACATTGAATTAACTTTTGAAATTATACAAAACATTTTTTAAATTATGTGAACATTTTTTATATTGTATAAACATTTTTCATACAAAGTCACAAACATATTTTTGAAACGCATGAACATAGTTTTAAATGTAACGTAAATTTTGTTTGAATGCTTTTTTTTTTGAATTACACAAATATTTTTTTTGAATCGCATGAACATAGTCTGGCCTGATCCGCGCGTGCTCGGTTCGTCCGACGGTAGCCTAGCTGTGTGTGCCCCACTCTGTTGTGAAACCGAAACCCTAGATACATTGTCCTCCACCGTCCGTCCTGCGCCGCGCCGTATGTATATACTCCCTCTGGTCCTTTTTACTCTGCGTACTGGATTTGGGTCAAGTCAAACTTTGTGGAGGTGCCCCGACCCCGCCGAAGGAGAGGGTCGACGGTGTCTTGTGCGAGACGGTGGCCGACATTGTGATCCGGCGGTTTTGGGTAATTTCTCCTTTACAGAATTAAAAATGAACAGTACCTAGTGATTGTACTAATCAGTGTTGTCTTGTTTGATTGCAGACCTTCTACAGGTGTCTTGAGGAACACGAGGCAGATGCGGCTATGGTTCTCGAAGCTAAGTGCAAGCGCCTACTTCAGAACTTACGGCACGAGGCTCGGGTGCAGGCTGTTCGAGACTACTACGGCTCGACTAGCATTAAGAGGGCCAAGAAGATGTGCCACGCCAAGTATCTGTGTAAGGAGAAGTAAATGAAGGTAATTACCTGTTCTTAAGGCCTTGTACTTAGTTTCCTTGATTTGATTCGTAGGCGTAGCGCTGAAATTTCTCTTTGTCTAACTTAGGTGCCCCCGAGATGGTGTGCGGATAGGATGGACTGTTGGGAGGCGTTGGTGGATGAGTGGTGCTCTCCCCAATGGCTAGCCGTCCACAACTAGGCCAGGGATAAGCGTGCCCAAATGCAAGGTGTGCCACACCATCAAGGGAGCTCCAACCTGTTTGAGTATGGGGATCACTGGGTATGTGGTTTGCTTCACGATCCATGCAATTTCATTCTTCATGCTAGCTTGAGCCCTTAACTAATATTTTGTTCCTCTCTTTTAGGTGCGACACAACAAGAAGGACGTGCCACCGCTGTACGACCTCTATGCCATGGCCCATACTGCCCCGTACAAGAAGGCCAAGGCATTCTCTGAGGATGACCTCGATCATCCAGAGAGCTTCACCAACATCTCCTCCCACAACAAGCTCGTGAGGTACAGAGACCTTGGGAAGACGAGGAAAGGGGAGGACTTCAACCCGAGCTAGAGTCCTTTTGATCCAGAGATCATGATGCTATCTGGTGGCGGGAGGTACCATGGCTCGGTAGCCATTGGGGATGGACTCATTCGTTGTCCTAGAACTCTCCCGGAGATCAAGAAGTGCCAGACGAGCTCCGATCCTGAGATAAGGCCTCGTCCACGGCCAATGGAGATCGCCATGGAGGCTAGGGCCCAGGAGCTTCTGGCGGAGGCAAACAGGCAGGCGGCGCAGAGGGATAGGGAGTTGGAGGAGAGGACGGCTAGTCTGTTGGAGGCGGAGAGGAACCGGAACGACGCGTCTCACCGGGCCCTATACGAGCTCCTCGTGGTAAGTTTCTCCTGCATATTAGCCAAATGATGCATGTAATGTTCGTTTCATTACTAACTAATATGACTGACTCGTGAAAACAAAATGTGCAGTCTGTGTGCGAGAAAAACGGTCAGACCCCTCCGCCGATGCCCCAGATTGGTATAGCGGACACGGTGAGTTTCATTTGAATGGTCATTAGTTACTAGTATTCACATTTCAGTTGCATCATGCTAACAAGACATTGCAAATGATCTTTGGTGCAGCATGCCTCCCGACATGCATCAACCGATCCTTCTCCGTCTCGCACTGGTGCAACCCCGACCGGTCCTTCTCTGTCTGGCACTGGCACAAACCCGACCGGTCCTTCACCTCCGTGATGATGGTAAGTTTTCCCAAGTGTTTTGCTTAACAAATGCATACTTAGCTTAAGAAATGACCTACTTAGCTCCAAAATGACCTATACTTAGCTTATTTTCCTCGAAAATGACATAATAACTTTACTTAGCTCCAAAATGACATATTTTACCAAGGATAGCTATAAAATGACCTATACTTAGCATTTTTTCCTCCAAAATGACTTGATATGCTTAGTTAGCTAAAAAAATGGCATAACTACCTAGGATAGCTCAATAATGATCTATACTTAGCTTAGCTAGTTCATTTATGACATAATTAGCTCACTTAGGTAAACAAAATGGCATAATAACCTTGGTTTAGCTCCAAAATGACCTATACTTAGCTTATTTTCCTCGAAAATGGCATAATAACCTTACTTAGCTCCAAACTAACATACTTTACCTAGGATAGCTATAAAATGACATATATTATCATTTTTTTTTCCTCCAAAATGATAAAATCCTACCTACCTCCAAAATGACCGATTTTAACTAGGATAGCTCTAAAATGACCTACACCTGCCATTTTGTCCTCGAAAATGAATAAATATGCTTAGTTAGCTCAAAATGGCATAACTACCTGGTTAGCTAAAAAATGACCTATACTTAGCTTCTTTAGTTCATTATGACATACTTAGCTTACTTAGGTAAAAAATGGCATGATAACCTTGGTTTAGCTCCAAAATGACGTAACTTAGCTTTTTCCCCAAAATGACAAAATAACCTTGCTAAGCTCCAAAATGACCTATTTACCTAGCTTAGCTCTAAAATGACCTACACTTAGAATTTTTACCTAGCTTAGCTAAAAAATGGCATTTTTTCCTACCTTAGTTAGAAAAGACGATAAAGAAGAGGAGAGGAGAAAAGAAAGAGAAGAAAAATTCTTCTTCTTCTTCTCTTTTTTCTCTTCTTCTTCTCTTCTTCTTCTTCTTCTTCTCTTCTTCTTTCTTCTTCTTCTTCTTCTTCTTTTTTCTTCTCTTCTTCTAGCTATCTTCTTCTTCTTCTTCTTCTTTTTCTTCTTCTTCTTCTTTCTCTCTCTTTTTCTTCTAGCTATCTTCTTCTTCTTCTTCCTTTCTTCTTCTTCTTTTCTTCTTCTTCTTCTTTCTTTCTTCGTTCCTTCTTCTTTCTTCTTCTTCTTCTTCTTCTTTCCTTCTTTTTCTTCTTCTTCTTTCTTTCTTCTTCGTCCTTCTTCTAAGTTTCTTCTTTCCCAATTTGCAGATTTGCTTTAGATGAGGAAGCTTGCGTTCATGGAGTCTACTCTTGTCCTTGTGCTTCCTTTTTATTTTGATTTTGTATGATGAACTTTGCTATTGGAAACTTGTTGTTGGATATGTGTTGGAAACTTGTTGCTGTTGGAAACTTGTTGTTGGATATGTTGTTGGAAACTTGTTGTTGGATATGTGTTGGTATGCTTGTGTATATATATCTTCAAATGTGCATATATATATCTGTGAAATTCTGTGAAATTGAATGAATTTAAGAAAAAATAGGGGCTATATAGGCTCTTTACCGTCTGCTGGCAGATGGCAAAGAGCTTTGCCATCAGCCAGCAGACGGCAAAGATGCCATGTGGCAGCTACCTGTGCAACCTGGGGGGGGGGGGTACTGGGCTGGCCTATATGGTTGCTTTGCCGTCTGCTGGCTGACGACAAAGCTCTTTGCATCTTTGCCGTCTGCCAGCAGACGGCAAAGCACGCCGTTAACCCCTTAACGGACCTAAGCTACCACGTGTGCTGACCAGGCCCTTGCCGTCTGCTGGCAGACGACAAAGGCCTTTGCATCTTTGCCGTCTGCCAGCAGATGGCAAAGTGCCCTTTGCCATAGTTTGTTCAGCCGGATGTGTTGCCGTCTGCTGGCTGACGGCAAAGGCCTTTGCCGTCCGCCAGGCATGCCTTTGCTGTCAGCCATGGTAGACGGCAAAGTTCCTGATTCCTGTAGTGTGGGTGCCGTCTGGGTGACACGAACGGCCCGGCGCTCGGCACAGACACGGCGAGCATCGGCCATGGGGACGGCAGAACGGCGGCGGGGCGAACGGTGGAAAAGGGGCTTCGACACGCCCCTACCTGGCATGCCAAATGTCGGATTCAGGGCTCCGCAGACCCAAGAAAGGTTTGAACTTTGGGGCATGTGCGAAGAACTCAACCTATCCGGCCAACCAACCCGTCGCCCCACGGACTAACTCGATGAACAAGGAAGAAGATGGACACAACGATTTACCCAGGTTCGGGCCACCTTGCGGTGTAAGACCCTACTCATGCTTTGTGGTGGATTTGCCTCACGGGGGGCTGAGGGTGAACAAGTACAAGGGATGAACAACCTCGTGAGGTCTGCTCTGGTGAGGGTGGAAAGGATCTGATCCCCTACTATGGTGTTGGCTAACCTATATTTATAGCAGCCCTGGTCCTCTTCCCCAAAACATAGGCGGGAAGGGATTCCACAACGGCCAATTTGAAAGGGGACAAGTAGTACATCTTATCCTGATGAAAGGTGGTCTTCGCCTGCAAAGCTTATGGTCGTGACGCTGTGGTGGGCTCGGCAATGACATCCGTCCTGCCGAGCTGGCGACCTTGGTCTTGTTGCACTGGAATTGAAACCTTTGCCTGAGCCCTTGGGAACCCACGCCTACGCTTGCCTCCTTAGCACCAAAGAGGAAACTGTCTTCTCTGCACCCGCTGGTTCCCTCCTGGCCTTGGTCATCATGGCTTGCGTCACCGCAACCTCATGAGGTTGGGCACCTGCATAGGAATCTCCGCTCCTCAGGAGGCAGCCTGGGGAGGCCGCTCCCTCAGGAGGTCTTGGCGTCGTCCGCCTCACGAGGCTTGGCCCCTCGCGAGGGTCTTGTCTTGTTAGTCTTTGTAGATGGGCCGTACCAGGCCATCGATGGAGCCATGCCGTGGGCCACAGGTAGGCAAGTCTGGGTACCCTGGTTCCCAGAACACCGACAATGCCCTCTTGTTATATTATTCACTTGTTGTACAACTGCTGGCAACATCCGTCCTTCTAGCTTCTCCCCAATCTTTCTCCTTGTTGCAACCAATTTCATTATCTTCCCATTAAGTGTGTCAGCTAACACATCTACAGGAAAATCTTCGGTTCCTTTTATCCAATTGTTGAAGGTCTCTGTATGGTTATTATGAATGTAATCACACTTGATCTCAGTGTCAAAACTAGACCTCATCCACTTCAGATTATGGTAATCTTGCAAGTACTTGCCCATAGTTTGGCTAGATTCTAGAACCTTGGAAAAGTGGTACTCAAACATTGATGGTCTATATGACTTTCCTACAGCCTGCATGCGTCCAATTATGTCACCATTATATGTTTTTGAAAAATTCTGCATTAAATGCCTAAAACACTCCCTCTGTTCTGCTTGAGGGAAATCTTTCTTAACTGCATTTTCTAGGCCTTAAATGCATCAGTACATAAAGCAAGCTTTGAAATTGGACCTAATGCTCTATGTAATTGTGTCATGAAACATGTCCAATTATCTTCATCTTCAACCTCAATAAAACTAAATGCAAGAGTAAACATCCAATTATGTCCATCTAAAGCAGTGCATGCAGCTAAATGACCATTCCACTTTCCATTCAATGCAGTTGAGTCTATGCTAAGATAAGGCCTACATCCAGCATGGAATCCATCTACACAAGGCTTAAGTGCCATAAAGAATCTGTGAAAGTAAACTCTACCATCCGTTAGTTTAGTATCGAACTCAACAATGCTTCCAGGTGATCTAAGTTCCATCTCTGCTTTGAAGTTGAATAGGTAACGGAAGCTACTACCCCAAGAACCATAGATCTCATCCTTTGCTCTCTCTCCCTCCCCTTCCATACAGTGTGATAGCAAGTGGTTACATTCCAGTCTTCCTCCAACTTTTCTTGTAAATCCTTGCAGCCGCTGTTTAGAGTTTTCCTCAAAATCTTCTTAGACCTTTCTTGAACCCAATCTTGCGAGGCCATCGCTGAATTTAGACTGCTACTTGAAACACTTGTGTGTGCTGGTCCAATCTGGTTAACCTACATATATAAAAAAGTTGTTAGTGTTGCTATAATAATATGATGCTACCATAATAGAAATAATAGAAAAGGTGAAATATTAAGCTATGTTAGTACCCTGGTCTTTATCTCGTCAGCCATAATATGACATGTTATTTTCCATGGACAATCCTCAGACATACAATGTGCCACCTACCTACTCTTGTCAGCTCTATGAGTCCCAAGGTTGAATGCTTCATTAATTGCCCATTGCCTCATAGCTCTCCTGCAATCGACCATCGTTGGAAAGATTGAACCATTCTCAACTTTTGGATGATCTTTGTCATATGACATTTCTATATCTTCAGGAACTTGGTCATCAACTGGTATAGCTCCCTCAGCCATTAACTCCTCATTAGCATGGCACACAACAACTAGAGCTGGATCATTTACTGGTTGAGCATCCTCAACCTCATCCTCCATTCGAAGTACCTCACACATGTTTTCCTGGGACATAGGAGTTATTATATCATCACCAAAACACTACAAAAAAAGACACATCCATGACATTTTGGGCCGAACGAATTTTTTTCTGTCATGCTTATGACACTTCTATGATGATAATTGTGACAAAAGCACGTATCATCATAGATGTGGTGGGCTCCTACTTCTATGACAAAAATCATGACAGAAAATGGGCTTTTCATCCTGGGCGGGCCGGGGATGCACCTGCATGACATTCTTTGGGCCGTCCATGACGGAAAAAATCATGGTAGAAGCGAGGGCGAGGAAAATTTTGGGGAGTTCCCAGTTACGATTGGTGGTCGTGGCCGAGCGATGCATGGAGGTTTGCACGTTTCTCTCATAGACGTACGCGCGTGTGTGCGAGGCATTGGGCTCTAACTGAACCCGAACGAGGCATTGGGCTCTAACTGAACCCGAGCGATTGCACTAGCTATGTTACTGAACCCCGATCGATCCCTTGGCTGTTAACTGAACCCGAGTGATTCCTTCG
This sequence comes from Thinopyrum elongatum, assembly GCA_011799875.1. NCBI lineage: Eukaryota > Viridiplantae > Streptophyta > Magnoliopsida > Poales > Poaceae > Thinopyrum > Thinopyrum elongatum. The sequence goes on along the minus strand of CM022301.1, from coordinate 507,052,899 downwards.
CTACTGCTGCTAACTGAAGCTGATCGAAGTTGCCTCTTGATGAATAGTCCTCGGTGGGGGTTGGATGAACAGTTCCTGGTGTGGGGTTGGATGAACAGGATACCGTGGTAGTAGAGGTCGTTGCCGCTGGATGAACAGGACCCCGATCGAGGAGGTGGGGGTGGATGAACAGTAGCCGGTGGAGGGACCCCGTGGAGGGCTGATTGAACAGGACCCCATGGAGGGCTGGTTGAATAGGACCCCATGTGGAGGGCTGGTTGAACAATAGCCGGTGGAGGCTGGATGAACAGGACCCCCGTGGAGGGCTGGTTGAACAGTAGCCGGTGGAGGCTGGATGAACAGGGCCCCGTGGATGAACAGTATCTGGCGGAGGCTGGAGGAAGTCGACGGTTGATGAACAGTAGCAGGTGGAGGCTGGAGGAAGTCGACGGTGGATGAACAGTAGCCCGTGGAGGCTAGAGCGAGGCAGTAGACGGTGGATGAACAATAGCCCATGGAGTCCCGTTTTGCGGTACGCCACACCCCTCCCGATAAACAGGACCCCCGTTTCGACCGTAGGCGCTCCAACACAAGTCTGTTTCCTCCGTTTTGCGGTATGCCACACCCCTCCCGATCAATAGCACCCCGTTTCGACCGTAGGCACTCGAACACAAGTCCGTTTCCTCCATTGCGCAGTACGCCAGACCCTTCCCGATGAACAGGACCCCGTTTTGACCGTACGTTGTCGACCAGAAGGCCGTTTTCCTCCCTTTTGCAGTAGGCCAGACCCCGTTCCGGCTGTTCCGTCCAAGCCAGTTGGCTCCCATTGAACACGACCCATTCCGACCCAGTGGCTTCGCTCCCGATGAACAGGACGCGTTCTGACCCAGTCACTTGGCTCCCGGTGAACACGACGCTGTTTCCTCCGTTTCGACCCAGCTGGTTAGCTGCCGATGAACAGGACACCGTTGCTGCCGTCCGTTGCTTCTCCATGTACACGAGCCCTGCCCGTACGTATGCGTGAGTACGCGTTCGAGACCCCGCCCGTATGTACATACGTGGCCGTATTTTTTGGCATGTGGCTGTACGTACGTGTACACGATTTAGAAGGGACTGCCTGAACTGCTACGTCGGGGGCTCTACTACTACACGTGCCGCTGCTTGCTTGGCCACGGTTCATCGTTGCAGAGAGACCGATCGACAAGTATGTACGTACACGTTCGCGACCAGACAGAAAATGCTATGTATGCCTCGACCGGGTGGGTCCCAGTTGTCAGGGAGGACAAGGACACACTTCCTTGCATGCGAAGATATAGCTGGTGGGTCCCAGCTTTCAGGGGGAAGAATCATTTTTTTGCCCGTAATATGGATGCACTTCCTTGTGTGCAAAGATGTAGCTGGTGGGTCCATCTGTCTGCCTCACCGCGTAGACTCCTCTTCCGATGGTATCATTCGTTGACCACGTTGACCACGCCGCGCGGACAGCACCGGGGTGGTGGATAACGATGAGACCTAGGAAGGGAACGACGCGGAGCCAGGGAAGACGAGGTAGGTGGATGCCCACGCGGAGGGGAGTACGAGGGTTCACTGGTTCAGCTGCGGTGTGAGGCTGCCGTCGCCGGAGAATAACATGAGGTGTTGGTGAGTAGAGGGATGGCCTGGACGGCGATGGGAGTAGGGTGGGCCGGTGGGTCCAGCGCAACAACATAGCCGGCCACGGGAGGCGGTAGCAGGTGGTACCGCCGGCGGTGGTTTGGGCGGCTGAAGCAAGAATATCCGAGATTGAAAAAGAAGCACGACATCCGTTGGATTGACATCCAACGGCCACTGCTGCTAGAATCGTGTGTTGACTATAAGTTGACAAAGCCTTGCGTACGCATCAACCTAGTAGGCCCATAAGTGTGTAGCAGAGAACATATAGCCCATTTGCGATTTGTAAGAATGTACAGCCCATTTTTGAATTCTAATGGAATTTACTACAACCCATTTACAGTTTGTTAAAATTACAACCCATTTTCTAGCTAGTACAACGATTAATAATTTCAACCAAACACTCAAAACAGAATTGAATAAAATTCCCACATTTTGATGGGATCTGAAATATTTTTATTCCAAAATTTCAAGTCAGATTAAATATAATTTTAAAATAAATTTGTATAACGTAAAAATCCAACGAAATATTGCGCGCGCAACAAGTAATGAAATTAAAAATTTCAAAATCCAATAATAATATTTTTTTAACTAATTACGTGTTTGGTGTTTTTTTTATAGTTACAGCCCAGTTTTTATAATTACATCCCATTTATTATTTCTTAAAGCCCATTTTCTTGTTAATCCTAATGCATCCCTCCTAGGAAAGATTTGCAGCCCAGCGGGGCGGAGAATAACAAGTTGACCTGGGCTGGGTATTCCTAAAAAAAGTATAGCCGGGTTAGCCATTTTCAGCTTGAAAAAAATTATTATCTGGGCTGGATATTTGGTCGACGTAAAATAATAGCCTGGGCTAGACAGGCCACAGCACGCCTAGGTGATCTCCTCTGAACAACAACAAAAACATCGCTCAAGAAAAACTCTGCTCGCACCTCAAAAACACAAATTCTGCTCGAGCTGCTGGGTCCCAGCTGTCGGCCGCTCCTTGTGCAATTCTCTCGTTTATTGACTATATAGGTTGACAATGGTGTGGGACCGTGATGTCAGGAAACCAGGAGGAAGCAAAAAAAATATAGTTGTATATAATAAGGAGGCACTTGCGTACGTGCGGCTATGGCCCTGGTGGGTCCCCACTGTCATCCTCTCCAATTAAAGTCATCTCCTGATTCCTCATGTTCGTTGACCATGTTGACAACGCGAGACGGCGGCGCCACGGCGAGCGTAACAACTGGAAGGACGACGGAGAGGGCCTCGCGGGCCCTACGGATGGTCTGATACAGCGCCCACTGCTGATTCAGGAAGCCAGGATCATAGGGCCACATGTCCGCGATGGCATTGTCGTTCGCTTGTTCGCCGGTGATTCGTCCTTCCGCGAGCCGATGCTCGTTGAGGAGACGGAGGTTGCAACACAGGTCCTCCTGCGCTGGTAGCTCTTCCGCCATTAGGGCATCGAAGTGTGGCCGCACTTGCTCTATGGTGAACACGACATGAACCGGCTTGGGCGGTGGCGCCGACGCTTGGTCGGAAGCCACGTCCATCGTCTGATTGTCGTCGCTGAGCTCGCGAGCTTGCTGGCGAGCCAGCATGTCCGGCTACTGGACCGGACCGCTGCCAAGCACGAGTCTGACCGCCCTGGCCCACCCAGACCCCCTCCCTCGCCCGCGCGCGCTTTCCGCTTGAAACGGTCAACGCCGCCCGCGCCGCTTCCCGGTGCAGGCGATTGCTCCGCGTTCAAACGACACAAGTGCCATCCGTCTGTCCATCTGCCGCCCGCATTAATGATACACGGTTGCTGAGGCGGCTACTCCAGCGCCACCCGGCAGTCCCTCTGCCGCTCACCATTGCTATATAAACTGCTGCGCCGGCCATAGCCGCAGTCATCCGCCTCCATTCCCTTTCTCCTGTCCACACCACTCCCACCATGACTTCATCGCGCTCCAGTGCTCTTCGGGACGGGCGGACGATAGACCAGAAGGAGATGGCAGCCATTGCTGCCGACTGGCTAGCCGGCAGGCAGCCGGAGGACGATGATGTCCCAATGGAGAACGTGGTAGTCGATGATCCGGCGCCAACCCCCTCCTCCTCGCCATCCTCGCCGGTGCATGGCACCATGACCATCGGCGAGGCCCGTGCCCAATACATGGACATGGCGAGGCAGAAGTGTGAGGAGCAGTTCCGGGAGGCGCAGGCCGACGCCGCCTACAACCACCATGTCCTCCAGGAGCACCTGCAGGCGGAGGAGCAGATTGCCGTGGAGTGGTCGGAGCAGGAGGCGCTGCTCGAGTCATATCGCTCAGTCCGCGAGAGCTGCCTCGCAGGCTGGCGGTACCGCAGGCGGGTGGCGGAGGTTGCGGCCGCCTACAAAGAGGGCGATGAAGCGGGTGAGGCGCTGTTTGGCGAGACCGACGACGAGGCGGAGGACAATGCCGGCTCTGTCGAGGCCCCGCCTCGCCGGCACCGCGGCGGAGGACTCCGCCGGCTTCCGCGAGGCCCTGCTCCGCTGAGGCCCCGCCCCGCCAACAACGAGGCAGGGGATATCGCCGGCTCCGCCGAGGCCCCGCCCTGCCGGCAACGAGGCGGAGGATTTCCCCCGCTCCGCTGAGGCGCCGCCCCTCCGGCAACGAGACAGAGGACATCGCCGGCTCCGTCGAGGCCCCGCCCTGTTGCCAATGAGGCCGTGCGACATAGAAAACGAGGAAGAGTAGAACACGGTAGGTCGCCGCCGCTCGGGACCAAGTAAGGCCACCGCTGCTACCCTCCGGTTGAAGCCAAGCTTGGCGGGTTGTACATTGACGGCCGATTAGCTTCTTGGCGGCGACGTGGAGTCGGAGAGCTGAGCTGGAGAAGAAGCGTCTGTTCGGCTCAGCCGGACATGGGAAATGGGCGCCGGAGATCATAGATTAGGTTAATTAATTATACCTCTAGAGCACCCCTTTTTAGTTAAAGAATGTATGAAATGTAATGATTATGCATCTCAATGATTCACACGTCAGAGCCAATATTTACTTCACAACTAAAGAATAAAGAAAAATCGATCGATGCTGCTGACGGCAAAGGGCGTCCCATTCCAAAATATCAAACGCATGTCTTCTTGCTAACATCAATGAGCAAAATTTGAGAAGGTTGTCCATTCCAAAATATCAAATGTGTGTCTTTTTGCGTACATCAATGAGCAAACTTTGACAAGGTTTTCCCATTCCAAAATAACAAATGCTTTTTGCGTACATCAATGAGCAAACTTTGACAAGGTTTTCCCATTCCAAAATATCAAATGCCTACGATTGTGGAATGGGCCGGGTTTGCCATCAGTTTGGACAATGACATGTCACCTCGTGCTAAATAAACCAGCTGTTCTTTTTGTGCAGTTCCACTAAAATCAACCAACTTTGCACGTAGCTTGTATGATTTCGCCTTTATATGTTGCAAGACCTTGAACATATTGTAACACCCCAAAAATTTAACCATGATTTATTAATTAAAATTTTGCCAGGAAATTAAATTTTTATTTTTCTGGATTATCTTTTGATTTCAGAATCACTCTTTTCCTCTGAATTGTGGAGTTTTTCCCTCCAAATGGAAACTTTTCAAAAATATTGTTGGACTTGTATACCTTCTCAAAAACATTTCTCTTATCAGCGGAATTATTTTTATAATTATTTTCCTAAGTTTTATTTCTTTTAAAATGGTTTCTCATAAGTATTAGAGTCCCATTTGCACTACAAACCTTTGATAACTTCATTTAAAGATTCCACAAGAATTTGGGGATGACATGTGATGTCCCTGGATCACTTTTATGCAAAAACCCAGGCAGGTGTTTTGATAAATTTGAGCAAACCATCCACTTTTGTGTTCTGGTCCAGTGTGGTAGTTTGTACTGCAACCCCCTTTTATCTTGCTCTATTGCCCATGATATTTTTTCCTGCCTGTAGTCCACCCTACCAAACCCTTAAGTCCAGGAGATTGGACCCATTGGTATATTTTTGGTCCATGCAATAATGGCCTATATTTTCTGTCCAGAACTGAAGATTTGCAAAACTTGCACTAACTAGTTTCTGTTTTTCTCAAACTAACCTTGCCACCGTCTTCATCGTCCAAAGAGACTCTGATCTGGAGATTTTGGCTACCAGGAGAGATGCCTAGGTGCCCATGGCTTTCTGTCAAGCACCTTGTGTTCATGGTCAGAGTTGGCATAGTTTTTAGTTTGCATTAGGAACCTGCTTGCTTTGCCCAACCAGCATGTCCACTAATCTCCTATCCACCTCTAACCTTGTCCCGTTAAATTGCATTGCCATCCAAGCCCTCTAGGCCACCCTGGCATTCTGTCGAGCATGTAGCGTGCGTGCTCTGGGCACGCCCAGAGCGCACGTTTTGCATGCGCGCGCGCACAGCTGAACCGCCTCCGCATGCCAGCTCGTCCCAGGAACAGCTCGACCTCATCCAAACGCTCGTCCGCTAGCCCGCGGTCCCCGCTGACCCCGCCGCTTCGCCCTGACCGCCCTGGCTCCTGCAGAAGTCAGCCGCAAGCCACCACTGCCGCCGCCTGAAACTACCGTGGTCGGCACCGCCCCGACCACCCCAGCTCGCCAGCTGCCCCTGGAACAGGCCATCCTCATCCGATCGCCCTGCCAAACCACGCTAGCATCACCACGTCGTCCTACAAACGACAGTGGTGGCGAGCCACCATTCTTATCCACGACCGTCGCCAAACCGCCTCTCCGTGCCTATAAAAACCCATTTCGAGCTCTTCACGCTCGTCATAGACCCTCCTCGACGCCATAGCTATGCCCCTCGAGCTCCCATTCCTTCAGAGGTCGTTGTTCTCTCTGTCGCTGGTAGCAATGGCCGCCACTGCCATCCGGTCGAATTCAACTAGACCAGAGTATCCCCCTCTCTGCTCTACCCTCCAATAGGTCGCCCTCGACCCTAGCTACCAACCTCGCACGTCAATTTCACCAAAGGACCACCGTAGGGGAAAGTCCCCTTCTGTCCGACGCCGCCGTCCGCCGGAGACAGTGCCATTGACCACCTCGTCCACCCCCTCCGTCCATAGTGACTACCGGGAGGACCGCCCAGAAGCCAGGGATCCATCCCCGCCCTCAGAACCCCATGAGGAGCCACCGTTCGCCGGCAAGGGTCGCCGGAACACTCACCTCTACTCGGCAGCGGGAGGAGGAAGAAGGTCGACTGGTCAAATATGACCAGTGGACCCGACGGCCCCACCTGCCAGTGACCCCCAGCTCTACCGACGTGTTTTAAGTGGAAACGTATTCCACCGAGTACGCCTTCGCTAGGGGAAAACGTAAGTGCTGCCGAACCGTTTTCTTTTTCTGTTTTTTTTAAAATCAGATTTTGACCAAAACTTTGACTGGCTATAACTTTTAAAATACAACTCCATTTGACTTGATTCTTTTTCTGTTGCTTCTCAAATTTTGTCTAGTTTATTTTCATATTTATTTGAAAATTTTCTGAACAACTTTTTTGTACTGTTTTGAAACTATGTGTTAATTTGAGATTTTCTTAAATAGGATTTTGGAGGGGAGATGAAAACTTTCAAAGTGTACCCCACCTACATACTCTTGGAAGGCAAGCATTCTGAACCCTGACATAATAAATGTGGTGTGTTGTTTGATGTGATTACAACACCGAATTGACGCGAAGTATTCGTTATTTCACGTGATGATATGATCATACTCATGAGTGCATGAAGAAGATTCCTTGCTGTTGGAAATTGATATACTTGTGACAGTATCCACCCTCGTATGCCTTTCATGCCTACCGTAAGGAATCCGGGAAAATCTCTGTCTTGGGTGGACACGAGCTTGTTACTACGATTGTTGCGTTGAGACGATATATTCAGTAAGGCGTGGTGGAGGTATGATGAGTGGTGATTCTGCCTGTTGGTGTGAAATATATTTGTTATGCTAATCATGCAGGAAATACCTAAACCTCCTGAGATGACCATAGATCGAGTCTTGTGCCAGTAACCCCCATACTTGCTTCATGCTACCACTTGTCCCTGCCTTAGGTAGGGTACGGTTCAGTAAGTTGTCAACCCCTTTCTTAGCACACACCGTACAGAGAGGCCACGGTGGTAGATACCGGCTGCATCCGGTAGACATGCCACCTGGTCCGGGGGCATGGGTGTTTCCGGTTGAAGCCGAGGGGGTAGCTCCCCTAGTTTGCGCGCGTTATAAATTTTGTGATCCCATGCTAGTCGAGGTTGTAGCCTCCCCACTTAGAGTTTTACTTAACGGGTGTCGCGGGTGATTCCAGACACCGGTAAGTTAAGCTGGTCTGTGCGGGTCAAGTGTGTTTTCAATTAAAAGACCGTAAACGGAATTAGTCTCGATGGGCTAAAGGAATCCGTTACTCGTGGGTAAAGAGTACACCCTCTGCAGAGATTATATCTATTCTAATAGCCGTGTCCATGGTTAGGGACTACAGTCTGGGATGGGTCAAGTGTCGGTCTTAGTGTCAGTCTTCGGAGGAAAAACTGCTAAACCAGAACATTGATCATGACATGTGACATATGATGATTATGATTATTATTATGGACTAACCATTTGTATTATTGAGTATCCCTGGGACGGTTCTACCTCCTGGATATTCACTGTGATTATTCTTATATAAGCCCTTTATGTGGTGTCGCTCAGACGCCCGACTGTGGCACGGTTGTTAATTACTTTCTTTATAAGCCCTTTATGTGGTGTCGCTCAGACGCCCGACTGTGGCACGGTTGTTAATTACTTTATTTATAAGCCCTTTATGTGGTGTCGCCCAGACGCCCGACTGTGGCATGTTTGTTATTATTTTCTGTGATAAGCCCTTTATGTGGTGTCGCCCAGACGCCCGACTGTGGCATGTTTGTTATTATTTTCTGTTATAAGCCCTTTATGTGGTATCGCTTAGACGCCCGACTGTGGCATGTTTGTTATTATTTTCTGTTATAAGCCCTTTATGTGGTGTCGCACAGACGCCCGACTGTGGCCTGCTTGTTATTTATTTTCTTTATAAGCCCTTTATGTGACGTCTCTCAGACGCCCGACTGAGGCATGCTTTATTTTATTATCCTTTCGAGGCGTTGCTTCAGACACCCGATCGGTGCAATATATTTTTATTCTCAGATTGCTTATTTAAGTTTTATATGAATAACCTGCCTGCGTGCGTTATGAATTTTATCCCGTAACTGACGAAGTGATCATGAAATATTTCAGAGCATGATTATCATTTGTTATATTATACCTGTGTTCATAATGTTTGCGAGTACATTCAAAGTACTCACTGGCTTGTCCCTGGCTATTGTCTTGGCCAGAGTTCTTGCTTGGAGAAGTGCGCTACGATGACAGCCCCATAACCTAGGCAATGATGATAGCAGCCTCGCGAAGATAGGAGTTATCCAGGTCAGCTGTTCCTGTGGGAAATGGAGACCCATAGACGCTGATGATCTGCAAACCGCTTCCGCCATCAACCTCTAGAAACCTATTGTTGTACTCTCTGGCCAGAATGGTCTTGTACTGCATATTTTGTATTTTGCTTGGATTTTCTGTATCAAGTTGGTGTCTCATCAGCTAACAGTAATCCTGGGGCTGGTGAGCACAAGGGCCATCTACTGGGAAATTAATATCCTGGAAAACCGGTCCCGACAACCTTGGTATCAGAGCCAGGCTGACCGTTGGCTAATCCTATCTTAGCCAGGTCAATAAACCTAGGTTAACCAACCCTCTAGACCTTAACCTAAACCCAGTCAAGCTTCTCGTGTAAGATAGCCACACAGTGACCCCGACACCTTTTTGCAGTCGGTGCCTAACCTATCAGCCTAGCCTGTCGATCACGCGCCAGTGACCGACACCTAAATTGTCTCATTCGCAAGCGTGCAAAGGAAGACTCCGTCCTATTTTTCTATAAAAAGGGAATGCTAGCCCCAACCAAGCACAGCACAGCCTCTACCCCAAACCAAGCCAAGATGCCTGGCCCCATTGTTCACAATGAGACCACAGCAACCAACCTTGGAGGTTTTGTGACCGTGCTAGCAACCCTCACCCGCCATGCCTTTGCATTAGAAGAACCCCCAGAGTATGTTGTGTACCAAGGGCCCATGAGCGGTGAGAGCCGTCAATTCTGGGCCACTGTGCACGTCTATGGTAGGGGTATGTCGCCAGAACGCCCCTACAGGTTCACCGGAAGGACAACTTCCTTTGAGCCACAAGCCATTCAGCTAGCTGCTCGAGAGGCTATAGTTCAACTCCGGCACCTGTCGCCCAGAGTTAACTGCCGCTCGTTCTACTACTACCCCAGCCGTGACGGGTATGGTAGGCCACCCCAGGTTGCCAACGGAGACCACGAGACGGACCCTGCATTGCTGCATCTGGTGCGCTATGTAAGTGCACTAGAGGCACTATTCGATCAGATCACCCTTGATCTGATCGCCGCTCGTGGAGAGCTTGTTCGCCGAGCCCCGGCAAGAGGAGAAGAGGAGCCCGACGCCGACAACCCAGTTGTGCTGTTCGGGCAACCGATCGACTCCTTTAGGTCTGCCCCTGCCATCGACCGAAATGCTTTGGTGTCCCCAGAAGTGCTTCGTCGCCTTTTGGGAACATGCTCCAACGGGATTGTGACCACCAACCCCCGCGATGGTCATCATCACTACCCCGACCCTGCCACTCCTCAACCCCATCCAGTTAACCCCAATGGTGAAGCCCATGGAGAAGCCTCGACGTCCACCAGGCACGCCCACTTAGATATTAACGAGGTAGACTAAGCCACTCGAGTAGTACCGAGTCTTAGTATTTCTACGCCTTGAAATTGTGTGACCTTGTATCGCCTTATATAAATGCAGTCTGCTTGTGTGCCTCTGTTTTGAATAGTAGCCATGCATAAGTGTGTCGTTGTGTGGTTGCATATTAAATTCTGGGCGTAGCTACCGAAAACCACCCTGACGACACCCACAGTAACACGTCACTTTTGTGAGATATGTGTATCTGTGGCTTTGACCCCGACCCCATAGAGCAGAACCGACAAACGAGTTGCCCCCACATCGTGATAAATAACCCAGCCTCGATGCTATATAAAAGGCCACTCCGTGACCTTACCAAGCATCTCTCACTTTGTGCACAGCTCTCACAGCCATTTCTTTGCCATGCCGAGCCCTAGTATTTATCTGAGAACTCCAGATGCAACCCCAGGTAGTTTTGTAAAAATACTGTGGGACTTTACCTGCAGTACCATGAGTTCTACCCATCCACCCCAGTACGAGCTGCTCAAATCGAGAATCACTCCATCCACCTCGAAATATTGGGCAGTAGTACACATCCCTCCAGCAAACCCAAACCAAGACCCAACGGAAGTCTCCTTCGTGGGGAAATCTATGCCGACTCCCCAAATGGCCATAGAAGCTACTGCATACGAAGCGATTACTCGTCTTCGCTTCGCAGTACCCTATGCCAGCGAAAGGGGGTATACTTACTTCCCGAGTCGTGCAGCACCCGGAGAAGTAGCATCTTTTCCCGGTGGACGAATTGAGAGGGACCCAGTACTGGCCAACCTTGCCCAGTATGTCATCGCTCAAGAACGTTTGACACAGCGAGTAATGGGTTATCTCCAGAGCCTCGCTGATTTAAATCCTCAGATCACCATTGGCAGACCACTAAGGCCAGACCAGGAGAGACGCGTTCTTCGACTAGTCAATCCGCTTTCCCTGATAGAAGAAGATTGTGCCGCAGTGCCGGAAACATTTTCTCAGGACCCTGTCTATATTCCGTTTACGTTGTAAACGTCATTGCTATATTTATGTGTTGCAACTTATGTGTCGTATCCTAAGTTGGTGTGATGAATTAATTGTTTGGTTTCAATTAATGTGAGTAATTTACTTTACTGTTGTTATTTTTGTTTAACTGTTTTCGCTCTCGGTAAATTTCGAGGTGGGATTTCCCTTGAGTTATTGCAACAATTAATTCTCCATGACATAAATTTTAATTCACGCAGCACCGCGACAGCAGGCTCACAACCACTACCACTCGACCACAGGTAGTAATTGCTAAACCACGTACACATTTTTGCACCTAACTGACCACCTCTCTAACACACCACAGTTTCTGAAGAAGAAATTTGTGGGTACTTATTCTAGTGCAGATTGCCTCCAGCACGCTGACAGCAGTCAGCACCCGACACCAGCACCTAATCCTCATGATCATCGCCGCCGCGAAGAGCTAACACTCGAGCAGCAGCATCACGACGATCATCGAGGATCATCACGCACAAGAGCACGGAGAACCCCAGCAATGCCGCCAACCCTCCGCACATCAGGATCGTGTACCAATCCGGCATCACCTCCGCCATTAGAGCCTCGTCGCAAGCTCCTGCAAACAGAAATGGAGGAGAAGGAAGGAGAAGAAGAAGCGAGGCTAGGTGTGAGGAAGAGGAGTGGAGCACCGCGGTCATTTTATAGCTCGAGATCGGTGTACGGTGGGCGAAGTCCACCAGCGCCGCTCGTCGCTCGATCGCCGGTGTTCGGAGGCGAATCCGCGAGCAGTGCCGACAGCGCACTGGCCCGCGAGGTGAGTGCACGCCGCGCCGGCAGCTAGCATGCCGCGCACCACCGCAGTATGGCCTAGGTGCCCTACTCGCTAGGTGTCGCAGGTGGAGAAAGCGTGGACGCGCGCGAGAGAGAGAAGGAAGAAGAAAGACGGAAGAGGAAGAAGAGACTGACAGTGGGCCCGGGTCCACTTGTTAGCCAGAGAGAGCACTATGCACTCGGGTACGACCAGCGTAATTTAGAAATTTATTCTAAATTTACCCTAGCCGATAGTAGAAATTTCTCGGTTTCCCCAACCGTAGATTTTTCAACACAGCACCAGTATTCCACACTGTAGTTATACCAATTATCAGCCCTCTCGCTGTAGCCTCGTCATATCGCGTGAGCAGGTTATTTTAATTTTTTGAGCTATTATTGCATGACAATAGGAGTAATATTTTTGAAACTTTTCTCAGCAAATCTCGAGGACGAGATTTTTTTTAAGGGGGGTAGTGTTGTAACACCCCAAAAATTTAACCATGATTTATTAATTAAAATTTTGCCAGGAAATTAAATTTTTATTTTTCTGGATTATCTTTTTATTTCAGAATCACTCTTTTCCTCTGAATTGTGGAGTTTTTCCCTCCAAATGGAAACTTTTCAAAAATATTGTTGGACTTGTATACCTTCTCAAAAACATTTCTCTTATCAGTGGAATTATTTCTATAATTATTTTCCTAAGTTTTATTTCTTTTAAAATGGTTTCTCATAAGTATTAGAGTCCCATTTGCACTACAAACCTTTGATAACTTCATTTAAAGATTCCACAAGAATTTGGGGATGACATGTGATGTCCCTGGATCACTTTTATGCAAAAACCCAGGCAGGTGTTTTGATAAATTTGAGCAAACCATCCACTTTTGTGTTCTGGTCCAGTGTGGTAGTTTGTACTGCAACCCCTTTTTATCTTGCTCTATTGCCCATGATATTTTTTCCTGCTTGTAGTCCACCCTACCAAACCCTTAAGTCCAGGAGATTGGACCCATTGGTATATTTTTGGTCCATGCAATAATGGCCTATATTTTCTGTCCAGAACTGAAGATTTGCAAAACTTGCACTAACTAGTTTCTGTTTTTCTCAAACTAACCTTGCCACCCTCTTCATCATCCAAAGAGACTCTGATCTGGGATTTTGGCTACCAGGAGAGATGCCTAGGTGCCCATGGCTTTCTGTCGAGCACCTTGTGTTCATGGTCAGAGTTGGCATAGTTTTTAGTTTGCATTAGGAACCTGCTTGCTTTGCCCAACCAGCATGTCCACTAATCTCCTATCCACCTCTAACCTTGTCCCGTTAAATTGCATTGCCATCCAAGCCCTCTAGGCCACCCTGGCATTCTGTCGAGCATGTAGCGTGCGTGCTCTAGGCGCGCCCAGAGCGCACGTTTTGCACGCGCGCGCGCGCAGCCGAACCGCCTCCGCATGCCAGCTCGTCCCAGGAACAGCTCGACCTCATCCAAACGCTCGTCCGCTAGCCCGCGGTCCCCGCTGACCCCGCCGCTTCGCCCTGACCGCCCTGGCTCCTGCAGAAGTCAGCCGCAAGCCGCCACTGCCGCCGCCTGAAACTACCGTGGTCGGCACCGCCCCGACCACCCCAGCTCGCCAGCTGCCCCTGGAACAGGCCATCCTCATCCGCTCGCCCTGCCAAACCACGCTAGCATCACCATGTCGTCCTACAAACCACAGTGGCGGCGAGCCACCGTTCTTATCCACGGCCGTCGCCAAACCGCCTCTCCGTGCCTATAAAAACCCATTCCGAGCTCTTCACGCTCGGCATAGACCCTCCTCGATGCCATAGCAAAGCCCCTCGAGCTCCCTTTCCTTCAGAGGTCGTTGTTCTCTCTGTCGCTGGTAGCAATGGCCGCCACTGCCATCCGGTCGAATTCAACTAGACCAGGGTATCCCCCTCTCTGCTCTACCCTCCAGTAGGTCACCCTCGACCCTAGCTACCAACCCCGCACGTCAATTTCACCAGAGGACCACCGTAGGGGAAAGTCCCCTTCTGTCCGACGCCGCCGTCCGCCGGAGACAGTGCCATTGACCACCTCGTCCACCCCCTCCGTCCATAGTGACTACCGGGAGGACCGCCCAGAAGCCAGGGATCCATCCCCGCCCTTAGAACCCCATGAGGAGCCACCGTTCGCCGGCAAGGGTCGCCGGAACCCTCACCTCTACTCGGCAGCGGGAGGAGGAAGAAGGTCGACTGGTCAAATATGACCAGTGGACCCGACGGCCCCACCTGCCAGTGACCCCCAGCTCTACCGACGTGTTTTAAGTGGAAACGTATTCCATCGAGTACGCCTTCGCTAGGGGAAAACGTAAGTGCTGCCGAACCGTTTTCCTTTTCTGTTTTTTTTTAAAATCAGATTTTGACCAAAACTTTGACTGGCTATAACTTTTAAAATACAAGTCCATTTGACTTGATTCTTTTTCTGTTGCTTCTCAAATTTTGTCTAGTTTATTTTCATATTTATTTGAAAATTTTCTGAACAACTTTTTTTACTGTTTTGAAACTATGTGTTAATTTGAGATTTTCTTGAATAGGATTTTGGAGGGGAGATGAAAACTTTCAAAGTGTACCCCACCTACATACTATTGGAAGGCAAGCATTCTGAACCCTGGCATAATAAATGTGGTGTGTTGTTTGATGTGATTACAACACCGAATTGACGCGAAGTATTCGTTATTTCACGTGATGATATGATCATACTCATGAGTGCATGAAGAAGATTCCTTGCTGTTGGAAATTGATATACTTGTGACAGTATCCACCCTCATATGCCTTTCATGCCTACCGAAAGGAATCCGGGAAAATCTCTGTCTTGGGTGGACACAAGCTTGTTACTGATGTTTCGCTGAGACGGATATATTCAGTAAGGCGTGGTGAGGTATGATGAGTGGTGATTCTGCCTGTTGGTGTGAAATATATTTGTTATGCTAATCATGCAGGAAATACCTAAACCTCCTGAGATGACCATAGATCGAGTCTTGTGCCAGTAACCCCCATACTTGCTTCGTGCTACCACTTGTCCCTGCCTTAGGTAGGGTACGGTTCAGTAAGTTGTCAACCCCTTTCTTAGCACACACCGTACAGAGAGGCCACGGTGGTAGATACCGGCTGCATCCGGTAGACATGCCACCTGGTCCGGGGGCATGGGTGTTTCCGGTTGAAGCCGAGGGGGTAGCTCCCCTAGTTTGCGCATGTTATAAATTTTGTGACCCCATGCTAGTCGAGGTTGTAGCCTCCCCACTTAGAGTTTTACTTAACGGGTGTCGCGGGTGATTCCAGACACCGGTAAGTTAAGCTGTTGTGTGTGGGTCAGGTGTGTTTTCAATTAAAAGACCGTAAACGGAATTAGTCTCGATGGGCTAAAGGAATCCGTTACTCGTGGGTAAAGAGTATACCCTATGCAGAGATTATATCTATTCTAATAGCCGTGTCCATGGTTAGGGACTACAGTCTGGGATGGGTCAAGTGTCGGTCTTAGTGTCAGTCTTCGGAGGAAAAACTGCTAAACCCTTTATGTGGTGTCGCTTAGACGCCCGACTATGGCATGTTTGTTATTATTTTCTTGTTATAAGCCCTTTATGTGGTGTCGCACAGACGCCCGACTGTGGCCTGCTTGTTATTTATTTTCTTTATAAGCCCTTTATGTGACGTCGCTCAGACGCCCGACTAAGGCATGCTTTATTTTATTATCCTTTCGAGGCGTTGCTTCAGACACCCGATCGGTGCAATTTATTTTTATTCTCAGATTGCTTATTTAAGTTTTATATGAATAACCTGCCTGCGTGCGTTATGAATTTTATCCCGTAACTGACGAAGTGATCATGAAATATTTCAGAGCATGATTATCATTTGTTATATTATACCTGTGTTCATAATGTTTGCGAGTACATTCAAAGTACTCACTGGCTTGTCCCTGGCTATTGTCTTGGCTAGATTTCTTGCTTGGAGAAGAGCGCTACGATGACAGCCCCAGAACCTAGGCAGTGATGATAGCAGCCTCGCGAAGATGGGAGTTATGCAGGTCAGTTGTTCCTGTGGGAAATGGAGACCCATAGACGCTGATGATCTGCAAACCGCTTCCGCCATCAACCTCTAGAAACCAATTGTTGTACTCTCTGGCCAGAATGGTCTTGTACTGCATATTTTGTATTTTTCTTGGATTTTCTGTATCAAGTTGGTGTCTCATCAGCTAATAGTAATCCTGGGGCTGGTGAGCACAAGGGCCGTTTACTGGGAAATTAATATCCTGGAAAACCGGTCCCAACACATATCGGCACCTCCTTTCTTGTAGCTAATTTTGTGGCTGGAGGTGGAAATGAATGATTCAAGAACATTCGATCTATTGTGCATGATGAAGTATAATGGGGGGCACGAACCATCAGAACATTTTGTGTAGTTCCCATTGAAATCAGGCTGCCGGGGCCGGGACACGATATCCCAGAAAATTAACCCCTCGTGTTACCACCAGCCCAGGATTACTGTTACTGGTGGACACGTCCTTGTTACAGATTACCAAGCAATTACAAGAATTGGATACAAGACCATAAAGGTCTAGTGATACAACAGTGACTCCGGTGGTGGATGACGGAAATGACTCGTGGTTCTCCAACGTCGATGGGGCTCCATTCCACAAGAACAGCTGACCCGGATAATTCCTATCCACGTGGCTGCTATCCTAGGCTCCGCACTGACGTCGCTGAGGTAGTCCTCATAGAACTCCTGACCTAGCCAAGTAAATAGCCAGGGACAAGCCTGTGAGTACGTTTGAATGTACTTGCAAACGTCATGAACAGAAGGTATAGCGTATGCATATGCTCAAGTTGGATTAAATGTTATGCTCATGCTGACTGAAATTTAAATCATGACATGACAATAAAATGATATGGACGTGAACATAGCATGTTAGTCATAATCAAACTTATTAGAGATAAAGCAAATGAATGCCACGGGTAGTCTAGCCAGCCCAAGTGTCATTCAGAGAAATAAAAGAAACGCCAATCGGGTGTCCACAAGAGTAGTGGCGGGGCCGCCTGTAAACTCGAGGGACGCCGCGAAGAGGTCTTGAAAAGAAATGCCAGTCGGATGTCAAAAGTGACGCCATGGTCGGACTTGAAGAGAAATGCCTATCGGGTATCCACAAGAGTAGTGGCGTGATAAACCGCCTGTTAACTCCAGGGATGCCACGAAGATGTCTTGAAAATAAAGTTGAGTGCCCGGGGTAGTCTAGCCAGCCCCTGAGACACTCAGGAAATATAAAATAAGAGAAACGGGTTAGTCCTCAATAACATGCATAACCATAAAAATATTCACAACAATAGTATTCAAAATAATCACGACCGTGTTAGTGATGACAACAATATTCTGCAAAATAGTTCAGGCCCAATTTAATTTTCTTCCTCCGAAGATCGACCCTAAGACCGACACTTGGCCAACCCAGACTGTAGTCCTTAACCACGGACACGGCTATTCGAATAGGTTTAAACTCTGCAGAGGGTGTACTCTTTACCCACAAGTAAAGGATTTCTTTAGTCAGCACCGTGACACTGACTAATTCCCATTACGGTCCTTGGGTTGAAAACACACCTGACCAGCACACACTAGATTAACCGTCCGGATGCCAGGAATCACCCAAAGCATCGTTTCAGAAAAACTCTAAGTCGAGGAGACAACAATCTCGAGTAGCATGGGATCACTATTAATACGCGCGGATTCCAAGGGGTGCCCCCTCTCGGACACAACCGGAAACACCCATGCCCCCTGACCCGATGACAGGATTTAGTCCATGGCCATTGGAAACCCTCATCGTGGCCCTCTGTACGGTGTGTGCATGGAAAGGGGTTAACAACTTACTAAACAATACCCCACCTATGGCAGGGACAAGTGGCAGCACGAATCAAGTATGGGGGTTACCGGAACAAGACTCGATCTACGGTCGACTTAGGAGGTTTAAGTTTCCTGCAACGGTTAGCACAACAAAGTATTCCTTCAACAGTAATGCCAACAGGGCCACAACCCTTGCATGCTCCAACAAGCATAACAAACAAGGCATGATCATGCTCCAACGTGATCACCCTTCTGCCTGTAACGGTATTTCCCTTATGCCTGCTCCTGCAGGTTAGTCATGACGAGTACATGATGCACGGTACGATGAAACATGCCAACACTATATGCATGCAAATTTTACTCGAATTCAAACCATGCGAGCACTACTAGCAATATGCCAATTTAATGTGAATTCAAACATAGTCATGTTTAAATTATTCTAGCAAATAATCTACCATGCATTCACCATATCAAGTGTTCAAGTTGCTTGCCTTGGGTATGTTGGGTGCACTCTAAAAGTTTGAAAAATTTATCTTCCCTCCATTTCCTATTTTAAAGAATATAGCAATTACCACATAAATCAAAAACAGTACTAAAAAGTGTCCCAAATATTTTTGAAATAAATACTAAAATAAACTAGATGAAAATTGAAAAATAACAGAAAAATAATCAAATTATTTGGAGTTCATATAAATTACTATGGAATTTCTAAGATGGAAAAAATGATTAAAAGGACTATTAAATTGGTCCAACAAAAACTAAGCTTAGCAAAATTGTTCACCCTAGCTAGATTAATAGAACATTATTTTAGGAGTATTTAAAAATTTGAACCATCAAATTTGGGTTTGAAATGGATCCTGTAGTATTAATTAGAGATATGCTGAAATAGATAAGGGAAAGGGCAGAGGCGCGCCTTGAGCGCCGTATAGCCGCGGGTGCTACTGGGCCGACCCAGCTGCTCAGCCGCGCCAGAAGGCGTGGTCTGGGGTCGCTGACAGAGGGCCCCACCTGACAGGTTTGAAATCGGGCGCGCTACATGCCAAAACAGAGAAGGAAGGGGAGGTCACCGACGACGATCGACGGCGTATCAGGGGATGGTGATGATGCAGGCGTGCTCAGGGTGATCCTCCGCGTCGGTGGGTGGTGGAGTTGACCGCTGGCGTGCACCACAGCAATGGCAGCGCCAACTCTAGCGGACGGCGGCGTCGGGTGATGTGGGATCTCGTCGGAGGAGCCTCCAATCGTCAAATTGATGTGAAGATCAGACGAGGGGTGGATTAGGAGGCTACTGGTGAAATTTGGGAGGTGGGGGTGGACGGACGACGTCGGCTTCTTCTCAGAAGCAGAGGCGGATCGGGCGGCCGGAGTTGGGGAAGAAGACCTCCCCGGGGCCGTTCAGTCCCTCTAGAGTGTGATTGCGGATGGGTGTAGGTGGGGTGAGTTCGAAACGAGGCCCGGGGCGGCCTTTATATAGGCAGGCGGAGATGGCCGGAGCGGAGTGGATCACGGCGGAGTAATTCCGGCCGGTGGGGTTGGTTTGGATCAGTTGGCTTGGACGGTGCCAAAAGTGAGGTCGGTGGAAGCTCCCCGAAGCGCTAGCGTTGACGATTTCATCCTCTATACACTTCCTCACAGTGGAGCCCGAGGACGGCCGTGGTGGACGGTGCCAGCTCCGGCGACTGACAGCAGGGTCCTGGGTGGTCTGGACAGAGGCCTGGCGTCGTGAGGTGGTGCCGCGTGGAGGGAGAGTTAGGGCTGGACGGTGAGGAGGAATCAGTTTTGAGGCTTCCCGAGCAAGATACGATGGCGGCGGCGATTAATGGCGGTTGGCGTGGTCGGTGATGGACGGCGGGGGCTCAGGCGGTTGGGAGTTAAGGAGGAGGCTTGCTGGTGGCTGCGGATTGGGCCAGGTGCCCCTGGACGGTGCTGATAGTGATGGGTGGCGGCGCTGGGCGGTGGCGTATCCGGGTGGGAGACGATGGCGGCGGCTCGGGTCGGTGGCTGGCCGGCGCCAGGCGGCAAGGAGGGGGTGCGGGGAGGTTGCAGGTGGCGGCTTGGGCACGAAGGGGAGCCAGGGGAGGTGAAGCTGGGGTGCACGGCTTCGGGCGCCGTCGGCCGCAGTCCAGGCGCTCTGGACGTGCTCTGGGCATGCCCACAACCTGCTTGAAGAAATGCTAGAGGCAACTAGAGATCTTTGTTGATTATGAAACTTGGCAGGGTGGCATTTTATGAGATGAAAAAGATGCCAGACATTCTGGTTTGGCCATAGGACCAAATGGTGTTTGCAGTTTAGAAGGATGCTAGATTTCTATCCTGTCCTCAAGCTGTTCGACAGAATGTTAGAGCTAGCTAGGCAACTTGGTTAGGTGTATAAACTGCCAGGATGGTGTCTCCTTAGATGACACAGATAATTGTGAAGTTTGTTTGTGAAAATAGAAAACTTGCTAATGCAAGTTTTACAAAACTTCAGTTCTGGACAGAAACTAAAGGGGAATATTTGGTGGTCTTGCAATTTGATATTAAGGCTGACCTTCTAGACTTAAGGGTTTGGTAGGATGGACTATGAGTGGGAAAAATTCAGGATTTTTGAAGCAATAAAATTAGGGGTTGTAGTAGAAACTCAAATACTGGACATAATTGAAAAGAGGTTGTTTCACTCAAAATTTTCAAAACACCAAGAAGGGTTTTTGCATAAAAGTGATATATAGGCATCACATGACCTCCCATAATTTTTGTGGAATTTTAAAAGAATTATTTAAAGTGGTGGCAGTGCAACAGGAGCATTTAAAGATTTGAAAATGCTATATAAAAAAATTGTTTTGGAGCAATTTTTTATTATGAAAATAATTCCTATTGTTATTAAAGTAGTAATGAAATGGTTTAAGAAAACTCCCAAAGCCATAATATTATTTCCAAAAATTTCCATATGGAGGGAAGAATTTTGAAAAACAGAGGGCGGAAAATACTCCAAAAATGACAAAGGACTTAATATACTTCAAAATTTTATCTCTAGCCAAATTTTTACTTAGTAAAAACATGATTAAATTTTTGGGGTGTTACACAAGCTGAGCATCCCTGTTTGTATAAATACAAAAAAGTGATTAGTACAAAGCAAACTGTATTATGAATTTATAGCTTGAATAGGCAACCTACATGATCCATGCAGAGCACACATTTAAAAAAATAGAACTCACCAGAAAGAATCCTAAAACAACATTGTAATGGCCATCACAGCAACAAAGATGAAGATCTGTGAGTCCTTCTGAGCTGAAGTTAGTTTGTTCTTGTGGGCAGTAATGTAACCATCCTTCAACTGCTCCTTCTGATAAGAAGAAAAGGGCTTGGCTTCTTCATATCCAGGCATATTCTTCTTTTGAGGAGGATGATCCTGTTGTGCAAAGACAAGAGAACAACTAAATGCTAGCATCACTGTTTGCTCGAAAAGAAGGAAAGGAAATATTTAAAACACCCATTACATAACAATGGGAGTAACTGATGAAATGTATAGTCACAAAGAGATGCATCCTCATTATCCTCATAGGAAATGATATGATACCAAACACAACAGCTCAACTAGAACTGTATTATTACTTAATTTTATCAGTGGCTATAACGGTGGCAAACCAGTGCCTCAATTTATTAGCAGCCTTAGATTAACATGCGAAACAATACCACTTTCTCATGACAGTAGCTAAACAATAGCACAACACCAATAGAGATGACAAAGCTCGATCATATGGATGAAATCCGTGGGCTGGTACCAACCTTTGTCAGGAGGCTTATTGTGTAGAGCACGCAGATCAAGCACTTCTTCGGAACCATCCATTATTATCTACTGTGGTTGCCATGCTTACTATAAAATCCTCAATTAGTTTAATGTTTCCAACATCTTCTTGTCACTACTAGGGAAAACCCTAGTAGTAGCGCTTGAAATATATATAGCAGTAGCGCTGGGTCCAGCGCTACTGCTAACGCGCTATAGCTAAGTTGTAGCAGTAGCGCTGGTCTGGGCAGCGCTACTGGTAAGTATGGTTAGCAGTAGCGTTGCCTTGACCAGCGCTACTGCTAACTCTCTGTAGCGCTTGAACAAATGAAGCGCTGCTGCTAATTTAGCGCTGCTAGTAGATGCTTTCCAGCGCTACTGCTAGTATTCCAACTTTCATAGATTTACACCCCCTCTACGTATTTGTGATGTATTTATACAGGCTCTATATAGTAGTTTCATCAGATCATACTAAACATACACTATTCTCATCATATCATAGACATACGGTAGTCTCGTCATACCATCATCATCATCATCATTCAACACAAATATCATCACATCTCGAAAATAGCGATACACAAGTCATGTCATGTCTCGAATAAGTGCAACTGCATGGTCATGGTACACACACAAGTTTCATCATCTCTATCTAAACCATGATGTAGAAGAGAAGAGCGATCAGCATGAGCAAGAGCGTGACTATGTAGTACTTGAGGCACCGGCGATCCCGCTCTTGCCGGAGCGTCCACCTCAAGTAACTACTTTCCACTTCGGCTCTGCTGTCGAACCCTCTGTGGCTAGCACCCGGGTACTTGTCCACCTGGGCCTGAGCGTCTGGCCAGTGGTCGTAGACTTCTGGAACCCTCCCAACAAACATGGCGTAGCAGTCCCCCGCCATCTCTAATCTATGTACCTGCGTCGTCAGTTGATGAATTGACCCATAATATGCAACATAATGTACTTAAGAAAACAAAGAGGCATAATTAGCAAAATACAAGCAACCTATATATAATAAACATAAATGACGAAGTTCCTCATACCCAAACTAATTAACTAGAGCGATCTACGCTAGTTCAGGACCACGCGGTTTAATTACATCACATAGTTTCGCCGTGCATAAATTCAAAGTTTTGCGATAGAAAGACAGTACTAACACATTGTCATCGACAATCAGTCCTCCATGTCGGTGCTCCAATCTTCATAGTCAGGGAGGAAGAACCCAAGCTTCTTGAAAGGCTTCAGGTCAAGACGCTGAGCAAGTAGCAGTGCTCGGACATCAGCCCGCGTGATTGGCCCATGGTAGAACATCCCCGTTGGTTCGAGGACCTGCTTCATGATCACTTGGGCAAGTTCACACTGTACGTGATAAAACTTAGCTCGGATTCGATGATCCGGTGTCTTTCCTATGCTTGTGGCCCAGCTGACAATCTCGGCATCTTTGGTAGTAGCTGACATGCGAAGGCGTTGATTATCCCTTCTGTACTCGAGCAGGTGATGCATGAGGTAGAATCCATCAGCCTTAGTGGTGTGCGGTTGCTGGATGCAGCAGAAGTCGGTCTTATGGCGGAAAACCAGCCCGTTCTTCCTGTGCCTTTTCACCTTGATATATCCACCAGACAGGCTGAAGGTTAACAGGGCACTATCGAGAACACTTTTTACGTGCATGTAATCCTTTTTCTTGCGGTTCTTCGATGAGTCCAAGTACATAGCATGGGAGTATTCCGGGTACAGAATGATGAGGACAGCGCCGCCCCCGCTGCACAAATTAAGTACATCTCAAATTAGCCTCCATGCTTGCAAAGGAATGATTAACACTTACGAAAGGATATGCGCGGATGACTTACGTGGGATGATAAGGTAGGAGAATCGCTTCCTTGTCCTTATTAGCGAACATGAATTCGCCGAGGTACTTGCTCGCATTTCGTCGCCGCTGTCATTTCTAGACTCTTCCCCACCGCCATGTCCGGCGCCATCGTCTTCATGTCGATCGGTCATCTCTTCGTCTAGCCCCATGTCGTTATTCCCTGCCATGTGGAGGTCCTCATCATCATCATCTTCTTCACTTATCCACCGAGTATAGCCATCCATGAAACCATTCATCAGCAGGTGCGCCTTCAAAGTGCCACGATCAAAAGGGTCCAAAAGGACTCCTTCTTTGCATCTTGCAAACGGACATCTAATCCTAGTCCGATTATTTGCATACATGTCCATCACCGCGGATTGCATGTATCGCTCCATGTTCCATCCACTCACCTTCATGACCGACTGCACGGTATAACAAGCAAAAGGATTATAAACAAAATGAATGCATGCTTCAAAGTCATATAAAATTTTGGCATGACCTTGCCTAAAAATAGGACATATCGAGTTTGCTCGAAATTCACCGAAACGGAAATAAATCGACATTTCGGCAAAACATAAGCAACTCGGGGGCATGTGACTCGCACAAATCTCTCCATATCCCAAACACACATATTCTCATTCACACACATATTCCCATTCTTGAAATGAACAACTTTTTACTCACCTATATATCTCCCAAGAGAGACCGATCGAGATATTAGCACGGTTAGATGATGAGGCATGTCGCTACCTATATGGATCGAAAGTGTGGATGGCTAAATAGCTAGCTAGATCTAGTTGTTGGGGAGGAGAGATGACTCTAGCTAACTAATGGAGAGGGAGTTATGGTGGAGGGGGGCATTAATGAGGAGAGAAGAGAGGTAGGAGGAAGAGAGAGATGAGAGGCCATTTATGGAGTAGAGTTATGGTGGAGGGGGACATTAATGAGGAGAGAAGAGAGGTAGGAGGAAGAGAGAAGAAGGGCAACAATGGTGGAGAGGGGAGAGGGGAAAGGAGGGGGGAGAGAGGGCAAAGTGGGGGAGGAGGGGGGTGAAAAGGTGGCTCCGGCCGCAACTAGTAGTAGCACTACTTCCCAGAAAGCGCTACTGCTATGGTGCTTAGTAGTAGCGCTGGCCAGGAAAAGCGCTACTACTAAGTGGGGCCCATTAGTAGTAGCGGTGCTGTAAAATAAAGCGCTACTGCTAAAGTCTTAGTAGTAGCGCTGGATTTTGGACAACGCTGCTACTAGAGCTACCGTCGGTGGCCTCGTCTGGTCCCACATAGTAGTAGCGCATTTTTGTTTTCCAGCGCTACTGCTAAAGAGTTACTAGTAGCGCTTCCCTAGAACAGCGCTACTTCTAACTAGTAGCAGCGGTTGCTATTTTCCAGCGCTACTACTGAGGTCCTACCTATAAGCATTTCCCTAGTAGTGTGTGCAGTTCCACTAAAATATATGTTATCTTCAAACAAGATCCCTGTTTGCACAAGTAGAGATAATTACATATTACATTAAGAGTGGCATCAAATCACAGTGGCAAAACAACTGCTCGTTCCAGCCATAGCAATAAATTAAGATGCAAAACTATATCATTACTTGTGTCATCACAGTTCCAGTGCTTCATTACAGCATCGAGAGTTGATTTTTGTTCTTCTTCCGCTTGTTCTTCCCCTTCATCACTTGGGTCAATAACAGACAGGCTTCGCCTTCAATGTAAGATTTAGCATGTCAATTAGGGAGCACAAGTATAGCACTAAACAACAATATTACTTTTCTGATGACAGTAGCAATATACAGGTCAACAGTTGCAAAATATCATTATCTTACCTCAATGGGATATTACGGTGCACATACATATTGGAAGTCTGGTCTCCTTTTGTGCAGTTCACTAAAATCAAGCGACATTACCGTATAAGTAGTAAAACATATGAAAGCACACTGCACAATCATGTGGAAGAAGGCCAGTACTGACCTCTCATGACGCGGAATGGAAACAACTCACAAGAACAAGATATGAAACAAATTTACCAACACAGATAGGAAGTCAGATCTCCTCTTGTGCAGTTCCACTAAGATCAAGCAATCAAGCAATGTTGTCGCTGTGACATTTTGGTTGAACTGCACAAAATACTCTAAAATCAGAAGTGTTTTGTGCAGTGCAACAAAAGGTCGCAATAGCAATGAGGTGAGGTAGATAACCCTGTTTACACAAAGGTGCAAAGGTAACAATTAGTGGTCAATAACGGTGGATGACACAGAAGCCCACAAAAAGAAGCATCTAACTTATCTAAATGGGAAAGAAAGCAAGACAGTAGCATTTCTCAAACAGTGGCATTGATTCATATTAACAGAGAGATTATATTAACAATAAAATTCGTTAAACATGTAATTTGCTTTTAACTCTGGCATTGCTTCAATTTTCCAGCGACATTATTAGATTAACAACAGCTAAAGAGTTGTATGGGACAGTGGACGCACAAGCACCATCTGCATGTACCGATGTATAAAGGGGTGATGCACAGTCTGTTGCAACAAACAACCAAGGAACATATTTGTGTTGGTCCCATTTTTGTTATCTTTAGACACCTTTTCCTATGTGAGGGCAGCAAATCTAGTCCTGCTCAAACTATACAGCCTTGTCCCCAACCCATAGAAAGATCAGTTCCTTACAGATGTGTGTACTGCGTTTGTCATTGTTTTCCCTTTTTGACTAACATAGGTGTTGGATAGCCAGTCTGTACTACTTTCCCCCCTTCCTTTCCTCTTTGAACCACGTCCTAGATTCATGCTATACAACTTTTCCCACTACTTTCCTGTTTGATCCAACACCTAGATTCGAGTGCAGAAGCGAAAAAATTCTACATGCAGCTAGAGCAATGCTTGTGGATTAAGAAAATTATACCTTAAGGTTCTCGGGGTGTGGCTCGGTGGGCGGCCGGAGGCCGATCTGCCCACACTATGTACGGCGGCGAGGAAGAAGGGGTCGGAGGCCCTCCCGCGCCGCTGCTGGGTGAAAGAGAACATCGACGCCGGTAGTGGATTCCCTCCCTTGCCGACGTCGACAGCGTTAAGGCTCCTTGCCTTCCCCGACGGACAAGATCCTGCCGGCTCTTTGACCAGCAGTGAGGTGAGAGAAAGAGAGGAGAGGCCAATGCAGTCTTGTTTAGATCTGGATAGAGCGAGAGAGTGTGTAGAGAGCAATTACAAGCGCTGAGGCTCCAGCGTGTATATATATAGTGGAGAGAGAGTGTGAAGAGCAAACCCTAGAAAACAAGCGCTGAGGCTCCAGCGTGTATATATATAGTGGAGAGAGAGTGTGAAGAGATCAAACCCTAGAAAACAAGCGCTGAGGCTGCAGCATATATAGTTGGAGTTGTTTTCTTTTTCTCTCCAAAAAAATCATTTCAAATTGTGCACGAAACGAAACTCTTTATTTAACGCACTACTAGTGAAGAAAAATACTACTAGGAGGGCAAAACTAATACTACTATGTGAAGAAAATTTAACGCTCCAAGGAGTCAACTCGAAATTAACGCTCCACGCCTCCCAGTCGCACTTACTATCGTTCACGTGTGGTAAAGCAACAACTGAACCACACACAGTCAAAATATCAGAAAGGTGGGCTGCACCATCGTCCAATTTTAAATATTTTGGGCACTTGTATTCGGCCTAAGTCAGTGTGCCACCGTATGTACTAAGGGCTACAGCGGGTGCTAAGAAACTAGGGCGTATTGAGAGTA
Source organism: Thinopyrum elongatum (assembly GCA_011799875.1). Taxonomy (NCBI): domain Eukaryota; kingdom Viridiplantae; phylum Streptophyta; class Magnoliopsida; order Poales; family Poaceae; genus Thinopyrum; species Thinopyrum elongatum. The sequence continues at coordinate 507,025,525 of CM022301.1, read as the reverse complement.
ATTGCCATGCCGTTTATTTGTAGGGTGTCTTGCAAACTGTCAAACTCTATTCTCCTCTTATTTAATGGATGAGGCAAATCTTTTGCTTCCGTTTAAAAAAAATGAGAAATTCAATTTTAATTATTTTGTATGTACACTTTTCTCTCTTCCAATAATTTTGGGCACTTGTATTCGGCCTAAGTTAGTGTGCCACCGTATCTCGTACTACTCCCTCCATCTAGGTGTATAAAGACACATTAGAAGGTGCAGCGGGACCAAGGTGCAAGCAGATTGGAGGAGAAGGAGAAACTTGACCGGTCCTTCCTCCAATCAAAGCCCTGATTTCTCTCTCTAAATGCAACAATTAATCACAACAATTAAGAGATGCCGTTTTAGCTACCATGCTGGGCCACGTATTAACTCGCATGCAATCCGGCTTCGATTCCTTGACTAATCAACGCGTAGTTGCGCTTCATGCATTGGGTTTCCTAGGGAGATAACTGATGACCCACAAGTATAGGGGATCTATCGTAGTCCTTTCGATAAGTAAGAGTGTCGAACCCAACGAGGAGCAGAAGGAAATGACAAGCAGTTTTCAGTAAGGTATTCTCTGCAAGCACTGAAATTATCGGTAACAGATAGTTTTGTGATAAGGTAATTCGTAACAGGTAACAAGTAACAAAAGTAAACAAGGTGCAGCAAGGTGGCCCAATCCTTTTTGTAGCAAAGGAAAAGCCTAGACAAACTCTTATATAAAGGAAAGCGCTCCTGAGGACACATGGGAATTATCGTCAAGCTAGTTTTCATCATGCTCATATGATTCGCGTTCGTTACTTTGATAATTTGATATGTGGGTGGACCGGTGCTTGGGTACCGCCCTTCCTTGGACAAGCATCCCACTTATGATTAACCCCCCTCGCAAGCATCCGCAACTACGAAAGAAGAATTAAGGTAAACCTAACCATAGCATGAAACATATGGATCCAAATCAGCCCCGTACGAAGTAACGCATAAACTAGGGTTTAAGCTTCTGTCACTCTAGCAACCCATCATCTACTTATTACTTCCCAATGCCTTCCCCTAGGCCCAAACAATGGTGAAGTGTCATGTAGTCGATGTTCACATAACACCACTAGAGGAAAGACAACATACATCTCATCAAAATATCGAACGAATACCAAATTCACATGACTACTTATAACAAGACTTCTCCCATGTCCTCCGGAACAAACGTAACTACTCACAAATCATATTCATGTTCAAAATCAGAGGGGTGTTAATGTGCATAAAGGATCTAAACATATAATCTTCCACCGAATAAACCAACTAGCATCAACTACAAGGAGTAATCAACACTACTAGCAACCCACAGGTACCAATCTGAGGTTTTGAGACAGAGATCGGATACAAGAGATGAACTAGGGTTTGAGAGGAGATGGTGCTGGTGAAGATGTTGATGGAGATTGACCCCCTCCCGATGAGAGGATCGATGGTGATGACGATGGTGATGATTTCCCCCTCCCGGAGGGATGTTTCCCCGGCAGAACAGCTTCGCCGGAGCCCTAGATTGGTTCCGCCAAGGTTCTGCCTCGAGACGGTGGCGCTTCGTCCCGAAAGCTTCCTTATGATTTTTTCCAGGGCAAAAGACACCTTATACCAGAAGATGGGCATCGGGGGGCTTCCAGGTGGCCCACGAGGCAGGGGGCGCGCCCAGGGGGGTAGGGCGCGCCCTCCACCCTCGTCGACAGTGGGTGGCCCCCCTCTGGTGCTTTCTTCGCCCAATATTTTTAATATATTCCAAAACTGACTTTCGTGGAGTTTCAGGACTTTTGGAGTTGTGCAGAATAGGTCTCTAATATTTGCTCCTTTTCCAGCCCAGAATTCCAGCTGCCGGCATTCTCCCTCTTCATGTATACCTTGTAAAATAAGAGAGAAAAGGCATAAGTATTGTGACATAATGTTTAATAACAGCCCATAATGCAATAAATATCAATATAAAAGCATGATGCAAAATGGACGTATCAACTCTTCCAAGCTTAGACCTCGCTTGTCCTCAAGCGGAAGCCGATATCGAAAAATATGTCCACATGTTTAGAGATAGAGGTGTCGATAAAATAAAATACGGACATGAGGGCATCATGATCATTCTTAGAATAGCAACACATATATATATTGTCATATGATTTCTTATGCTGAAGTAATAATCTATTCACAATGTAAAGTATGAATCAGAAACTTCATTGAAAAACCAGCAAACTATAATCTCAGTCATTGAAGCAATTACAATTTATCATAACAACACAAAGAGTCAATATAAGAGCTTTTCAGCAAGTCCACATACTCAACTATCATTTAGTCTTTCACAATTGCTAACACTCACGCAATACTTATGGATATGAAGTTTTAATCGGACACAGAGAAAGATAGGGGCTTATAGTTTTGCCTCCCAACCTTTTATCTCAAGGGTAACGTCAACAATAATGATTTATGAAAACCCACATCCAATTGGATATATATATCAGGATCTTTCCAACACATAGTGCTTGCCAAAGGATAAAGTGTAAAAAGGAAAGGTGAAAATCACCATGACTCTTGTATAAGGTAGAGGACAAAAATAAAAGATAGGCCCTTCGCAGAGGGTAGCAGAGGTTGTCATGCGCTTTTTATGGTTGGATGCACAAAATCTTAATGCAAAAGAACATCACTTTATATTGCCACTTGTGATAGGGACCTTTATTTTGCAGTCCGTCGCTTTTATTTCTTCCATATCACAAGCTCGTATAAAGTTTATTTTCTCCACACTAATAGATCATACATATTTAGAGGGCAATTTTTATTGCTTGCAACAATGACAACTTACTTGAAGGATCTTACTCAATCCATAGGTAGATATGGTGGACTCTCATGGCAAAACTGGGTTTAAGGATATTTGGAAGCACAAGTAGTATCTCTACTTGGTGCAAATAATTTGGCTAGCATGAGGGGGGAAAGGCAAGCTCAACATGTTGGATGATCCATGACAATATAATTTATTTCAGATATAAGAAAACATAACCCATTACGTTGTCTTCCTTGTCCAACATCAACTTTTTAGCATGTCATATTTTATGAGTGCTCACAATCATAAAGATGTCCAAGATAGTATATTAATATGTGAAAACTTCTCTTTCTTTATTACTTCCTATAATTGCAACGATGACCAAAACTATGTTTGTCAACTCTCAACAACTTTTATTCATCATACTCTTTATATGTGAAGTCATTACTCTCCATAAGATCAATATGATCTCTTTATTTCTTTTTATCCTTTTTTCTTTTATTCCCTCAAGATCATAGCAAGATAACCAAGCCCTCGACTCAAGACTAATCTTTATTATATATAGCTCACGGACTCAATTACACAGATAAGGATCAACACAAAAACTCAAAGCTAGATCATACTAAACTTTATTCTCTAGATCAAAATATAACCAAAAGGATCAAACTAAGAAAAACGGAAAAGATAGAAGTGTGATGTGATACGATACCGGGGCACCTCCCCAAGCTTGGCAGTTGCCAAGGGGAGCGCCCATACCCATGTATTTATGTCTCTTCTTCGGAGGTAGTGGTGTGATATTTTGGCGATGATGCCCCTTAGGATATGGTTCTCTTCCTCGAGCTTATTGACTTGCGCTTAAGGTCCATTGTTTCCTTCCGGAGTTTATCCGTGACGGCAAAAGCTCCTTTCACCCATGGATGTTGCATACTGCGGGAGAACAAGTAACACTCTTTTTCATATTTTCATAAGAAAGAAATCTAGCATTGGGAGGATGACCGAATTTGGAATTGCTGAGCTCTGGAGTGTAACACCCCATGAATTAAGCTACGTGATCATCCTTTTGATTATGCCATGTCATCATGATCAACAGTGCTTAATCATCATATATCATATCTCTTTCAAATTCAAATTCAATTGAAAATTCAAACTGAAAGTGGAAAAATAAAAGTTGCTCAAATCAGAAACTAAATTGTTCATTAAATAGCAAGTAAATCAGAGACAATTCTAAAATTGAAACCAACATTATTGGAATTGGGTAAGTGACTCAAACATCCTCTTCCAGTGACTAAAGACAATATTTATTAACCTTTTATTTAATCTAAATTAAATATGAAATTATTTTTTCCCAAACTAGTTTTTGGAATTAGGGTATAATGCACTGCTAATTTTGGGCTAGGTCACTTGTTTAGTAAAAATCATTTTGTGGCCTAACTATTTGAAAACAGGAAAAACAGAAAAGAAGAAAACAAAATAAAAAGAAAAGCCCCCCCGACCAACTGGGCTTTGGCCCAGCTAACCCACCAGGCCGGCCCATCCCATGCCTACCTATCCCCTTGCCCCCCCGAAACCCTAGCCGATCCCCTCTCATCCCCCTCACCCCCCCCCCCCCCCCCCCGCGACTCGATCGGGATCGTATGAGCCCGACCGCTCTCGACCCCGTCGCCCCTCGCCGCCGTTCGCCGGAATCCCCGCACCAACGCCGTGGCCACCACTGCCTCGTCCTCTTCCTCCCCCCCCGACGCCCTCGACGCCCCGCGCCGCGTCCCGTCATCGCCGCACGGCGCCCGCCCCGACCACCGCACCTCGCGCCCCCGACCCCTCGCCGTCGTCGGTTGCCATCGCCGACACCTCCTCGCCTCCTCCCCACGCCGTCCTCCTCGAGCCTCGCCGCCCCTCTCTCTCCCTCGCTCGTGAGCTCCCTCCCTCGCTCTCCTCTGCCTCTGTCGCCGCCGCCGCGCTCGCGCTCTGCCGCCCGGCCTCACCCCGCTCACGCTCACCTCGTCATGGCCACGCCCACGGCTCCGCGCACGCATGCCCTCGTGCGGCCGCGCCTTGCCGCGCCCCCACCGCAGCCGCTCGCTGCTTCAACTAGTGCCACTATTATAGTAATCATGCTCTTTATTATCTGTGTTGTGCAAACAGGAATACTCAAGTACAGATGTTGTGATGGTCAAGAGCATTCGCCAAGTTCTTGGGTTGTATGACACGGCTAGCCAAGATGGATTTAATCCCGATATTCACTTTATCAAAAGGCTCTAATGGGTTGGTTCTGAATCTTGCAAGCTGGGAATCAATGAGATGTGTAGGCATCTTTGTTGTACTTATTATTTGAATCTTATTTGTTGGTTCTGAATCTTGCAAACTGGGAATCAATGAGATGTGTAGGCATCTTTGTTGTGCTTATTATTTGAATCTTATTAGTTGGTTCTGAATCTTACAAGCTGGGAATCAATGAGATGTGTAGGCATCTTTGTTGTACTTACTATTTGAATCTTATTTGTTGGTTTTGAATCTTGCAAGCTGGGAAACATGGCATGATGATGCAGAGGACAGCAACCATAACAAACAGTTCAAACTTGGTAGTATTATTTGTGTGAAAGTGCGACAAATGTGCTGATCGTGTGCGTCCTGAGAATAATAATTCTAATTGTTGTGCATGTTGATCCTGTGGCACTGATAGAACGAGCCAATGCATTGCTTGTTTTAAGAATAATTTTTAATTAAAGCTAATTAAATTTAAGTAAAGTGACCACTAACACTTGTTATTACAGTACCAATACAGACCCACTCCGTGAACCGACGTGTGGCCGGAATATGTTTCTTAATGGAGGCGTTTGAATGCGCCGAGGGTGCATGTTCTGCCAGGCGTGCAGCGGGCGAGGGATGGGTAGTAACTGTTGTTGCCTGTACACACTCAGTTTACTGTTGAATCCAGTTCCCCAAGAGCTGAAAAACAAACTGCTGCCGCTGCCTACCCACTCGTTCACTTGAAGAGACTCCAATGGCGATCTGAGGGGTGAGCCTGCTGGATATGGACTTCAGCAAGGAGTTCACCTTTGAGTTCGCCGTTCAGTCCCATGGCTGCACCAAGTTGAATGTGATGTACACCAACGATCCGGACTCGGTGAAGCTCTGCCTCGCCGAGTTCAAGCAGTACCTACAGGACGAGAAAGCACAAGGTCGCAGGACTAGACCTTGTGCCCATCCATTCGTCTCCTGACATGGACCAGCGGATCGCCGTCGCCCAGGTATGCGTGCAGGACGAGGCTCTCATCTACCACTGCTGTAGGGCCATCAGAGGTTCTGGAGCATTCGGCCGTTTCATCGGCAGCGCCGACTGCACCTTCGCTACGGTGGAGAGAAGGAAGAACGCGACGATTCGGCCATCTGGTGCAACAAGCTTGTCGACATCCAAAAGCAATACAAGATCATCGGCAACGGGCAGGAGAAGGACTCCGTGGTTGACCTCGCCGAGACCATCATCGACCCCTGCTACGCCAACATGAAAGAAGACAATGATACCAAGGACCTGAACATGTGGGAGGTACCTCTGAATCTTGCCTACATAACCTACGCGGCCAAGGACGCATACGCATGCTACGACATGTACAGGCGGATCTTGGACATGAGGACGTGTCTGCTTCCCGTAACCGACGAGTACACGGACAGCCGCAGTGTCACGATCAAGCGTGCCAGGAAGGTCTAGATGTTGTATTTTATCTGTTTAAGCACCTTTATCATCTGAGTGTTTCATGCATTATCCTATGTGTCGTAATTATCTGTTTTGTCCTAAATATTTCTTCTAAGAACCCATTAACCTGTTTGCTTTTTTTTAGTGGCTATTTGCTTATGTATATAACTAGTTCACTCGATTGCCGTGCTTTGAATCTCCTTCCTCCCAACATATTCCCCTTCTCAGGTGGACCCAGCAGGTCTCGTACACAGACATCTGGGACCAACCACCTATCCATTTGTATTTCTTTATTTTGTTCAATCTTTCATCCTCTTCCTATACAGCGGCTGGCGGCGCTGCCGCGCACGCCTCGGTGACCCATCATAGCCTATGGCGTTGGTCAAGCCATTCCTCTACTCCCTCACATTGTCCGGCGGTGGCAGCTCCACCGGCCCACCCTGCACCCGAACAAGTCAACCCTCGTACTCCCCTCCGCCTGCGTCTTCCCCCGCTCCGGTTCGTTCGGTCCGAGGTCTCGACGTCGTCCTCTGCCTTGGTGCTCTCGCCGCGGCGGCGCCGTCTGTTGTTCCCAGCATGGTCAGCAAAACAAGAGGAATCAGGAGATGACTGTTCGTCGAGAAGCTGACAGTCCCGGGTCCACCAGGTCCATGGCCTAGGTTTTGTTGTTTAACATGGGCAGCCCACGACATGTTTCAACTTTTTTTGGATCCAGCAGGTATCAAGCGGCCTCTGGGCCTCCCAGCCTAACTTGTCTATAACATCAGCAGCCCAAGTTAAGTTTGTTTTTTCAAGACGACGCACAGCTCAGTTCTATTTTTCTATATGAATACAAAACTGAACCTATGTTTTCCCTTCTATAATAGTATATATATTTATATTTATATCTTATTTTATTACATATATATAATAGAAACAACATAAGGTTCCGTTAAACCTGTTGTTCGTCCAACCATTTTATAGACCTTCCCATTTTTTTTATTTTTCATTTTCATTAATCATATATCTGAATTTTCTCCCACTTTCTTTTTCGATGTAATTTGAGTTTTCTCCCAGTACTTTTCCCTAGAACTAACTCAACTGTCCCACGTCTAGCCTAAAAAATAATAATACCCCACGTCCTATTACAGACTTCGTAAGTAATTACCATATTAATTAGAATTCCAAGCTTATTTCGTAAATCGGAAGTTCTTACAAAATAATAATCTATCTATCTATCTATACCTATACTAATTACAGTCTTCCAAGTAATTACCATATTAATTAGAATTTATGATCCGTTAATCTGGTGGGTCCAAATTATAACGGTGTAGATCTTTCGAAAAACTTCGCAATAGAAAAAAATAGGTATATGAGTCGTCCACCTGATAAGACCGCAACGAAAGCAATCGTAGTCTCTCTTTCCTTCCATGAAAAACGTAGTCTCTCTTTCTCACGTCTCTCTCTCTCTCGATCTCTCATGTCCCTCTTCCTCTCTCATGTTTCTCCTCATCCCCACATGGAAAATTCTTCTCCTCCTACGGTCCTACCAAGAAATCGACCCACCTACCTCTTCTTATTCATCTCCTCCGCTCTATCCTCAACAATGAAGCACCTCCGTCTCAAGCGTATGCTCCTCCTCCCTGTCGGCACTGTTGTAGATCCGTTTGACTAACTCCCTCCAGTTATTATTTGCAGTAGTATTTTGGTGGTTTTCTTGGCCTGGAACCGATCTAGACCTGCTTGCCATAGCTAATGATCAAAGCCCTTACCGTCTCGCAGTTTCGCCAGCCCATCCTGATTGCTCGAGATCGCAGCCGCCGCCTTTGCTATGGGCCTGGTATGAAAGAGCACCTGAAGTTAGATTTGTTTTTCTTCACATGTGGTGTTGTGGCACCAAAATTCAGATTATATGTTTGTTTGACCCAGCAATTGTCAGCAATTCAATCTACGTACAAGCTCCCCCTGCAGCCTCGCCCTCCCTCGCAAGCTCAATGCTACTGAGGTCTGAGGCTCGGCTTGCTGCGTTCAAACTTCTTGGGCTGCAGCGCCTAGCAGGAGACCGCAACCCCGCAGTCTGAGGTACTCCTGGTCGTGGGGATTATCAAGTGCTTGAACCCCTAGCAGGAGACCATGTCGATGCAATCTGAGGTATTTGCTGTCGTGGGGGTTTAAACTGATAGAATCCCGAATAAAATAGCTACGGTAAAATACCGGAGTCGGCCGATCGTGACTACTGCCATGCCAGCTATCTCAACATCTCATGTTATGGTCTAGCTATATCGGTCGATGCCGTAGAGTACTGTCCGGGACACCACTGTCATTGGCAACACTGATGGGGTTCGTGGTGAAACCCCAGATGCATGAACTCACAAGAGACAATTGATTCATGGCTGGTGTTCACGTGGCGTCAATTTTCTGGATTATGAGGATATAGTGATTATTTTATGACGCTGCTCGGGTTTTCTCTTTGTCAGTTCATCTCCTCGGCTAGAAAAACGCTTCAATTTAATCAGAGATCAAGGTTTGCGCATGTTGGACGTTTGGGATGTCGCAGCCAACGTCGTGCGTCATAACTGACGGAACGCGAAGTGTTGAGCAGCTCGCGAAGCGGAAGCGAGATTACGTAATGGCCGATGCTTCATGCATGCGGCTACATCCTGTGTAGCAGATGAAGCCATATTTCCTACATGTTCAGAATTTTCAGGGGAATGCACGTAATTTCGTCATGTTGGTCATGTTTCAACTAAGCGTACTTACAAGCTTAAACAGAAAATATATATTTTCCTTTGTTTGCAGGCTTTGAGTAGTGGAATTACGCATAAATCTAGTGCTTTGTACAGGATAGACATGTGGAGTCTTCCACAGAAAGACGTTTCCTCTCTTGGTGCATGATTCCTGCACATCTCAGGCACTGCTGTACACAACTCCAGGGATGTACAAGTTTCTTTTTTTTTCTCCTGCACATAGTTTTTCAGTGTAATCATCGGAAAGATCTATAACATGTCCAAATGAAAAGTCAGGCACCAAACGAAAAACAACCAGAAAAGTGGCTTCATATTTTGAATACTAATTATTACTTTTTGAGCTAAATATCAGATGGCCTATATAAAAAATAAAAGGACTAGTGGTCAGTATCTGAAAGAGCGATGATGCGATTGGTTCATTTTATCTGAAGTTGACCCAACACAAACAATGATACAAAGATAGCTAGGTGAGAAGAACACACCTGACAAAATTCAAATGGGGCGACGGATCATAGAAAATGATTCATTGTTATTTTTAGACCATGCGCACTGCCTAAACTGGTGACTTATGGATGCGTACCTATGTTCAGTGAATTGCTAAAGGATATAGAACTAGGCACATAGCATGAAATCAGGGACCCACGGTGTTAGGATGACACTTTGTCAGGCTTTGCAATTAATAAAATTAAGAGTAAAAAAAACAAAAGCCAGGTAATAATATCTATGGCGTAAAAATTATTATGTTTCTTTTACCACTTATTTTAACAGTATCATCGTTAGCTATACAGATGTCAAGCAATATTCAATGTTTTAGTAATCATGTGCGTCTCATGAGTTAGTTAGAAATATTTCTCGGTGCCTGTGCACCACGATTACTCCAGGTTTACGTTATCTAGTTCTGGCTAATATTAGTAAGCATGATCCAATTCATAATATTCAATAATTGAAGTTTTAGAGCAAACTATGTAGTATTTATGGTCCATGATATATATATTGCCTGTATTCTTTTTCATAGTTTTATATGCTAATTTATCCTGAGATGGGGACCTGAAAGTTCATACTGCAGAATTCAACGATCAGCAAATTAATATATTGAGTAAGTGGATACATATAATGCGGCAAAATATAACAAAAAGTAGGACAAAAAAAGGAATCAATTATACTGTCCAAATGTGAAGAAGAACTAAGAAGAACGTCCAAGGTAAATTGATAATATCCAATTATTTAGGAGAAAATTTATCCTGCACTACCACATGTCCCAGTTATATAGGTAGAAACCTAAGCTAGAAGTACGTGATCTTAGTGCACTGACGATTTGCACCTGTTGAGCAGAAGCAAAAAAATGATTATCATCTCAGGATTCTTGATAGATTGTGATGATTGTCATATACATAATGAGTAAGTTGTACGCACATAAACCACACATGAAGGTAACAAATGAACTAGGCGTTATACACAAAACAAGGCTGCACTTCTTGACGAGCATTAGCAAAGCCCGTTAGAAGAAACACAAGATTTGAGGGCATTTATTTGATCACCTACTTTATATAATTATCTAATAATATATAATATAATTTACCTCCGAGCTAAAATAGAAGATGCAGATTCTTATCCAATTAGTATCCCATCTTACTTCATATATCATTGTTTTTTCAAATATATATGTCATCAACTTTTCTAAGCTACGTTTCCACAACTCATAAAATAAATCAATATATAACACATTACAGTGACTACAACATTGTTCCTGCTACCCACCCCGCACGTCAATTTCACCAAAGGGACCACGTAGGGGAAAGTCCCCTTCTGTCCGACGCCGTCCGTCCGCCGGAGACAGGCCATTGAAACTCGTCCACCCCCTCCTCCATAGTGACTTACCTGGAGAGACCGCCCAGAACCAGGGATTCCATCCCCCGCCCTTAGAACCCCATGAGGAGCCACCGTTCGCCGGCAGGTAGCCGCGGAACACTCACCTCTACTCGGCAGCGGAGGAGAAGAAGGCGAGGTCAAATATGACCAGTGGACCCGACGGCCCCACCTGCCAGGAACCCCCAGCTCTACCGACGGTTAAAGTGGAAGTAGTACACCGAGTACGCCTTCGCAGGGGAAAGTAAGTGCTGCCGAACCGTTGTCTTTTTTCTGTTTTTTTAAATCAGATTTTGACCAAACTTTGCCTGGCATAAACTTTAATTAAAATACAACTCATTTGACTTGATTCTTTTTCTGTTGCTTCTCAAATTTTGTCTAGTTTATTTCATATTTATTTGAAAATTTTCTGAACAACTTTTTTGTACTGTTTGAAAACTATGTGTTAATTTGAGATTCTTAAATAGTGACTTTTGGGGGGAGATGAAAACTTTTCAAAGTGCTACCCCACTAAATACTCTTGGAAAGGCAAGCATTCTGAACCCGGACATAATAAATGTGGTGTGTGGTTTGATGTGATTACAACCCCGAATTGACAGCGGAAGTATTCGTTATTTCACGTGATGATATGATATTACTTCATGAGGACCTGAAGAAATTCCTGCCCTGTGGAAATTGAATACTTGTAAATATCACCCTCGTATGCCTTTCATGCCTACCGCTAAGGAAGTCCGGGGAAATCTATGTGTCTGGGTGGACACGAGCTTGTTACTGAGGTTTCAATGAGATGAGCGGATATATTCAGTAAGGCGGGGGTGAGGATGTGAGTGGTGCTTCTGCCCTGTGGTTGTGAATCTTATTGTTATGCTAACATGCAGGAAATACCTAAACCTCCTGAGATGACCCTCGATCGAGTCGCTGGTGCCAGTAACCCCCTAATTGCTTCATGACTACCACTTTGTCCTGCCTTAGGTTAGGGTACGCGTTAGTAAGTTGTCAACCCCTTTCTTAGCACACACCGTACAGAAGAGGCCACGGTGGTAGATACCGGCTGCATCCGGTTAGACAGCCACCTGGTAAGGGGGCGGAATGGGTGTTTCCGGTTGAAGCCGAGAGGGTAGCTCCCCAGTTTGCGCCGCGTTATAAATTTTGTGATCACATGCTAGTCGAGGTTGTAGGCCTACCCCACTTAGAGTTGTACTTAACGGGGTCGCGGGTGTTGATTCCAGACACCGGTTAAGTTAAGCTGGTCTCTGCGGGTTCAAGTGTGTTTTCAATTAAAAGACCGTAAACGGAATTAGTCCGTGGGCTAAAGGAATCGTTACTCGTGTGGTAAAGAGCTACACCCTCTTGCAGAGATTAGATATATCTAATAGCGTGTCCATTGGTTTAGGGGACTACAGTCTGGGATGGGTCAGTGTCGGTCTGAGTGTCGTCTTCGAGGAAAACTGCTAAACCAGACATGATCATGCATGTGAATATGATGATTATGAGATTATTATGAGACTAACCATGGGTATATTGAGTATCCCTGGGACGAGTCATACCTATGGATATTCAAATTGGATTATTCTGATATTAAGCCCTTTATGTGGGGTCGCTCAGAGCCAGACTGGGGAACGGGTTGTTAATACTTTTTTATAGCACTTAGGTTCTGGGATGTCGCTCAGCACCGCCCGACTGTGGCACGGTTGTGAATTACCTTTATTATAAGCCCTTTATGTGGTGTCGCCCAACGCCGACGGTGGCATGTTTGTGATTATTTTGCTATGATAAGCCCTCTTATGTGGTGTCGCCAGACGCCGACTGTGGCATGTATTGTATTATGTTCGTTATATCCTTATGTGGAGTATGCTTAGAAGCCCGACGTGGCATGTTGTTATATTCTGTTATAAGCCCTTATGTGTGTCGCACAGCGCCGCTGTGGCATCTGCTTGGTTATTTATTTTCTTTATAGCCTTTATGTGACGTCGCTCAGACGGCCCGATGAGGCATGCTTTATGTATTATCTTCGAGTGCGTTGCTTCAGACACCCGATCGGTGCAATAATTGTTCATTTCAGATTGCTATTTAAGTTTATATGAATACCTGCCTGCGTGCCGTTTTAGACTTTTATCCGTAAATGACGAAGTGATCATTGAAATATTCAGAGCCATGATTATCATTTTTTATATTATACCTGTGGTCATAATGTTGGCGAGTACAGTACAGTACTCACTGGCTTGTCCGCTATGCTTGGCCAGATTCTTGCTTGGAGAAGTGCGTACGATGACAGCCCCATAACCTAGGCAATGATGATCGCAGCCTCGCGAAAGATAGGAGTAATCCAGCGGTCAGGAGTTCCTGGGGGGAAATGGAGACCCATAGACGGATGATCTGCAACCGATTCCGCCATCACCTCTAGAAACATATTGTTGTACTCTCTGGCCAGCATGGTCTTGTACTGCATATTTTGTATTTTGCTTGGATTTTCTGTATCAAGTTGAGTGTCTCATCAGCTAACAGTAATCCGGGGCTGGGTGAGCACAAGGCCATCTACTGGGGAAAATTAATATCCTGGAAAAACCGGTCCGAAAACCTCTTGGTATCAGAGCCAGGCTGGACCGTTTGGCTAAATCCATGTTAGCCAGGTCAATAAACTAGGTTAAAAAACCCTCTAGACCTTAACCTAAACCCAGTCAAGCTTAGCGTGTAGATAGCCACACAGTTGACCCCGACCACCTTTTTGCCAGCGGGGCCTAACCCTTATCAGCCTAGCCTGTCGTCACGCGCCAGTGACCGACACCTAAATTGTCTCAATTCGCAAGAGTGACAAAGGAAGAAATCCATCCTATTTTTCTATAAAAAGGGAATGCTAGCCCCCGCAACACCAGCAAAGCACAGCCTCTACCCCAAACCAAGCCAAGATGCAGGCACCAATTGTTCAAAATGAGGAAAACGACAACCAACCTTGAGGTTTTGATGACCCGTGTAGGCAAACCTCACCCGCCAGCTTGTCTAGAAGAACCCCCCAGAGTATGTGGTGTTACCCAAGGCCCATGAGCGGTGAGAGACGTCTACAATTCGGGGCCACTTGTGCACGTCTTGGTAGGGGTATGTCGCCAGAACGCCCCTACAGGTTCCACCGGAAGGACAAATTCCTTTGAAGCCACAGCCATTCAGCTAGCTGCATCGAGAGGCTATAGTTCAAATCGGACATGTCGCCCAGAGTTAACTGCCGACTCGTTCTACTACTACCCAAGCCGTGACGGGTATGGTAGGCAACCCCGGTGCCAACGGAGACACGCGACGGACCCTGCATTGCGGGCAATGGTGCGCCTTGTGTAAGTGCACTAGAGGGACACTATTCGATCATGATCACCCTTATCTGATCGTACGGCTAGTGGAGAGCTTGTTCGCGAGCCCCGGCAAGAGGAGAAGAGGAGGCCGACGCCGACAACCAAGTGTCTGTCGGGCAACCGATCGAATCCTTTAGGTCTGCCCCTGCCAGACCGAAATGCTTTGGTTGTCCCAGAAGTGATTCGTCGCCTTTGGGAAACATGCTCCAACGGGATTGTGACCACCAACCCCCGCATGGTCTCATCACTACCCCGCCCTGCCACTCCTCAACCCCATCCAGTTAACCCCCCAATGGTGAAGCCCATGGAGAAGCTCGACGTCCACCAGGCACGCCCACTTAGATATGAACGAGGTAGACTAAGCCACTCGAGTAGTACCGAGTCTTAGATTTCTACGCTTGGAAATTGGTGGACCTTGTGTAGACGCCTTATATAAAAGCAGTTGCTGGTGTGCCTCTGTTTTGAAATAGTAGCCATGCATAAGAGTGGGTCGTTGTGTGGTGACATATTAAATTCGGGGCGTAGCTACCGAAACCCACCCTGACGACACCACAGTAATAACACGTACGTTGTAGATATGGGTATCTGTGGCTTTGAACCCAGACCCCATAGAGCAGAACGACAAAACGAGTGCCCCCACATCGTGATAACAACCCAGCATGATTGTATATAAAATGCCAATCGTGACCTTACCAAGCTCTCACTTTGTGCACAGCTCTCACAGCCATTTCTTTGCCATGCCGGAGCCCTAGTATTTATCGGAGAACTCCAGATGCAACCCCAGTTAGTTTGTAAAAATACTGTGGGACTTTACCCTGAACCCGAGTAGTACCATGAGTTTACCCATCCACCCCAGTACGAGTGCTCAAATCGAGGAATACCCATCCCCCTCGAAATTTATTGGGCAGTAGTACACATCCCCCAGAAAACCCAAACCAAGACCCAACGGACGTCTCCTTCGTGGGGAAATCTAGCCGAACCCCCAAAATGGCCATAGAAGCTATACTGCATACGATAGCGATTAATCTCTTCGCTTCGCAGTACCTATGCCACGAAAGGGGGTATACTTACTCTCCCGAGTCGTGCAGCACCCGGAGAGAAAGTAGCATCTGTTCCCGGTGGCGAATGAGAGGGAACCCGTACTGGCCAACCTTGCCAAGTTGTCATCGCCTCAAGAACGTTTGACACAGCGAGTATGGGGTTATATCCAGAGCCTCGTATTAAACCTAGATCAACATTGGGCAGACCCAAGCCGCAGAGAGAGACGCGTTCTTCGACTCGTCAATCCGCTTTCCGATAGAAGAAGATTGTGCCAGCAGTGCCGGAAAACATTCTCAGGGACCTGTCATATCCGTTTACGTTGTAAACGTCTGGCTATATTATGTGTTGCAACTATGTGTCGGATCCTAAGTTGGGGTTGTGAGAATTAATAATTGTTGGTTTCAATTTAATGTGAGTTACTTGAATGGTTATGTTTGTTAACTGTTTTCGCTCTCGAGGAATTTGAGGTGGGATCCTTGAGTGTATTGCAACAATGTAAAATTCTCCACGACAGAAATTTTAATTCACGCAGCACCGCGACAGCAGGATCACAACCATACCACTCGGACCAGGCAGTAAATTGCGAAACCAGTCCAATTTTTGCAACCTAACTGACCACCTCTCTAACACACCAAGTTTCTGAAGAAGAAATTTGTGGGTACTTATTCTAGTTGCAGACGCCCCAGCACGCTGACAGCAGTCAGCACCCGACACCAGCACCTAATTCTCAGATAATCGCGCCGCGAAGAGCTAAACACTCGCGCAAGACAGCATCACGCCGATCATCGAGGATCATCACGCACAAGAGCACGGAGAAACCCAGCAATGCCGCCAACCCTAGCACATCAGGAGCGTGTACCAATCCGGATCACCTCCGCACATTAAGCCTCGTCGCAAGCTCCTGCCAAACAGAAATGGAGGGAGAAGGAAGGCGAAGAAGAAGCGAGGCTAGGTGTGAGGAAGAGGGAGTGGAGCACCGCGGTCATTTTATGTCGAGATCGGTGTACGGTGGGCGAAGTCCACCAGCGACGATCGTCGCTCGATCGCCGTGGTGCATCGGAGGCGAATCCTGCAGCAGTGCCGACAGCGACATGGCCCAGCGAGGTGAGGGCACGCCGCGCCGGCAGCTAGCATGCCGCGCACCACCGCAGTTATGGCCTAGGTGCCCTACTCGCTAGTTCCGCAGGTGGAGAAAGCGTGGAAAGCGCGGCGAGGGAGAGAGAGAAGGGAAGAAGAAAGACGGAAGAGAGAAGAGACTGACAGTGGCCGGGTCCACTTGTCAGACCAGAGGAGCACTTGCACTGGTACGACCCAGCGTTAAGTTAAGAAATTGATTCTAAAATTAAACCTGCCAGCCGATAGTAGAAATTCTCGGTTTTCCGGGTGGACAAAACGTAGATTTTTCAACACAGCCACAGTACTTCCACCCTGTAGGTATACCAATTATCAGCCCTCTCGCTGTAGAGCCTCGTCATATCGCGTGAGCAGGTTATTTTAATTTTTGAGCTATTATTGCAGGACAATGGGAGTAATATTTTGAAACTTGTTCTCAGCAAATCTCGAGGACGAGATTTTTTTAAGGGGGGTAGTGTTGTAACACCCAAAAATTTAACCATGATTATTAATTAAAATTTTGCCAGCGAAATTAAATTTTTATTTTCTGGATATCTTTTTATTAAGAATCACTATTTTCCTCTGAATGTGGAGTTTTCCCTCCAAATGGAAACTTTTCAAAAATATTGGTGGACTTGTATACCTTCTCAAAACATTTCTTGTCAGTGGAATATTTCTATAATTATTTTCCTAAGTTTTAGTCTTTTAAACTGGTTCTCATAAGTATTAGAGTCCCATTTGCACTAACAAACCTTTGGATAACTTCTTTAAAGATTCACAAGAATTTGGGATGACATGTGATGTCCCTGGATCACTTTTATGCCAAAAACCCAGGGCAGGGTGTTTGATAAATTGAGCAAACCATCCACTTTGTGTCTGGTCAAGGGTGGTAGTTTGTACTCCAACCCTTTTTATCGTGCCTAGTGCCCATGAGATTTTTTCCTGCTTGTAGTCCACCCTACCAACCCTTAAGTCCAGGAGCTGCGCCCATTGGGATATTTGGGTCAATGCATAAATGGCCTATATTTCTGTCCAGACACTGAAGATTTGAAAAACTTGCCACTAACAGTTTCGGTTTTTCTCAACGACCTGCCACCTCTCATCATCCAAAAGACTATTGATCTGGGATTTTGGCTACCAGGAGAGATGCCTAGGTGCCCATGGCTTTCTGTCGCAGCACCTTGGTCATGGTAAGAGTGGCATAGTTTTTAGTTTGCATTAGGAACTGCTGCTTTGCCAACCAGCATGTCCACAATCTCAATCCACTCAACTTGTCCCGTAAATTGCATTGCCATCCAAGCCCCTAGGCCCCCCACCCTGGCATTTCTGTCGAGCAATGTAGCGTTGCATGCGCTAGGCGCGACCATGAGACGCCCACGTTTGGCACGGGGCGCGCGCAGAACACCGCCTCGCATGCCAGCTCGTCCGGAACAGCTCGACCTCATCACAAACGCTCGTCCGCTAGCCCGCGGTCCCCGCTGACCCCCCGCCGCTTAGCCATGACCGCCCTGGCTCCTATGCAGAAGTCAGCGCAAGCCGCCACTGCCGCGCCTGAAACTACAGTGGATCGGCACAGACACAGACCACCAAGCCGCCAGCTGCCCCATGGAACAGGCCCATCCTAATCCGGCCGCCCTGCCAAACCACGATTGAGATCACCACGTGTCCTTCCTACAACCACAGTGGGGCGAGCCACCGTTCTTATCCACGGCCGTTCGCCCAAACCGCCTCTCCGGCCTATAAAAACCCATTCCGAGCATCACGTCGGCAGTAGACCCTCCCGATGCCATAGCAACAGCCACGAGAATACCATTCTTCAGATGCTCCTTATCCCACCTTCTCACTGGTCGTTGTTCTCTCTGTTCGCTGGTAGCAATGGCGCAATCCATCCGGTCGAAATTCGACTAGACCAGAGTATCCCCACTCTCTGCTTCTACCCTCCAGTCGGGCACCCTGACCCGAGCTTACCAACCCCGCACGTCAATGCACCCAAGGACCACCGTAGGGGAAAGTCCCCATTCTGTCCGACCAGCAGTCCGACAGGGAGGGGAGACAGTTGCCATTGACCACTCGTACACCCCCTCCGTCCATAGTGATACCGGGCGGAACGCACAGAAGCCAGGGTCCATCCCCGCCCTTAGAACCACATGAGGACCACCGGTCGCACGGCAAGGGTCGCCGGAACCTCACCTATACTCGGCAGCGGGAGGAGGAAGAAGGTCGACATGCGTCAAATATGACAGTGGACCCGACGGCCCCACCGGCCAGTGACACCCAGCTCTACCGACGTGTTTTAGTGGAAACGTTTCCATCGAGTAACGCTTCGCTAGGGGAAAAACGTAAGTGACTGCCGAACCGTTTCCCTTTCTGTTTTTTTTATTTAAAATCAGAGTTTGACCAAACTTTGACTGGACCTATAACTTTTAAAATACAAAGTCCATTTGACGTGATCTGTTTTTCTGTTGCTTCTCAAATTTTGTATAGTTTATTTCATATTTAGTTGAACTTTCTGAAAAACACTTTTTTACGGTTTTGCAAACTATGTGTTTAATTTGAGATTTTCTTGAATAGGATTTTGGAGGGAGATGAAAACTTTCAAAGTGTAACCCCACCTACCATACTATTGGAAGGCAGATTTGAACCCTGGCATAATAAGTGGGTGTTGTTGATGTGGATTACAACACCGATTGACGCGAAGTATTAGTTATTTCACGTGCTGATATGATCATACTCATGAGTGCATGAAGAAGATTCTTGCTGTTGGAATGATACTTGTGACAGTTCCACCCTCGTGCCTTTCATGCCCCTCGCCGAAAGGGAATACGGGAAAATCTCGGTCTTTGGTGGACACAAGGCTGTTACTGATGTTTCGCTGAGAAGGATATATTCAGTAGGCGTGGTGAGGTATGATGATTGGTGATTCTGCCGGTTTGTGTGAAATATATTTGTTATGCTACATATGCAGGAAATACCTAAACCTCCTGAGATGGGGGACCATAGAATCGAGTCTTGTGCCAGTAACCCCCCATACTTGCTCGTTGCATACCACTTGTCCTCTGCCTGTAGGTAGGTGTACGGTTCAGTAGTTTCAAACCCCTTTCTTAGACACACGTACAGAGAGGCCACCGTGGTAGATACCGGCCGATCCGGTAGACATTGCCACCTGCGTCCGGGGCATGGGTGTTTCCGGTGAAGCCTAGGGTAGCCTCCCCTAGGTTTGCGCACGTTTTATTAAATTTGTGATCCCATGCCTAGTCGAGGTTTAGCCTCCCCAACTTAGAGTTTTACTAAACGGGTGTCCGCGGGTGATTTCAGACACGGAAGTTAAGCTGTGTGGGGTTCAGGTGTGTTTTCAATTAAAAGACCGTAAAAGGGAATTAGTCTCGTGGGTAAAGGGAATCCGTACTCGTGGGTAAAGAGTATACCCTATGCAGAGATTATATTATTCTAATAGCCGTGTCCATGGTTACTGGACTACAGTCGGCTGGGTCACGTGTCGGTCGTAGTGTCAAGTCTTCGGAGGAAAAAAATGCTAAACACGTATGTGGTGTCGCTTAGACGCCCGGACTAGGCAGTATTTGTTAGTATTTCTTGTTATAAGCCCTTTATGTGGTGTCGCACAGACGCCCGACTTGGCCTGCTTAGGTATTTATTTTCTTTAACCTTTATGTGACGTCGCTCAGACGCCCGAATAAGGCATGCTTTATTTTATTATCCGTCGAGGCGTGCTCAGACACCCGATCGGTGTGCAATTGATTTTTATTCTAGATGCTTATTTAAGTTTATATGAATACCTGCCTGCGTATTGCGTATGAATTTATCCCGTAACTGACGAAGGGATCTGAATATTTCCAGCATGATTATCATTTGTTATATTAACCGGTGTTCATAATGTTTGCGAGTACATTCAAAGTACTCACTGGCTTGTCCCTGGCTTTGTCTTGGCTAGATTCTTGTTGGCGAGAGCGCTAGATGACAGCCCAAGAACCTAGGCTTATGATGATTAGCAGCCTCGCGAAGATAGGAGTATGGCCAGGTCAGTGTGTTCCTGTGGGAAATGGAGACCCATAGACGCTTGATGTGATCTGAAAACCGCTTCCGGCCATCAACCTCTAGAAACCAATTGTTGTACTCTCTGGCAGCTATGTCTTGTTACTGCATATTTTGGATTTTGCTGGATTTTCTGTATTCAAGTATGGGTCTCATCAGCTACAGTATCCCTGGGGCTGGTGAGCACAAGGGCCGTTATGGGAAATTAATATCCTGGAAAACCGGTCACGACACATATCGGCCACCTCCTTTTTGTAGCTAATTTTGGGTGGAGGTGACAAAGGAATGATCAAGAACATGTCGATCTATGTGCATGATGAAGTAATAATGGTGTGCACGAAACCATCAGGAACATTTTGGGTAGTTCCATTGAATCAGGCTGCGGGGCCGGGACCACGATATCCCAGAAAATAACCCCTCGTGTTACAAAGCCCAGGATTAATGTTACTGGTGGACACGTCCTTGTTACGAGACAAGCAATTCAAGAATTGGATACAAGACCATAATAGGTATAGTGATAAACAGTGACTACGGTGGTGTGATGACGGAAATGACTCTGTGGTTCTCCAAACCGTCGATGGGGCTCCATTCCAACAGAACAGCTGACCGGATAATTCCTATCCACGGTGGATGCCTATCTAGGCCCTCCGCCAATGACGTCGCTGAGGTTAGTACTCATAGACTCCTGACCTAGCCAAGATAAATAGCCAGGGACAAGCCTGTGTGCGTACGGTTGCATGTTACTGCAAACGTCATGAACAGAAGGTTTATAGCGTATGCATTATGCTCAAGTGGATTAAATGTTTATGCTTCATGTGACGTGAATTTAAATCATGACCAGGACGTAAAATGATATGACGTGAAAATAGCATGGTAGCATAATCAAAACGTATTAGAGATAAAGCAAAGAAATGCACGGGTAGTCTAGCCTCCCAAGTGTCATGCAGAGAAATAAAAGAAGAAACGCCCAATCGGGTGTCCACAAGAGTAGTGGCGGGGCAGGCCGCCTGTAACCGAGGGACGCCGCGAAGAGGTCTTGAAAAGAAATGCCAGTCGGATGTCAAAAAGTGACGCAACGGTCGGACTGAGAGAAATGCCTATCGAGGTATCCACAAGAGTAGGTGGCGTGATAAACCGCCGTTAACTCCGAGGATGCCACGAAGAGTCTTTTGAAAATAAAGTGAGTGCCCGGGGTAGTCAGCCAGCCCCTGAGACACTCAGGAAATATAAAAAAGAGAAACGGGTTAGTCCTCACTAACATGCATAACCATCAACTATATTCAAAACAATAAGTATTCAAAATAATCACCGACAGTGTAGTAGATGACAACAATATCTTTTTATGCCAAATAGTTCGGCCCAATTTAATTTCTTCCTCCGAAGATCGACCCTAAGACCGACACTTGGCCCAACCAAGGATGTAGTCCCTATAATATGACGGACAAGCTATTCGAATAGGTTTAAACTCTGCAGAGGGGTACTCTTTACCACAAGTTAAAGGATATTGCTTTAGTCAGCACGTGAACACTGCCTAAGTCCCCCTTACGGTCCTGGGGTTGAAAAAAACACAACCACTGACCAGCACACACGAGATTATATATTTTCGTTCGGAGGATGCCAGGAATCACCCAAAGCATCGTTTCAGAAAAACTCTAAGTGAGGAGACAACAATCTCGGTAGCATGGGATCACTATTAATACGCGCGGATTCCAAGTGTGCACCCTCTCGGACACAACCGGAAACACCCTGTACCCCCTGACCCCGGATGAAAGGATTTAGTCCAGGCCATTGGAAACCCTCAGCGTGGCCTCGGTACGGTGTGTGCATGGAAGGGGTTAACAACTTACTAAACAATACCCCACCTATGGCAGGGACAAGTGGCAGCACGAATCAAGTTATCGGGGAGTTACCGAACAAGACTCGATCTACGCTTCGATTAGGAGTTAAGTTAAGTTTCATGCAACGGTTAGCACAACAAAGTATTCCTTCAACAGTAATGCCAACAGGGACAAACCTGGCAGCTCCAACAAGCATAACAAACAAGGCATGATCATGCTCCAACGTGATTCCACTTCTGCATGTAACTGTATTTTCCCTTATTTGCCTGCTCCTGCAGGTTAGCATGCCGGAGTACCACGATGCACGGTACGAGAAAAATGCCAACACTATAGCATGCAAAGTTAACTCGAATTCAAACCATGCGAGCATACTAGCAATATGCCAATTAATGTGAATCAAACATAGTCATGTTTAAATTATTCTAGCAATAATCTGACCAGCATGTTCACCAGATCAAGTGTCAAGGGTGGCTTGCCTGGGGTATGTTTGGTGACACTCCAAAGTTTGAAAAAACTGATCTCCTCAATTTCCTATTTTAAAGAATATAGCAATTACCACATAAATTCAAAAACAGTACTAAAACGTGTCCCAAATTTTTTGAAATAAAATACTAAAATAAACTAGAGGAAAATTAAAAAAAATAACAGAAAAATTAATCAAATTATTTGGAGTTCATATAAATACTAGGAATTCTAAGATGGAAAAAAATGATTAAAAGGACTATTAAATTGGTCCAACAAAAAAACTAAGCCTAGAAAAATTGTTCACCCTAGCTAGATTAATAGAACATTATTTTCGAGTATTAAAAATTGCACCATCAAATTTGGTTTGAAATGGATCTGTAGTATAATTAGAGATATGTGAATAGATAAGGGAAGGCAGAGGCGCGCCTTGAGCGCCGTATAGAGCGGGCGGTTGCGATGGCCGACCCAGTGCTCAAGCCCGCCAGAATTGGCGTTGGTCTGGGCTCGCTGAAAGATGGGCCCCATCCTGACAGGTTTGAAATCGGGCGCGCTACATGCCAAAACGAGAAGGAAGGGGAGGTCCACGACGACGATCGACGGCGTATCAGGGGATGGTGATGGATGCAGGCGTGCTCAGGGTGATCCTCAGCCGTCGGTGGGTGGCTGGAGTTGAACGCTGGCGTGCCACCCAGCAATTGGCAGCGCCAACTTAGCGGACGGCCGCGTCGGGGTGATGGGGATCTGTCGGAGGAGCATCCAATCGTCAAATTGATGTGAAAGACGACGAGGGGTGGATTAGGAGGCTACTGTGAAATTTGGGAGGTGGGGGTGGACGGAAGACGTCGGCTTCTTTCTCAGAAGCAGAGGCGTATCGGGCGGGCCGGAGTTGGGGAGAAGACCTCCCCGGGCCGTTCAGCCCTCTAGAGTGTGATTGAGGATGGGTGTAGGTGGGGGAGTGCGAAACGAGGCCCGGGGCGGCCTTTATTATAGAGGCATATGGCGGAGATGGCCGGAGCGGAGTGGATCACGGCGGAGTTAATTCGGCCGGTGGGGTGGTTTGGAGCAGTTGCTTGGACGCGTGCCAAAAGTTGAGGGCGTGGAAGCTCCGAAGCGCTAGCGTTGACGATTTATCCCTATACACGTCCGCAAAGTGGAGCCCCGAGGACGGCCGTGGCGGACGGTGCAGCTTCCGGCGACTGACAGCGGGTCCGGGGTGGTCTGGACAGCGCCGGCGTCGTGAGGTGTGCCCGCGTGGAGGGAGAGTAGGGCTGGACGTGAGGAGGAATCAGTTTTGAGGCTTCCCGAGCAAGATACGATTGGCTGGCGGCGATAATGGCGGTTGGCGTGGTCGGTATGGACGGCGGTGGGCTCAGGCGTTGAGGAGAGTTAAGGAGGAGGCTTGCTGGTGGCGGCGGGAGTTGGGCCAGGTGCCCTAGACGGTGCGCTAGTTGATGGGTGGCGGCGGCTGGCGGATGCGGATCCGGGTGGGAAGACGATGGCGGCGGCTAGGTCGGTGGATGGCCGGCGCCGGCGGCAAGAGGGTGCGGGAGGTTGCAGGGTGGCGCGGGCACGAAGGGGAGCCAGGGGAGGTGAAGCTGGGTGCACGCTTCGGGCGCCGCGCCGCAGTCCAGGCGACTCTGGCGTGCTCTGGGCATGCCCACACCTGCTTGAAGAAATGCTAGAGGCAACTAGAGATGCTTTTGGTGATTATGAACTTGGTTAGGGTGGCATTTTATGAGATGAAAAAAGATGCCAGACATTCGGGTTTGGCCATAGGACAAAATGGTGTTGCAGTTTGAGAAGGATCACTAGATTTTCTATCCTGTCCTCAAGGTGTTCGACAGAATGTTAGAGCTAGCTAGGCACTTGTTAGGTGTTATAAACTGCCAGGATGGTGTATCCTTAGATGACCAACAGCTATTGTGAAGTTTGTGTGAAACTAGAAACTGCTAATGCAAGTTGACAAAACTTCCGTTCGGACGAAAAACTAAAGGGAATATTTGGTGTGGTCTTGCCCATTTGATATTAAGGCCTGACCTTTAGACTTAGGTTGGTAGGATGGACTAGAGTGGGAAAAATTCAGGATTTTGAAGCAATAAAATAGGGTTTAGGAAAACTCAAATACTGGACATAATTTGAAAAAGAGGTTGTTTCACTCACAAATTTCAAAACACCAAGAGGTTTTGTGCATAAAAAGTGATATATAGGCCTCACAGGACCCCCATAATTTTGTGGAATTTTAAAAGAATTCTTTAAAGTGGTGGGCCGTGCAACAGGAGCATTTAAGATTTGAAATGCATATAAAAAATTGTTTTGGAGCAATTTTTTATTATGAAAATAATCCTATTGTTATTAAAGTAGGAATGAAATGGTTTTAAGAAATTCCCAAACGCCATAAGATTATTTCAAAAAATTTCCATATGGAGGGAAGAATTTTTGAAAACAGAGGGCGGAAGGAAAATACTCCAAAAAAATGAAAGGACTGTATATACTCAAAATTTTATCTCTAGCCAAATTTTTACATAGTAAAAAACATGATTAATTTTGGGGTGTTACACAGCTGAGATCCCTGTTTGTATAAATACAAAAAAAGTGTTTAGTACAAAAGACAAACGGTATTTGAATTATTAGCTCTGAACAGGCAACATAATGATCATGACAGAGCACACCATTTAAAAAATAGAACTAACAGAAAGAACTTAAAACAAATTGTTAATGGCATCACAGCGCAACAAAGATGAAGATCTGTGAGTCCTTCTGAGTGAAGTAGTTTGTCTTGTGGGCAGTAATGAAACCATCCTTAAACGATCCTTCTGATAAGGAAGAGAAGGGCGCTGTCTTCATATCAGGCATATTCTCTTTGAGGAGGGATGATCCTGGTGTGCAAAGACAAGAGAACAAACTAAATGCTAGCAATCATGGCTCGAAAAAGAAGGAAAGGAATATTTAAAACACCCATTTACATTAAACATGGGAGTAACTGATTGAAATGATAGTCACAAAGAGATGCATCCTCATTATCCTCAGAGGAAATGAAGATACCAAAACAACAGCTCAACTAGAACGTAGTATTACTTAATTTTATCAGTGGCTATAAACGGTGGCCAACCAGTGCCATGAATTTATTAGCAGCCTTAGATTAACAGGCGAAAAATACACTTTCTCATGACAGTAGCTAAACATAGCACAACACCAATGAGATGCAAAGCTAGATCATATGATGAAATCGTGGGTGGTCCACCTTGTAAGAGGCTTAGTGTGTAGAGCACGCAGATCAAGCACTTTTCGAACCAGCCATTAGGATCTACTGTGGTGCCATGATTTCCTGATAAAAATCCTCAATTAGTTAAGTTCAACATCTTCTGTCACTACTAGGAAAAACCTAGAGTAGTAGCGCTTGAAATATATATAGCAGTAGCGCTGGGTTCCAGCGCTAATGCTAACGCGCTATAGCACGTTTGTAGCAGTAGCGCTGGCTTCTGGGGACAGCCGCTACTGGTAAGTATGGTATTTAGCCAGTAGGCGTTGCCTGACCAGCGCTACTGCTAAATCTCTGTAGGCGTGAACAAATGAAGCGCTGTGCTAATTTTGCGCTGCTAGTAGATGCTTTCCAGCGCTATTGCTAGTATTCCAACTTTCATAGATTTACAACCCCTCACGATTTCTGTGATGTATTTATACGGATCTATATAGTAGTATTCATCAGATCATACTAAACATACACTATTATAATCATATCCTAGGACATAGGTAGTATGGCATACCATCATCATCATCATCATTCAACACAAGATCATCACATCTCGACAAAGCGATACACAAGTCATGTCATGTCTCGAATAAGTTGCAACTGGCATGGTCAAGTACACACACAAGTTTCATATCTCGATCCAAAACCATGATTGTAGAAGAGAAGAGCGATCAGATGAGCAAGAGCGGACTATGTTAGTACTTGAGGCACCGGCGATCCCGCTCTTGCTGGAGCGTCCACTCAAGTAACTAATTTCCACGGAGGCTCTTGACCTGTCGAAACCCTCTGTGGCTAGCACCCGGGGTACGGTCACTGGGCCTGAGCGTCTGCCAGTGGTAGTAGACTTCGGGAACCCTCCCACAAACATGGCAAAGTAGCATGTCCCCCGCCATCTCTAACTATGTTACCTGCGTTCGTCAGTTGATGAATTGACCCATAATAGCACAAAGGTACTTAAGAAAACAAAGAGGCAGAATTAGCAAATACAAGCAACCTATTATAATAAACATAAAATGACGAAGTTCCTCATACCCAACTAATTAACAGAGCGATCTACGCTAGTTCAGGACACGCGGTTTATTAATCACAGAGTTTCGCCGTTTGCTAAATTCAAGTTTTGGATTAGAAAGACTAGTACTAACACATGTCATCGACAACAGTCCTCCTGTCGGTGCTTCCAATCTTCATAGTCAGGGAGGAATGAACCCAAGCTTCTTGAAAGGCTTCAGGTCAAGACGCTGAGCAAGTAAGTAGTGCAGGACATCAAGCAAGCGTGATTGATTGGCCCATGGGAGAAAAATCCCGTTTTGGTTCGAGGACCTGCTTCTGATCACTGGCAAGTTCACCTGTAACGTGATAAAACTTAGCTCGGATTCGATGATCCGGTTAGGTTCTTTCCTAGGCTTGGCCCCTAGCTGACAATCTCGGCATCTTGGGTAGTAGCTGACAGCAAGGCGTTGATTATCCCTTCTGTAGTCGAAGCAGTGATGATGAGGTCGAATCAATAAGCCTTAAGTGGTGGCGGTTGCTTGATGACCGCAGAAAAAGGTCGGTCTTATTGCGGAAACCAGCCCGTTCTTCACCCCCATGTGCCTTTTCACCTTGAATATCCACCAGACCGGCGCAGGTTAACAGGGCCACTATCGAGAAACTTTTTACGTGCATGTAAATCCTTTTTCTTGCGGTTCTCGATGAGTCCAAGTACATAGCATGGGAGGAGTTCCGGGGTACAGAATGTGAGGAACAGCGCGCCCCCGCGTGCACAAATTAAGACATCTCAAATTAGCTCCCTGCATTGCAAAGGAAGATAACACTACGAAAGGATATGCGCGGATGACTTAATGTGGATGATAAGGTAGGAGAACGCTTTTGTCCTTATTAGCGAACATGAATTCGACGAGGTACTTGCTTCGCATTCGGCGCCCGCTGTCAGTTCTAGGACTCTTCCCCACGCCATGTCCCGGCGCCATCGTATTCCTGTCGATCGGTCATCTCTTAGTCTAGCCCCATGCGTTATCCTGCCATGTGGAGGTCTCATCATCATCATCTTCTTCACTTATCCACCGAGTATAGCCATCCATGAAACAATCATCAGCAGGTGCGCCTTCAAAGTGCAACGATCAAAGGGTCCAAAGGACTCTTCTTTGCATCTTGCAACACGGACATCTATCCTAGTCGATATTTGCATACGTCCATCACCGCGGATTGCATGTATCGCCTCCAGTTCCATCCAATCACCTTCAGGACCGACTGCACGGTTATAACAAGCCAAACGGATTATAAACAAAATGAATGCATGACTTCAAAGGTCATATAAAATTTGGCGGACCTGCCTAACAATAGGACATATCGATGTTTGCTCGAAATTCACCGAAACGGAAATAAATCGACATTTCGCCAAAACATAAGCAACTCGGGGCAGTGACTCGCCAAATGTCTCCTATCCCAAACAACACATATTATCATTCACAACATATCCATTTTTTTTTTCTTGAATGAACAAATTTTTACTCACCTTAATATCTCCCAAGAGAGAACGATCGAGATATTAGCAGTTAGATGATTGAGGCCTGCGTACATATATGATCGAATGTGGACGCTAAATAGTAGGATAGATCTAGTTGTTGGGGAGGAGCGATGACTCTAGCTAAACTAATGGAGAGGGATGTTATGGTGGATGGTGGCGGGGGGATTAAGGAGGAGAGAAGAGAGGTAGGGGAAGAGAGAGATGAGAGGCCATTTATGAGTCGAGTTATGGTGGAGGGGGACGATAATGAGGAGTGAGGAGAGAAGGGGTAGGGAGGAAGAGAGAAGAAAAGGGCAACAATGGTGGAGAGGGGAGAGGGGAAAGGGGGGGAGAGGAGGGCAAAGTGGGGGAGGATGGGGGGGGGGGGGGCTGAAAAGTGTGGCTCTGTGAGCTCCGGCGCAACTAGTAGTAGCACTACTCCAGAAAGCGCTACTGCTATGGTACTAGTCGTAGGCTGGCCAGGAAAAGCGCTACTACAAGTGGGGCCCATTAGAGTAGCGGGGCGTAAAATAAAGCCATGCTAAAGTATTAGTAGTAGCGCTGGATTTTGGACAACGCTTGTGCTACTTAGAGCTACCTCGGTGGCGTCGTTGGTCCCACATAGTAGTAGCGCATTTGTTTCCAGCGTTACTGCTAAAGAGTTACTAGTAGCGCTTCCCTAGAACAGCGCTACTTCTAACTAACAGCGGTTGCTGATTTTCCAGCGCTACTACTGAGGTCCTACCTATAAGCATTTCCCTAGTAGTGTGTGCATTTCCATCTAAAAATATGTTAATCTTCAAACAAGATCCCTGTTTGCAAAGTTAGAGATAATTACCATTACATGAAAGAGTGGATCAAACAAAGTGGCAAAAACAACTGCTCGTTCAGCCATAGCAATAATTAAGAGCAAAACGAATTATTACTTGGGTCATCCCAGTTTCCAGTGCTTCATTACAGCATCGAGAGTTGATTTGGTCTTCTTCAGCTTGTTCGTCCCTTCATCACTTGGGTCAATAACAGACAGGCTTCGCTTCAATGTAAGAAGTTAGCCATGAAATTAGGGAGCAAAGTATTAGCCAGAAACAACAATATTACTTTTCTGCTGACGTAGGCATATACAGGCCAACAGTTGCCCAAAAATATCATTATCTTACCTAATGGGATTATTACGGTGCACATACATATTGGAAGTCTGGTCTCCTTTTGTGCAGTTCACTAAAATCAAGCGACATTACCCGTATAAGTAGTTAAAACATATGAAAGCCCACACATGCACATCAGGGAAGAAGGCCAGTACTGACCCTCTCATGAAGCGGAATGGATACAACTCACAAGAAAAGATATGAACACAATTTACCAACACAGATAGGAAGTCAATCTCCTCTGTGCAGTTCACTAAGGATCAAGCAATAAGCAATGTTGTCGCTTGTGACATTTGGTTGAACTGCACCCAATTACTCTAGAAATCAGAAGTGGGTGTGCAAGTGCAACAAAAGGTCGCAATAGAACTGAGGTGAGGTAGATAACCTGTTTACAAAAGGGGCCAAAAAAAGGTAACAATTAGTGTCAATCACGGTGTATTGGATGACAAAGAAGCACACAAAAAGAGATCAACTATCTAAATGGGAAAGAAGCAAGACAGAGTAGCATTTATCAAACAGTGGCAGTGATTCAATTAACGGAGAGATTTATGAACATAAAATGTTTAAAACATGTAATTTGCTTTGAACTCTGGCATTGCTTCAATTTTCCAGCGACATTATTAGAGTAAACAACAGTAAATAAAGAGTTGTATGGGACAGTGGAATGCACAAGCACCATCTGCATGTTACCGATGTATAAAGGGGTGATGACAGTCTGTGACCAACAAACAACCAAGGAACAGATTATGTGTGGGTTTTTTTTTTTTTTTTTCCCCATTTTTTGTTATCTTTAGACACCTTTTCCATGTGAGGCCAAGCAAAATCTAGTCCGGCTCTAAAAAGATACAGCCTGTCCCCAACCCATAGCAAGATCCAGTTCCTACGGATGTGTGTACTGCGTTTTGTCATTGTTTTCCCTTTTTGACTAACATAGTGTTGGAAGCCAGTCTGTAATACTGTCCCCCCTTCCTTGTCCTCTTGGAACACGTCCTAGATTCATGCTTACAAATTTTCCCACTACTTTACTGTTTGATCCAACACCTAGATTCGAGGGCAGAAGCGAAAAAATTCTACATGCAGCTAGAGCAATGCTTGGGATTAGAAAATTACCTTAAGTTTCGGGGGGGGTCGGTGTGGAGGGCGGAGGCCGATTGACCCACTTGACGGCGGCCGAGGAAGAAGGGGTAGGAGGCCCCTCCCTGCGCCGCTGCGCGCTGGGTGAAAGAGAACATCGACGCCTTGGTAGTGGATTCCCTCCCTTCCGACGTCGACAGCAAAAACGTTCAGGGCTCCTTGCCTTCCCCCTGACGGACAAGATCCTGCCGGCTCTTTGACAGCAGTGAGGTGAAGAAAGAGAGGAGAGGCAAATGTAGTCTTGTTTAGATCTGGTAAGCGAAGAGGAGAGAGTGTGTAGAGAGCAATTACAAGCGCTGAGGCTCCAGCGTTGTATCTATTAGTGGAGAGAGAGTTGATGAAGAGCAAACCTAGAAAACAAGCGCTGAGCTCCGGCGGGGTGTAATAGATATAGTGGAGAGAGGGAGAGTGTGAAGAGAGCAAACCCTAGAAAACAAGCGCGCTGAGGCTGAGCAGATATAGTGGGAGTGGTTTTCTTTTTCTCTCAATAAATAAAATCATTTCAAAGGTGCACGAACGAAACTCTTTATTTAACGCACTACTAGTGAAGAAAAATACTATAGGAGGGCAAAATAATAATACTATGTGAAGAACATTTAACGCTCACAAGGAGTCAACTCGAAATTAACCGCTCCCGCCCCTAGTCGCCACTTACTATCGTAACGTGTGGTAAAGCAACAACTGAACCACACCAGTCAAAATATCGGAAAGGTGGGCTGCCCACCATCGTCCAATTTAACATTTGGGCACTTGTATTCGGCCTAAGTCAGTGTGCCACCGTATGTACTAAGGGACAAGCGGGTAGGTGCCTAAGAAACACTAGGGCCGTATTGAGAGTAATTTGCCATGCAGTTTATTGGTAGAGCGACCCCTTTGTCTTGCAAACTGTCTCAAACTCTATTTCCTCTTATGTATGGATGAGGGAGCAAATCTTGCTTCCGATTTTTTAAAAAAAAATGAGAAATCAATTTTAAATTATTTGTATGGACACTTTCTTCTCTTCCAATCAATTTTGGGGCACTTGTATTCGGCCTAAGTTAGTGTCCACCGATCTCGTACTACTCCCCTCCATCTCGGGTATAAAGACACATTAGAAGGTGACCCAGCTGGGACCAAGGTGCAAGCAGATTGGAGAGAAGGACGAAACTTGACCGGTTCCTTCCTACAATCAAAGCCCTGATTTCTCTCTCTAAATGCAACAATTAATCAAAACAATAAGAGTGCCGGTTTAAGCTACCATGCTGGCCACGGATTAAATCGCATGCAATCCGGCTCGATCCTGAATAATCACGCGTAGTGCGCTTCACATGGGTTTCCTAGGGAGATAACTGATGACCCACAAGAGAGGGATCTATCGTATCCTTCGATAAGTAGAGTGTCGAACCAAGAGGAGCAGAAGCCATGACAAGCAGTTTTCAGAAGGTCTTCTCTGCAAGCACTGCAATGAATCGGGTAACAGATAGTTTTGTGATAAGGTTAATTCGTAACAGGTAACAAGTAACAAAAGTAAACAAGGTTGCAGCCAAGGTGGCCCTCCTTTTGTAGACAAAGGAAGCCTAGACAAACTCTTATATAAGGGAAAGGGAAAGCGCTCCTGAGGGACAAATGGGAATTATCGTCAAGCTAGTGTTGCATCATGCTCATATGATTAGCGTTCGTTACTTTGATAAATTTGATGTGGTGGACCGAGTGCTGGGTACCGCCCTTCCTTGGACAAGCATCCCAATTATGATTTAACCCCCCTCGCAAGCATCCGCCAATACGAAAAGAAGAATAGGTAAACCTACCATAGATGTGAACACATATGGATCCAAATCAGCCCCTTACGAAGTAAAACGCAGAAACTAGGGTTTAAGCTTCTGTCACTTAGCAACCCATAATCTCTTATTACTTCCAATGCCTGTAACCTAGGCCCAAACAATGGTGAAGGTATGTAGTCGATGTTCACTAACACCACTAGAGGAAAGACAACATACATCTAATCAAAATACGACGAATACCAAAATTCACATGACTACTTAATACAAGACTTCTCCCATGTCCTCGGAACAAACGGACTACTCTACAAATCATATTCATGTTCAAAAATCAGAGGGGTATAATGGCATTTAAGGATCTTAAAACATATAATCTTCCACCGAATAAACCCAACTAGCATCAACTACAAGGGAGTAATCAAACAAGATAGCAAACCCACAGGTACAATCTGAGGTTTTGAGACAGAGATTAGGATACAAGAGATGAACTAGGGTTTGAGAGGAGATGGTGCTGGTGAAGGATGTTGAGGAGAGATGACCCTCCCGATGAGAGGATCGATGGTGATGACGATGGTGATGATTTCCCCCTCCCGGCAGGGATGTTCCCCGGCAGGAACAGGCTCGCCGGAGCCCGTAGATGGTTCCGCCAAGGTTCGCCTCGAGACTGTTGGGTGGCGCTTCGTCCGAAGCTTCCTTATGATTTTTCAGGGACACAAAGAAAACTTAGACCAGAAGATGGGCATCGGGGGGCTTACAGGTTTGGCACCACGGGCGGGGGCGCGCCAATGGGGGTAGGGCGCGCCCCTCCACCCCTCGTGGACAGGGGGTGGCCCCCCTCTGGTGCGTTCGTCGCCAATAGTTTTACTTTTCCAAAACGGACTTCGTGGAGTTTCGGCTGTGGAGTGTGCAGAATATGGTCTCTAATATTTGCCTCCTTTGCCAGCCCAGAATTCCAGATGCCGGCATTCTCCCTCTTCATGAAACCTTGTAAATAAGAAGAAAGGCATAATTTTGTGACATAATGGGTAATAACAGCCCAAAGCAATAAATATCAATATACCGCATGATTGCAAAATGGACGTCTCAACTCTCCAAGCTTAGACATGCTTGTCTCAAATCGGAAGCCCGATATCGAAAAAATATGGTCCAATGTTTGAGATAGAGTGATCGATAAAATAAAATACGGGACATGAGGGCATCATGATTCATTTCTTAGAATAGCAACAACATATATATATTCATTTGATTTCTTATGATGAAGTAATAAT
This sequence comes from Thinopyrum elongatum, assembly GCA_011799875.1. Lineage (NCBI taxonomy): Eukaryota > Viridiplantae > Streptophyta > Magnoliopsida > Poales > Poaceae > Thinopyrum > Thinopyrum elongatum. The sequence goes on along the minus strand of CM022301.1, from coordinate 506,991,540 downwards.
CTATTTCACAATGTAAAGTATTTGAATCAGAAACTTCATTGAAAAAAACCGGCAAACCTATAATCTCAGTCATTGTAAGCCAATTGCAAGTTATCATAACAAACAAAGGTACAATATAAGAGCTTTAGCAAGTGCACATATAACTATCATTTAGTCTTTCACACTTGACTAAACCACTCACGCAAATACTTATGGATATGAAGTTTTTAATCGGACACAGAGAAAGATGGGGATTCTTATAGTTTGCCTCCCAACCTTTGATCCAAGGGTGGGTAATGTCAAAAAGAATGATTTATGAAACCCACATCCAATGGATTATATATATTCAGGGATCTTTCCAACAATAGTGCTTGCCAAAGAGTAAGTGTAAAAGGAAAGGTGAAAGATCACCATGACTTTGTATACGGTATAGAGGGACAAAAATAAAAGATAGCCCTTCGCCAGGAGGGATAGAGAGGGTTGTCATGCCGCTTTTTATGGTTGGATGCACCAAATCTTAGCAAAAGAACATCACTTTTATTGCAACTTGTTGATAGGGACTTTATTTTGCAGTCGTCGCTTTATTGCTTCCATATCACAAGCTTTTAAAGTTTATTTCTCCACTAATAGATCAACATATTTAGAGGGCAATTTGTATTGCTGCAACAATGACAACTTAATTGACGGATCTACTCAATCCATTAGGTAGATTTATGTGTGTGGACTCTCATGGCAAAAACTGGTTTAAGGATATTTGGAAAGCACCAAGTAGTTACTCTACTTGGTTGCAAATAATTTGGCTAGAAATGAGGGGGAAAGCAGATCAAACATGTTGGATGATCTCATGACCAATATAAATTTATTTCAGATATAAGAAAAACATACCCATTACGTGTCTTTCTTCCTTGTCCCACATCAACTTTTTAGCATCGTCATATTTCATGAGTGCTCACATCATAAAAAGTGTGCAAAGATGTATATTTATATGTGAAAACTCTCTTCTTTATTACTTCCTAGTAATTGCAACGATGACAAAAAACTATGTTTGTCAACTCTCAACAACTTTTATTCATCATACTCTTTATATGTGAAGTCATTACTCTCCATAAGATCAATATGATCTCTTATTTCTTTTATCCTTTTTTTTTTTATTCCCTCAAGATCATAGCAAGATAACCAAGCCCCGACTCAAGACTAAATTATTTAGTATATTAAGCTCACGGAGCAATTACACAGATAAGATCACACACAAAAACTCAAAGCTAGATCATTACTAACTGGATCCTAATAGATCAAAATATAACCAAAAGGAATTCAAACTAAGAAACGGAAAAGATAGAAGGTGATGGTGATACGGATGACCGGGGCACCTCCCCCAAGCTTGGCAGTTACCAAGGGGGCGCCCATACCATGTATTTATGCTCTGTAGTCGGAGGTAGGGACTGGTGTGATATTTTGGCATGATGCCCTTAGGAATGGTTCTCTTCCTCGGCTTATGATTGCGGCTTTAGGGCCATTGTTTCTTCGGAGTTATCCAGTGACGGCAAAAGCTCATTTCCACCATGGATGCTGCATAGCTGAGGGAGGGGGAGAGAGAAACAAGTAAAGAACAAGTTAACACTCTTTTTCCTATTTTCATAAGAAAGAAATCTAGCATTTGGGAGGGATGACCGAAGTTGGGAGTGCTGAGCTTGGAGGGTTGTAAACCCCATGAATTAAGCTTACAGTGATAATCCTTTTGATTATGCCATTCATTCATGATAAACAGTGCTGTAATCATCATTAGGACATACTCTTTTCAAATTCAAATTCAATTGAAATTCAACGAAAGTGGAAAATAAAAGTTGTCAAATCAGAAAAACTAATTGTTCATTAAATAGCAAGTAAATCAGAGACAATTCTAAAATGGAAACCAACATTATTGGATTGGGTTACGTGACTCAAAATCATCTTCAGTGACTAAGAAATATTTATTAACCTTTTATTAATCTAAATTAATATGAAATTATTTTTTTCCCAAAACTAGTTTTTGGAATTAGGGTATAATGCACTGCTAATTGGGCTAGGCTAGGTCACTTGTTTAGTACAACATCATTTTGTGGCCTAAATATTGAAAAAACAGGAAAAAACAGAAAGAAGAAACCAAATAAAGAAAAGACCCCCCGACCAACTGGGCTTTGGCCCAGCTAACCCACCAGGCCGGCCCATCCATGCCGACCTATACCCTTTGCCCCCCCGAAAACCCTAGCCGATCCCTCTCCTCCCCACCCCCCCCGCGACTCGATCGGGATCGGGATCGAGCCCGACCGCTCCGACACCGCGACCCTCGACCGCCGTTCGCCGGATAGCCGACACCAACTGCCGTCGGCCACCACTGCGCGTTCCTCTTCCTCCCCCCCGACGCCCCCGACGCCCGCGCCCGAGTCCCCGTTCCATCGCCGCACGGCGCCGCCCCGACCACCGCCACGCGAGCCCCCGCACCCCGTCGCCGTCGTCGGGATTGCAATCGCCGGACACCTCCTCGCCCCTACCCACGCCAGTTCCCCTCGAGCCTCGCAGCCCCTCTCCTTTCCTCGCTCGTGGCTCCTCCCTCGCTCTCCTCGCCTCTGTCGCCGCGCCGCGCTCGGCGATTGACGCACGGGCCTGCACCCCTCTGCACGCTCACCTCGCATGGACCGCCCCGGCGCCGCGGGCACGCATGCCCTGTGCGGCCGACGGCCTTTGCAGGACGCCCCCACCGCGCCGTCGTGCTTCAACTAGCGCCATATTATAGTAATCATGCTTTTATTATCTGTTGTTGCAAACAGGAAGAATCAAGTACAGATGTTGTGATGTCAAGAGCATTCGCCAAGTTCTTGGGTTGTAGACACGGCTAGCCAAGATGGATTTATCCGATATTCACTTTATCAAAAGGCTCTAATGGGTTGGTTCTAATCTTGCAAGCTGGGAATCAATTAGGTGGCATCTTTGTTTGAGTGTAACTTTATATTTGAATCTGATTTGTTGGGTTCTGAATCTTGCAACTGGGAAAGCAATGAGATGTGTAGGCATTCTTTGTTTGTTGCTTAGATTTGAAGCTATTTGTTGGTTCTGAATGTACAAGCGGGGAATCAATATGAGATGTGTAGGCATCTTTTGTTGTACTTACTATTTGAATCTTATTTGTTGGTTTGAATCTTGCAAGCTGGAAAATGGCATGAATGATGCACCGACGACAGCAACATAACAAACAGTCAAACGTAGTATTATTTGTGTGAAAAGTGCGAAATGTGCTGATCGTGTGCGTCATACGAAAATAATAATTCTAATTGTTGTGCATGTTGATCCGTGGCCTACTGAAGAAAGAGCCAATGCCGTGCTTGTTTAGAATATTTTTAAATTAAGCTAATAAAATTTAGAAAGTGACCACTAACACCGTGTTATACAAGTACCAATACCAGACCCACATCCGTGAACGACGGTGGCCGGAATATGTTCTTAATGGAGGCGTTGAAATGCGCCGAGGGTGCAGGTCTGCCAGGCGTTGCAGCGGCGCGAAGGGATGGGTTAGTAAACTGTGTTGCCTGTACCACACTCAGTTACTGTTGAATCCAGTTCCCCAAGAGCTGAAAAGAACGAACTGCTGCGCCCCGCCTACCCACTCGTTCCCTTGAAGACGACTCCAATGGCGATCTGAGGGGTGAGCCTGCTGGATATGGACTGCAGCAAGAGAGTTCACCTTTGAGTTCGCCGTTCGTCCCATGGCTGCCACCAAGTTGAATGTGAGTAAACAAACGCTCCGACTCGGTGAAGCTCTGCCTAGCCGAGAGTTTCAAGCAAGTTACCTACAGGACTAGAAAGCCACAAGCGTCGCAGGACTAGAACCTTGTGCCCATTTCCATTCGTCTCCTGACATGACCAACCAGCGGATCGCCGTCGTCCCAGGTTATGCGTGGCGGGACGAGGCTCCATCTTACCACTGATGTAGGGCCATCAAGAGGTTTTGGAGCATTCGGCCGTGTCATCGGCAGCGCCGACGCACCTTCGATACGGTGGAGAGAAGGAGAACGCGACGATTAGGCCATCTGTGTTGCCACAAGCTTGTTGACATCAAAAGACAATACAAGACATCGGCAACGGGCAGGAAAGGACTCAGTGGTTGACTCCGAGACCATCATCGACCCTGCTACGCAAAACATGAAAGAAGACAAATGATACCAAGGACCACCCTGAACATGGGGAGGTACTTGAATCTTTGCCTACATAACCTACGCGGCCAAGGAGCATACGCATGCTGACGACATGTTACAGGCGCGATCTTGAATGAGGACAGGTCTGCTTCCCGTAACCGACGAGTACACGGACAGCCGCGTGTTCACGATCAAGCGTGCCAGGAAGGTCTAGATGTTGTACTTTATCCTGTTTTTAAGCACCTTTATCATCTGAGGTTGTTCATGCATTCTCCTATGTGTCGTAATATCTGTTTTGTCCTAAAATTTCTTTAAGAACCCATTAAACCTGTTTTGATTTTTTTAGTGGCTATTGCTTATGTATAAAAGTTCACTCGATTGCCGTGCTTTGAATTCTCCTTCCGCCCAACATATTCCCCTTTAGGTGGACACAGCAGGCTCGTTACACAAGACATATGGGACCAACACTATCCATTGTATTTCTTATTTTGGTCAATCTTTCACCTCTTCCTATACAGCGGGCTGGCGGCGCTGCGCGCACGCCTCGGTGACCCATCATAGCCTATGGCGTGGTCAAGCCATTCCTCGACTCCCCACATTGTCCGGCGGTGGAGCTCCACGGCCCCACCTTGCACCCGAACAAGTCAACCCTCGTACCTCCCTCCGCCTGCCGTCTTCCACGCTCCGGTTCGTTCGGTCACGAGGTCTCGACGTGTCCTTGCTTGGTGCTCTCGCGCAGGCGGCGCCGTCTGTTGTTCCCAGCATGGTCAGCAAAACAGAGGAGGAATCAGGAGATTGACTGTTAGTCGAGAATCGGACAGCCCGGGTTCCACCAGGGCCATGCCTAGGTTTTTTGTTTAACATGGGCAGCCCACGACATGTTTCAACTTTTTGGATCAGCAGGTATCAAGCGGCCTCCTGGGCCTCCCAGCCTAACTGTCCTCTAACATTCAGCAGCCCAAGTTAAGTTGTTTTTTCAAGACGACGAACAGTCAGTTCTATTTTTCTATAGAATACAAACTGAACCTAGTTTTCCTTTATAATATATATAATATATTTATATTTATATCTTATTTATTACAATATATAATAGAAACAACATTAAGGTTCCGTTAAACACTGTTGTTCGTCCAACCATTTTATAGACCTTTCCCATTTTTTTATTTTTCCTTTATAATCATATATAGTGATATTTCTCCACTTCTTTTTCGATGTAATTGAGTTTTCTCCAGTACTTTTCCCTAGAACTAACTCAACTGTCACCACGTCTAGCCTAAAAATAATAATACCAGTCCATTACAGACTCGTAAAGTAATTACCATATTCATTAGAATTCCAGCTTTATTTCGTAAATCGGACGTTCTTACAAACTAATAATCTATTATCTATCTGACCCTCCTATTACAGTCTTCCAAGTAATTACCATTTAATGAGAATTATGAATCCGTTAATCTGGTGGGTTCAAATATAACGGGTAGATCTTCGAACAACTTCGCAATAGAAAAAGATAAGGTTATAGGAGTCGTCACTGATTAAGACCGCACAACGAAACATCGTAGTCTTAGGTCTCATCTTTCCTTCCACGAAAAACGTAGTCTCTTCCCTTTCTCACGTCTATCGCTCTCGCTATCTCTCATGTCCGTCTTCCTCTCTCATGGGTTCTCCTAATCCCCCATGGGAAAATTTCCTCCTCCTCTACGGTCCTACCAAGAAATCGACCCACATACCCTTCTATTCATCTCCTCAGCTCTATCCTCAACAATGAGGCACAGCGTCTCAAGCGTAGGGCTCCTCCTCCCTGTCGGCGCTGGTTTGTTAGAGCCGTTTGCGAACTCCCTCCAGTTGATTATTTGCAGTAGATTTTGGTGGTGTTTCTTGGCCTGGAACCGATCTAGACCTGCTTTTGGCCATAGCTAATGATTCAAAGGCCCTTACCCGTCTGGGTTTCCCACCCCATCCTGATGCTCGAGATTCGAGCAGCCGCCTTTGCCTATGGGCTGGTATGAAGGCACCTGAAGTTAGATTGTTTTTCTTCACATGTGGTGTTGCTGGCACCAAAAATTAGATATATGTTTGTTTGACCCAGCAATTGTCAGCCAATTCAATCTACGGCACAAGCTCCCCCTGCAGGCCAGCCCTCCCTCGCAAGTCAATGACCGGCACCGCGGCGGAGACTCCGACGGGGCTTCCTAGAGGCCCTGCGTCAGGTGAGGCCCCGCACCGCCACACGAGGCAGGGGATATCGCCGATCCGCCGAGGCCCCGCCCATGCCGGGGCAACGAGGCGGAGGGATTTCCCCCGACTCCGCCCTGAGGCGCCGCCCCTCCGGCAACGGAGACAGAGGACATCGCCGGCTTCCGTGGCGCCGAGGCCCAGCCCTGTGCCATGAGGCCGTGCGAATAGAAAACGAGGAAGAGTAGAACAGGTAGGTCGCCGCCGCTCGGGACCAAGTAAGGCACAGCTGCCGACCTCCGGTGAAGCCAAGCTTGGAGGGTTGTACATTGACGGCCAGATAGCTTCTTGGAAGAGAAGTGGAGTCGGGAGCTGAGCTGGAGAAGGACGCGTCTGTTCGGCTAGCCGGTACATGGGAAAGGGCGCCGGAGATCAAGTTAGTGTTAATTAATTATACCTCTAGAGCACCCGTTTTAGTTAAGAAGGTATGAAAGGGATATGATTATGCATCTCAATGATTCACAAGTCAGAAAAAAAAAGCCATATTTACTTCACAACCATAAGATAAAGAAAAATCGATCGATGCTACGGACGGCAAAGGGCTCCATCAAAATATCAACGAATGTCTGCTGCTACATCAAGGAGAAAAATTTGAGAAGGTTGTCCATGCCAAATTATCAAATGCGTGGTCTTTTTGCGTACATCAATGAGCAAACTTTGACAAGGTTTCCCATTCCAAAATATCAAATGCTTTGTGACGTACATCAATGAGCAAATCTTTGACAAGGGTTTTCCCATTCCAAAATATCAAATGCCTACGATTGTTGGAATGGCCGGGTTTCGGGTTTGCCATCAGTTTGGACAAATGACATGTCACCTCGTGTAAATAAACCAGCTGTTCTTTTTGTGAAGTCCAATTAAATCAACCAATTTGCACGTAGCTTTGGATGTATGATGCGCCTTTATATGTTGACAAACCTTGAAACAATTGTAACACCCCAAAAATTTAACCATTGATTTATTAATTAAAATTTTGCCGGAAATTTAAATTTTATTTTTTGGATTATCTGTTGATTCAGAATCACTCTTTTCTCCTCTGAATTGTGGGTTTGTCCCTCCAAATGAAAACTTTTTCAAAATATGTTGGACTTGTATACCTTCTTCAAAAACCATTTCTCGTATAAGCGGAATTATTTCTAAATTATTTTCCTAAGTTTTAGTTCTTTAAAATGGTTGCTGTTCATAATTATATTAGAGTACCATTTGCCACGACAAAAACCTTGATAACTTCATTTAAAGATTCCACAAGAATTTGGGGATGAATGTGATGTCCCTGGAAACTTTTATGCAAAAACCCATTAACCCTTCATCTTCCTAGGCAGGGTGTTTTGATAAATTTGAGCAAAACCATCCACTTTTGTGTTTGGGTCCAGTGTGGTAGTTTTACTGCTAACCCCCTTTATCTGCTCTATTGACCCATGTATTTTTTCCTGCCTGTAGTCCACCGTACCAAACCCTTAATCCAGAGATGGACCCATTGGTATCATTTTGGGCCAGCAATATGGCCTATATTTCTGTACCAGAACTGAAGATTTGACAAAACTTGCAATCACTAGTTTCTGTTTTTCTCAAACTAACCTTGACCAACCCTCTTCATCATCCAGAGATCTGTCTGGAGATTTTGGCTACCAGGAGAGATGCCAGGTGCCCTGGCTTTCGTCAAGCACCTTGTGTTCATGGTCAGAGTTGGCATAGGTTTAGTTGGCAATAGGAACCATGCTGGATTGGCCCAACCAGCATATCCACTAATTTCTCCTATACACCTCTACTTGGTGTCCCGTTAAATTGCAATTGCCATCCAAGCCCTATAGGCCCACCCTGCATTCTGTCGAGCATGTAGCGTGCTGCTCTGGGCACGCACAGAGCGCACTTTTGCTGAGTCGCGCGCACAGCTGAACCGCCTCCGCATGCCAGCTCGTACCAGGAACAGCTCGGCATCCTCATCACACGCTCGTCCGCTAGCCCCGCGCGTCCCCGCTGACCCGCCGCTTTCGCCCTGGATCCTGCAGAAGTCAGCCGCAAGCCGCCACGTGCGCCGCCTGATGAAACTACCGTGGTCGGCACCGCCCCGACACCCCAGCTCGCCAGCTGCCCTGCGAACAGGCATCCTCATCCGATCGCACGCAAACCACGCTAGCATCACCCACGTCGTCCTACAAACGACAGTGGGTGGCGAGCCATCCATTCTTATCCACGACCGTCGCCAAACGACTTTCTAAGTGCCTCGATAAAAACCATTTCGGCTCTTCACGCTCGTCATTCGACCCCTCGACGCCATAGCTATGCCCTCGAGTTCCATTCCTTCAGAGGTCGGTGTTCTCCTGTCGCTCGGTAGCAATGGCCGCCACTGCCATCGTGGCTCGAATTCAACTAGACCAGAGTATCCCCCTCTCTGACTCTACCCTCAGTAGGCGACCGAAACTAGCTACCCACCCCGCACGTCAATTTCACCAAAGGGACCACGTAGGGGAAAGTCCCCTTCTGTCCGACGCCGTCCGTCCGCCGGAGACAGGCCATTGAAACTCGTCCACCCCCTCCTCCATAGTGACTTACCTGGAGAGACCGCCCAGAACCAGGGATTCCATCCCCCGCCCTTAGAACCCCATGAGGAGCCACCGTTCGCCGGCAGGTAGCCGCGGAACACTCACCTCTACTCGGCAGCGGAGGAGAAGAAGGCGAGGTCAAATATGACCAGTGGACCCGACGGCCCCACCTGCCAGGAACCCCCAGCTCTACCGACGGTTAAAGTGGAAGTAGTACACCGAGTACGCCTTCGCAGGGGAAAGTAAGTGCTGCCGAACCGTTGTCTTTTTTCTGTTTTTTTAAATCAGATTTTGACCAAACTTTGCCTGGCATAAACTTTAATTAAAATACAACTCATTTGACTTGATTCTTTTTCTGTTGCTTCTCAAATTTTGTCTAGTTTATTTCATATTTATTTGAAAATTTTCTGAACAACTTTTTTGTACTGTTTGAAAACTATGTGTTAATTTGAGATTCTTAAATAGTGACTTTTGGGGGGAGATGAAAACTTTTCAAAGTGCTACCCCACTAAATACTCTTGGAAAGGCAAGCATTCTGAACCCGGACATAATAAATGTGGTGTGTGGTTTGATGTGATTACAACCCCGAATTGACAGCGGAAGTATTCGTTATTTCACGTGATGATATGATATTACTTCATGAGGACCTGAAGAAATTCCTGCCCTGTGGAAATTGAATACTTGTAAATATCACCCTCGTATGCCTTTCATGCCTACCGCTAAGGAAGTCCGGGGAAATCTATGTGTCTGGGTGGACACGAGCTTGTTACTGAGGTTTCAATGAGATGAGCGGATATATTCAGTAAGGCGGGGGTGAGGATGTGAGTGGTGCTTCTGCCCTGTGGTTGTGAATCTTATTGTTATGCTAACATGCAGGAAATACCTAAACCTCCTGAGATGACCCTCGATCGAGTCGCTGGTGCCAGTAACCCCCTAATTGCTTCATGACTACCACTTTGTCCTGCCTTAGGTTAGGGTACGCGTTAGTAAGTTGTCAACCCCTTTCTTAGCACACACCGTACAGAAGAGGCCACGGTGGTAGATACCGGCTGCATCCGGTTAGACAGCCACCTGGTAAGGGGGCGGAATGGGTGTTTCCGGTTGAAGCCGAGAGGGTAGCTCCCCAGTTTGCGCCGCGTTATAAATTTTGTGATCACATGCTAGTCGAGGTTGTAGGCCTACCCCACTTAGAGTTGTACTTAACGGGGTCGCGGGTGTTGATTCCAGACACCGGTTAAGTTAAGCTGGTCTCTGCGGGTTCAAGTGTGTTTTCAATTAAAAGACCGTAAACGGAATTAGTCCGTGGGCTAAAGGAATCGTTACTCGTGTGGTAAAGAGCTACACCCTCTTGCAGAGATTAGATATATCTAATAGCGTGTCCATTGGTTTAGGGGACTACAGTCTGGGATGGGTCAGTGTCGGTCTGAGTGTCGTCTTCGAGGAAAACTGCTAAACCAGACATGATCATGCATGTGAATATGATGATTATGAGATTATTATGAGACTAACCATGGGTATATTGAGTATCCCTGGGACGAGTCATACCTATGGATATTCAAATTGGATTATTCTGATATTAAGCCCTTTATGTGGGGTCGCTCAGAGCCAGACTGGGGAACGGGTTGTTAATACTTTTTTATAGCACTTAGGTTCTGGGATGTCGCTCAGCACCGCCCGACTGTGGCACGGTTGTGAATTACCTTTATTATAAGCCCTTTATGTGGTGTCGCCCAACGCCGACGGTGGCATGTTTGTGATTATTTTGCTATGATAAGCCCTCTTATGTGGTGTCGCCAGACGCCGACTGTGGCATGTATTGTATTATGTTCGTTATATCCTTATGTGGAGTATGCTTAGAAGCCCGACGTGGCATGTTGTTATATTCTGTTATAAGCCCTTATGTGTGTCGCACAGCGCCGCTGTGGCATCTGCTTGGTTATTTATTTTCTTTATAGCCTTTATGTGACGTCGCTCAGACGGCCCGATGAGGCATGCTTTATGTATTATCTTCGAGTGCGTTGCTTCAGACACCCGATCGGTGCAATAATTGTTCATTTCAGATTGCTATTTAAGTTTATATGAATACCTGCCTGCGTGCCGTTTTAGACTTTTATCCGTAAATGACGAAGTGATCATTGAAATATTCAGAGCCATGATTATCATTTTTTATATTATACCTGTGGTCATAATGTTGGCGAGTACAGTACAGTACTCACTGGCTTGTCCGCTATGCTTGGCCAGATTCTTGCTTGGAGAAGTGCGTACGATGACAGCCCCATAACCTAGGCAATGATGATCGCAGCCTCGCGAAAGATAGGAGTAATCCAGCGGTCAGGAGTTCCTGGGGGGAAATGGAGACCCATAGACGGATGATCTGCAACCGATTCCGCCATCACCTCTAGAAACATATTGTTGTACTCTCTGGCCAGCATGGTCTTGTACTGCATATTTTGTATTTTGCTTGGATTTTCTGTATCAAGTTGAGTGTCTCATCAGCTAACAGTAATCCGGGGCTGGGTGAGCACAAGGCCATCTACTGGGGAAAATTAATATCCTGGAAAAACCGGTCCGAAAACCTCTTGGTATCAGAGCCAGGCTGGACCGTTTGGCTAAATCCATGTTAGCCAGGTCAATAAACTAGGTTAAAAAACCCTCTAGACCTTAACCTAAACCCAGTCAAGCTTAGCGTGTAGATAGCCACACAGTTGACCCCGACCACCTTTTTGCCAGCGGGGCCTAACCCTTATCAGCCTAGCCTGTCGTCACGCGCCAGTGACCGACACCTAAATTGTCTCAATTCGCAAGAGTGACAAAGGAAGAAATCCATCCTATTTTTCTATAAAAAGGGAATGCTAGCCCCCGCAACACCAGCAAAGCACAGCCTCTACCCCAAACCAAGCCAAGATGCAGGCACCAATTGTTCAAAATGAGGAAAACGACAACCAACCTTGAGGTTTTGATGACCCGTGTAGGCAAACCTCACCCGCCAGCTTGTCTAGAAGAACCCCCCAGAGTATGTGGTGTTACCCAAGGCCCATGAGCGGTGAGAGACGTCTACAATTCGGGGCCACTTGTGCACGTCTTGGTAGGGGTATGTCGCCAGAACGCCCCTACAGGTTCCACCGGAAGGACAAATTCCTTTGAAGCCACAGCCATTCAGCTAGCTGCATCGAGAGGCTATAGTTCAAATCGGACATGTCGCCCAGAGTTAACTGCCGACTCGTTCTACTACTACCCAAGCCGTGACGGGTATGGTAGGCAACCCCGGTGCCAACGGAGACACGCGACGGACCCTGCATTGCGGGCAATGGTGCGCCTTGTGTAAGTGCACTAGAGGGACACTATTCGATCATGATCACCCTTATCTGATCGTACGGCTAGTGGAGAGCTTGTTCGCGAGCCCCGGCAAGAGGAGAAGAGGAGGCCGACGCCGACAACCAAGTGTCTGTCGGGCAACCGATCGAATCCTTTAGGTCTGCCCCTGCCAGACCGAAATGCTTTGGTTGTCCCAGAAGTGATTCGTCGCCTTTGGGAAACATGCTCCAACGGGATTGTGACCACCAACCCCCGCATGGTCTCATCACTACCCCGCCCTGCCACTCCTCAACCCCATCCAGTTAACCCCCCAATGGTGAAGCCCATGGAGAAGCTCGACGTCCACCAGGCACGCCCACTTAGATATGAACGAGGTAGACTAAGCCACTCGAGTAGTACCGAGTCTTAGATTTCTACGCTTGGAAATTGGTGGACCTTGTGTAGACGCCTTATATAAAAGCAGTTGCTGGTGTGCCTCTGTTTTGAAATAGTAGCCATGCATAAGAGTGGGTCGTTGTGTGGTGACATATTAAATTCGGGGCGTAGCTACCGAAACCCACCCTGACGACACCACAGTAATAACACGTACGTTGTAGATATGGGTATCTGTGGCTTTGAACCCAGACCCCATAGAGCAGAACGACAAAACGAGTGCCCCCACATCGTGATAACAACCCAGCATGATTGTATATAAAATGCCAATCGTGACCTTACCAAGCTCTCACTTTGTGCACAGCTCTCACAGCCATTTCTTTGCCATGCCGGAGCCCTAGTATTTATCGGAGAACTCCAGATGCAACCCCAGTTAGTTTGTAAAAATACTGTGGGACTTTACCCTGAACCCGAGTAGTACCATGAGTTTACCCATCCACCCCAGTACGAGTGCTCAAATCGAGGAATACCCATCCCCCTCGAAATTTATTGGGCAGTAGTACACATCCCCCAGAAAACCCAAACCAAGACCCAACGGACGTCTCCTTCGTGGGGAAATCTAGCCGAACCCCCAAAATGGCCATAGAAGCTATACTGCATACGATAGCGATTAATCTCTTCGCTTCGCAGTACCTATGCCACGAAAGGGGGTATACTTACTCTCCCGAGTCGTGCAGCACCCGGAGAGAAAGTAGCATCTGTTCCCGGTGGCGAATGAGAGGGAACCCGTACTGGCCAACCTTGCCAAGTTGTCATCGCCTCAAGAACGTTTGACACAGCGAGTATGGGGTTATATCCAGAGCCTCGTATTAAACCTAGATCAACATTGGGCAGACCCAAGCCGCAGAGAGAGACGCGTTCTTCGACTCGTCAATCCGCTTTCCGATAGAAGAAGATTGTGCCAGCAGTGCCGGAAAACATTCTCAGGGACCTGTCATATCCGTTTACGTTGTAAACGTCTGGCTATATTATGTGTTGCAACTATGTGTCGGATCCTAAGTTGGGGTTGTGAGAATTAATAATTGTTGGTTTCAATTTAATGTGAGTTACTTGAATGGTTATGTTTGTTAACTGTTTTCGCTCTCGAGGAATTTGAGGTGGGATCCTTGAGTGTATTGCAACAATGTAAAATTCTCCACGACAGAAATTTTAATTCACGCAGCACCGCGACAGCAGGATCACAACCATACCACTCGGACCAGGCAGTAAATTGCGAAACCAGTCCAATTTTTGCAACCTAACTGACCACCTCTCTAACACACCAAGTTTCTGAAGAAGAAATTTGTGGGTACTTATTCTAGTTGCAGACGCCCCAGCACGCTGACAGCAGTCAGCACCCGACACCAGCACCTAATTCTCAGATAATCGCGCCGCGAAGAGCTAAACACTCGCGCAAGACAGCATCACGCCGATCATCGAGGATCATCACGCACAAGAGCACGGAGAAACCCAGCAATGCCGCCAACCCTAGCACATCAGGAGCGTGTACCAATCCGGATCACCTCCGCACATTAAGCCTCGTCGCAAGCTCCTGCCAAACAGAAATGGAGGGAGAAGGAAGGCGAAGAAGAAGCGAGGCTAGGTGTGAGGAAGAGGGAGTGGAGCACCGCGGTCATTTTATGTCGAGATCGGTGTACGGTGGGCGAAGTCCACCAGCGACGATCGTCGCTCGATCGCCGTGGTGCATCGGAGGCGAATCCTGCAGCAGTGCCGACAGCGACATGGCCCAGCGAGGTGAGGGCACGCCGCGCCGGCAGCTAGCATGCCGCGCACCACCGCAGTTATGGCCTAGGTGCCCTACTCGCTAGTTCCGCAGGTGGAGAAAGCGTGGAAAGCGCGGCGAGGGAGAGAGAGAAGGGAAGAAGAAAGACGGAAGAGAGAAGAGACTGACAGTGGCCGGGTCCACTTGTCAGACCAGAGGAGCACTTGCACTGGTACGACCCAGCGTTAAGTTAAGAAATTGATTCTAAAATTAAACCTGCCAGCCGATAGTAGAAATTCTCGGTTTTCCGGGTGGACAAAACGTAGATTTTTCAACACAGCCACAGTACTTCCACCCTGTAGGTATACCAATTATCAGCCCTCTCGCTGTAGAGCCTCGTCATATCGCGTGAGCAGGTTATTTTAATTTTTGAGCTATTATTGCAGGACAATGGGAGTAATATTTTGAAACTTGTTCTCAGCAAATCTCGAGGACGAGATTTTTTTAAGGGGGGTAGTGTTGTAACACCCAAAAATTTAACCATGATTATTAATTAAAATTTTGCCAGCGAAATTAAATTTTTATTTTCTGGATATCTTTTTATTAAGAATCACTATTTTCCTCTGAATGTGGAGTTTTCCCTCCAAATGGAAACTTTTCAAAAATATTGGTGGACTTGTATACCTTCTCAAAACATTTCTTGTCAGTGGAATATTTCTATAATTATTTTCCTAAGTTTTAGTCTTTTAAACTGGTTCTCATAAGTATTAGAGTCCCATTTGCACTAACAAACCTTTGGATAACTTCTTTAAAGATTCACAAGAATTTGGGATGACATGTGATGTCCCTGGATCACTTTTATGCCAAAAACCCAGGGCAGGGTGTTTGATAAATTGAGCAAACCATCCACTTTGTGTCTGGTCAAGGGTGGTAGTTTGTACTCCAACCCTTTTTATCGTGCCTAGTGCCCATGAGATTTTTTCCTGCTTGTAGTCCACCCTACCAACCCTTAAGTCCAGGAGCTGCGCCCATTGGGATATTTGGGTCAATGCATAAATGGCCTATATTTCTGTCCAGACACTGAAGATTTGAAAAACTTGCCACTAACAGTTTCGGTTTTTCTCAACGACCTGCCACCTCTCATCATCCAAAAGACTATTGATCTGGGATTTTGGCTACCAGGAGAGATGCCTAGGTGCCCATGGCTTTCTGTCGCAGCACCTTGGTCATGGTAAGAGTGGCATAGTTTTTAGTTTGCATTAGGAACTGCTGCTTTGCCAACCAGCATGTCCACAATCTCAATCCACTCAACTTGTCCCGTAAATTGCATTGCCATCCAAGCCCCTAGGCCCCCCACCCTGGCATTTCTGTCGAGCAATGTAGCGTTGCATGCGCTAGGCGCGACCATGAGACGCCCACGTTTGGCACGGGGCGCGCGCAGAACACCGCCTCGCATGCCAGCTCGTCCGGAACAGCTCGACCTCATCACAAACGCTCGTCCGCTAGCCCGCGGTCCCCGCTGACCCCCCGCCGCTTAGCCATGACCGCCCTGGCTCCTATGCAGAAGTCAGCGCAAGCCGCCACTGCCGCGCCTGAAACTACAGTGGATCGGCACAGACACAGACCACCAAGCCGCCAGCTGCCCCATGGAACAGGCCCATCCTAATCCGGCCGCCCTGCCAAACCACGATTGAGATCACCACGTGTCCTTCCTACAACCACAGTGGGGCGAGCCACCGTTCTTATCCACGGCCGTTCGCCCAAACCGCCTCTCCGGCCTATAAAAACCCATTCCGAGCATCACGTCGGCAGTAGACCCTCCCGATGCCATAGCAACAGCCACGAGAATACCATTCTTCAGATGCTCCTTATCCCACCTTCTCACTGGTCGTTGTTCTCTCTGTTCGCTGGTAGCAATGGCGCAATCCATCCGGTCGAAATTCGACTAGACCAGAGTATCCCCACTCTCTGCTTCTACCCTCCAGTCGGGCACCCTGACCCGAGCTTACCAACCCCGCACGTCAATGCACCCAAGGACCACCGTAGGGGAAAGTCCCCATTCTGTCCGACCAGCAGTCCGACAGGGAGGGGAGACAGTTGCCATTGACCACTCGTACACCCCCTCCGTCCATAGTGATACCGGGCGGAACGCACAGAAGCCAGGGTCCATCCCCGCCCTTAGAACCACATGAGGACCACCGGTCGCACGGCAAGGGTCGCCGGAACCTCACCTATACTCGGCAGCGGGAGGAGGAAGAAGGTCGACATGCGTCAAATATGACAGTGGACCCGACGGCCCCACCGGCCAGTGACACCCAGCTCTACCGACGTGTTTTAGTGGAAACGTTTCCATCGAGTAACGCTTCGCTAGGGGAAAAACGTAAGTGACTGCCGAACCGTTTCCCTTTCTGTTTTTTTTATTTAAAATCAGAGTTTGACCAAACTTTGACTGGACCTATAACTTTTAAAATACAAAGTCCATTTGACGTGATCTGTTTTTCTGTTGCTTCTCAAATTTTGTATAGTTTATTTCATATTTAGTTGAACTTTCTGAAAAACACTTTTTTACGGTTTTGCAAACTATGTGTTTAATTTGAGATTTTCTTGAATAGGATTTTGGAGGGAGATGAAAACTTTCAAAGTGTAACCCCACCTACCATACTATTGGAAGGCAGATTTGAACCCTGGCATAATAAGTGGGTGTTGTTGATGTGGATTACAACACCGATTGACGCGAAGTATTAGTTATTTCACGTGCTGATATGATCATACTCATGAGTGCATGAAGAAGATTCTTGCTGTTGGAATGATACTTGTGACAGTTCCACCCTCGTGCCTTTCATGCCCCTCGCCGAAAGGGAATACGGGAAAATCTCGGTCTTTGGTGGACACAAGGCTGTTACTGATGTTTCGCTGAGAAGGATATATTCAGTAGGCGTGGTGAGGTATGATGATTGGTGATTCTGCCGGTTTGTGTGAAATATATTTGTTATGCTACATATGCAGGAAATACCTAAACCTCCTGAGATGGGGGACCATAGAATCGAGTCTTGTGCCAGTAACCCCCCATACTTGCTCGTTGCATACCACTTGTCCTCTGCCTGTAGGTAGGTGTACGGTTCAGTAGTTTCAAACCCCTTTCTTAGACACACGTACAGAGAGGCCACCGTGGTAGATACCGGCCGATCCGGTAGACATTGCCACCTGCGTCCGGGGCATGGGTGTTTCCGGTGAAGCCTAGGGTAGCCTCCCCTAGGTTTGCGCACGTTTTATTAAATTTGTGATCCCATGCCTAGTCGAGGTTTAGCCTCCCCAACTTAGAGTTTTACTAAACGGGTGTCCGCGGGTGATTTCAGACACGGAAGTTAAGCTGTGTGGGGTTCAGGTGTGTTTTCAATTAAAAGACCGTAAAAGGGAATTAGTCTCGTGGGTAAAGGGAATCCGTACTCGTGGGTAAAGAGTATACCCTATGCAGAGATTATATTATTCTAATAGCCGTGTCCATGGTTACTGGACTACAGTCGGCTGGGTCACGTGTCGGTCGTAGTGTCAAGTCTTCGGAGGAAAAAAATGCTAAACACGTATGTGGTGTCGCTTAGACGCCCGGACTAGGCAGTATTTGTTAGTATTTCTTGTTATAAGCCCTTTATGTGGTGTCGCACAGACGCCCGACTTGGCCTGCTTAGGTATTTATTTTCTTTAACCTTTATGTGACGTCGCTCAGACGCCCGAATAAGGCATGCTTTATTTTATTATCCGTCGAGGCGTGCTCAGACACCCGATCGGTGTGCAATTGATTTTTATTCTAGATGCTTATTTAAGTTTATATGAATACCTGCCTGCGTATTGCGTATGAATTTATCCCGTAACTGACGAAGGGATCTGAATATTTCCAGCATGATTATCATTTGTTATATTAACCGGTGTTCATAATGTTTGCGAGTACATTCAAAGTACTCACTGGCTTGTCCCTGGCTTTGTCTTGGCTAGATTCTTGTTGGCGAGAGCGCTAGATGACAGCCCAAGAACCTAGGCTTATGATGATTAGCAGCCTCGCGAAGATAGGAGTATGGCCAGGTCAGTGTGTTCCTGTGGGAAATGGAGACCCATAGACGCTTGATGTGATCTGAAAACCGCTTCCGGCCATCAACCTCTAGAAACCAATTGTTGTACTCTCTGGCAGCTATGTCTTGTTACTGCATATTTTGGATTTTGCTGGATTTTCTGTATTCAAGTATGGGTCTCATCAGCTACAGTATCCCTGGGGCTGGTGAGCACAAGGGCCGTTATGGGAAATTAATATCCTGGAAAACCGGTCACGACACATATCGGCCACCTCCTTTTTGTAGCTAATTTTGGGTGGAGGTGACAAAGGAATGATCAAGAACATGTCGATCTATGTGCATGATGAAGTAATAATGGTGTGCACGAAACCATCAGGAACATTTTGGGTAGTTCCATTGAATCAGGCTGCGGGGCCGGGACCACGATATCCCAGAAAATAACCCCTCGTGTTACAAAGCCCAGGATTAATGTTACTGGTGGACACGTCCTTGTTACGAGACAAGCAATTCAAGAATTGGATACAAGACCATAATAGGTATAGTGATAAACAGTGACTACGGTGGTGTGATGACGGAAATGACTCTGTGGTTCTCCAAACCGTCGATGGGGCTCCATTCCAACAGAACAGCTGACCGGATAATTCCTATCCACGGTGGATGCCTATCTAGGCCCTCCGCCAATGACGTCGCTGAGGTTAGTACTCATAGACTCCTGACCTAGCCAAGATAAATAGCCAGGGACAAGCCTGTGTGCGTACGGTTGCATGTTACTGCAAACGTCATGAACAGAAGGTTTATAGCGTATGCATTATGCTCAAGTGGATTAAATGTTTATGCTTCATGTGACGTGAATTTAAATCATGACCAGGACGTAAAATGATATGACGTGAAAATAGCATGGTAGCATAATCAAAACGTATTAGAGATAAAGCAAAGAAATGCACGGGTAGTCTAGCCTCCCAAGTGTCATGCAGAGAAATAAAAGAAGAAACGCCCAATCGGGTGTCCACAAGAGTAGTGGCGGGGCAGGCCGCCTGTAACCGAGGGACGCCGCGAAGAGGTCTTGAAAAGAAATGCCAGTCGGATGTCAAAAAGTGACGCAACGGTCGGACTGAGAGAAATGCCTATCGAGGTATCCACAAGAGTAGGTGGCGTGATAAACCGCCGTTAACTCCGAGGATGCCACGAAGAGTCTTTTGAAAATAAAGTGAGTGCCCGGGGTAGTCAGCCAGCCCCTGAGACACTCAGGAAATATAAAAAAGAGAAACGGGTTAGTCCTCACTAACATGCATAACCATCAACTATATTCAAAACAATAAGTATTCAAAATAATCACCGACAGTGTAGTAGATGACAACAATATCTTTTTATGCCAAATAGTTCGGCCCAATTTAATTTCTTCCTCCGAAGATCGACCCTAAGACCGACACTTGGCCCAACCAAGGATGTAGTCCCTATAATATGACGGACAAGCTATTCGAATAGGTTTAAACTCTGCAGAGGGGTACTCTTTACCACAAGTTAAAGGATATTGCTTTAGTCAGCACGTGAACACTGCCTAAGTCCCCCTTACGGTCCTGGGGTTGAAAAAAACACAACCACTGACCAGCACACACGAGATTATATATTTTCGTTCGGAGGATGCCAGGAATCACCCAAAGCATCGTTTCAGAAAAACTCTAAGTGAGGAGACAACAATCTCGGTAGCATGGGATCACTATTAATACGCGCGGATTCCAAGTGTGCACCCTCTCGGACACAACCGGAAACACCCTGTACCCCCTGACCCCGGATGAAAGGATTTAGTCCAGGCCATTGGAAACCCTCAGCGTGGCCTCGGTACGGTGTGTGCATGGAAGGGGTTAACAACTTACTAAACAATACCCCACCTATGGCAGGGACAAGTGGCAGCACGAATCAAGTTATCGGGGAGTTACCGAACAAGACTCGATCTACGCTTCGATTAGGAGTTAAGTTAAGTTTCATGCAACGGTTAGCACAACAAAGTATTCCTTCAACAGTAATGCCAACAGGGACAAACCTGGCAGCTCCAACAAGCATAACAAACAAGGCATGATCATGCTCCAACGTGATTCCACTTCTGCATGTAACTGTATTTTCCCTTATTTGCCTGCTCCTGCAGGTTAGCATGCCGGAGTACCACGATGCACGGTACGAGAAAAATGCCAACACTATAGCATGCAAAGTTAACTCGAATTCAAACCATGCGAGCATACTAGCAATATGCCAATTAATGTGAATCAAACATAGTCATGTTTAAATTATTCTAGCAATAATCTGACCAGCATGTTCACCAGATCAAGTGTCAAGGGTGGCTTGCCTGGGGTATGTTTGGTGACACTCCAAAGTTTGAAAAAACTGATCTCCTCAATTTCCTATTTTAAAGAATATAGCAATTACCACATAAATTCAAAAACAGTACTAAAACGTGTCCCAAATTTTTTGAAATAAAATACTAAAATAAACTAGAGGAAAATTAAAAAAAATAACAGAAAAATTAATCAAATTATTTGGAGTTCATATAAATACTAGGAATTCTAAGATGGAAAAAAATGATTAAAAGGACTATTAAATTGGTCCAACAAAAAAACTAAGCCTAGAAAAATTGTTCACCCTAGCTAGATTAATAGAACATTATTTTCGAGTATTAAAAATTGCACCATCAAATTTGGTTTGAAATGGATCTGTAGTATAATTAGAGATATGTGAATAGATAAGGGAAGGCAGAGGCGCGCCTTGAGCGCCGTATAGAGCGGGCGGTTGCGATGGCCGACCCAGTGCTCAAGCCCGCCAGAATTGGCGTTGGTCTGGGCTCGCTGAAAGATGGGCCCCATCCTGACAGGTTTGAAATCGGGCGCGCTACATGCCAAAACGAGAAGGAAGGGGAGGTCCACGACGACGATCGACGGCGTATCAGGGGATGGTGATGGATGCAGGCGTGCTCAGGGTGATCCTCAGCCGTCGGTGGGTGGCTGGAGTTGAACGCTGGCGTGCCACCCAGCAATTGGCAGCGCCAACTTAGCGGACGGCCGCGTCGGGGTGATGGGGATCTGTCGGAGGAGCATCCAATCGTCAAATTGATGTGAAAGACGACGAGGGGTGGATTAGGAGGCTACTGTGAAATTTGGGAGGTGGGGGTGGACGGAAGACGTCGGCTTCTTTCTCAGAAGCAGAGGCGTATCGGGCGGGCCGGAGTTGGGGAGAAGACCTCCCCGGGCCGTTCAGCCCTCTAGAGTGTGATTGAGGATGGGTGTAGGTGGGGGAGTGCGAAACGAGGCCCGGGGCGGCCTTTATTATAGAGGCATATGGCGGAGATGGCCGGAGCGGAGTGGATCACGGCGGAGTTAATTCGGCCGGTGGGGTGGTTTGGAGCAGTTGCTTGGACGCGTGCCAAAAGTTGAGGGCGTGGAAGCTCCGAAGCGCTAGCGTTGACGATTTATCCCTATACACGTCCGCAAAGTGGAGCCCCGAGGACGGCCGTGGCGGACGGTGCAGCTTCCGGCGACTGACAGCGGGTCCGGGGTGGTCTGGACAGCGCCGGCGTCGTGAGGTGTGCCCGCGTGGAGGGAGAGTAGGGCTGGACGTGAGGAGGAATCAGTTTTGAGGCTTCCCGAGCAAGATACGATTGGCTGGCGGCGATAATGGCGGTTGGCGTGGTCGGTATGGACGGCGGTGGGCTCAGGCGTTGAGGAGAGTTAAGGAGGAGGCTTGCTGGTGGCGGCGGGAGTTGGGCCAGGTGCCCTAGACGGTGCGCTAGTTGATGGGTGGCGGCGGCTGGCGGATGCGGATCCGGGTGGGAAGACGATGGCGGCGGCTAGGTCGGTGGATGGCCGGCGCCGGCGGCAAGAGGGTGCGGGAGGTTGCAGGGTGGCGCGGGCACGAAGGGGAGCCAGGGGAGGTGAAGCTGGGTGCACGCTTCGGGCGCCGCGCCGCAGTCCAGGCGACTCTGGCGTGCTCTGGGCATGCCCACACCTGCTTGAAGAAATGCTAGAGGCAACTAGAGATGCTTTTGGTGATTATGAACTTGGTTAGGGTGGCATTTTATGAGATGAAAAAAGATGCCAGACATTCGGGTTTGGCCATAGGACAAAATGGTGTTGCAGTTTGAGAAGGATCACTAGATTTTCTATCCTGTCCTCAAGGTGTTCGACAGAATGTTAGAGCTAGCTAGGCACTTGTTAGGTGTTATAAACTGCCAGGATGGTGTATCCTTAGATGACCAACAGCTATTGTGAAGTTTGTGTGAAACTAGAAACTGCTAATGCAAGTTGACAAAACTTCCGTTCGGACGAAAAACTAAAGGGAATATTTGGTGTGGTCTTGCCCATTTGATATTAAGGCCTGACCTTTAGACTTAGGTTGGTAGGATGGACTAGAGTGGGAAAAATTCAGGATTTTGAAGCAATAAAATAGGGTTTAGGAAAACTCAAATACTGGACATAATTTGAAAAAGAGGTTGTTTCACTCACAAATTTCAAAACACCAAGAGGTTTTGTGCATAAAAAGTGATATATAGGCCTCACAGGACCCCCATAATTTTGTGGAATTTTAAAAGAATTCTTTAAAGTGGTGGGCCGTGCAACAGGAGCATTTAAGATTTGAAATGCATATAAAAAATTGTTTTGGAGCAATTTTTTATTATGAAAATAATCCTATTGTTATTAAAGTAGGAATGAAATGGTTTTAAGAAATTCCCAAACGCCATAAGATTATTTCAAAAAATTTCCATATGGAGGGAAGAATTTTTGAAAACAGAGGGCGGAAGGAAAATACTCCAAAAAAATGAAAGGACTGTATATACTCAAAATTTTATCTCTAGCCAAATTTTTACATAGTAAAAAACATGATTAATTTTGGGGTGTTACACAGCTGAGATCCCTGTTTGTATAAATACAAAAAAAGTGTTTAGTACAAAAGACAAACGGTATTTGAATTATTAGCTCTGAACAGGCAACATAATGATCATGACAGAGCACACCATTTAAAAAATAGAACTAACAGAAAGAACTTAAAACAAATTGTTAATGGCATCACAGCGCAACAAAGATGAAGATCTGTGAGTCCTTCTGAGTGAAGTAGTTTGTCTTGTGGGCAGTAATGAAACCATCCTTAAACGATCCTTCTGATAAGGAAGAGAAGGGCGCTGTCTTCATATCAGGCATATTCTCTTTGAGGAGGGATGATCCTGGTGTGCAAAGACAAGAGAACAAACTAAATGCTAGCAATCATGGCTCGAAAAAGAAGGAAAGGAATATTTAAAACACCCATTTACATTAAACATGGGAGTAACTGATTGAAATGATAGTCACAAAGAGATGCATCCTCATTATCCTCAGAGGAAATGAAGATACCAAAACAACAGCTCAACTAGAACGTAGTATTACTTAATTTTATCAGTGGCTATAAACGGTGGCCAACCAGTGCCATGAATTTATTAGCAGCCTTAGATTAACAGGCGAAAAATACACTTTCTCATGACAGTAGCTAAACATAGCACAACACCAATGAGATGCAAAGCTAGATCATATGATGAAATCGTGGGTGGTCCACCTTGTAAGAGGCTTAGTGTGTAGAGCACGCAGATCAAGCACTTTTCGAACCAGCCATTAGGATCTACTGTGGTGCCATGATTTCCTGATAAAAATCCTCAATTAGTTAAGTTCAACATCTTCTGTCACTACTAGGAAAAACCTAGAGTAGTAGCGCTTGAAATATATATAGCAGTAGCGCTGGGTTCCAGCGCTAATGCTAACGCGCTATAGCACGTTTGTAGCAGTAGCGCTGGCTTCTGGGGACAGCCGCTACTGGTAAGTATGGTATTTAGCCAGTAGGCGTTGCCTGACCAGCGCTACTGCTAAATCTCTGTAGGCGTGAACAAATGAAGCGCTGTGCTAATTTTGCGCTGCTAGTAGATGCTTTCCAGCGCTATTGCTAGTATTCCAACTTTCATAGATTTACAACCCCTCACGATTTCTGTGATGTATTTATACGGATCTATATAGTAGTATTCATCAGATCATACTAAACATACACTATTATAATCATATCCTAGGACATAGGTAGTATGGCATACCATCATCATCATCATCATTCAACACAAGATCATCACATCTCGACAAAGCGATACACAAGTCATGTCATGTCTCGAATAAGTTGCAACTGGCATGGTCAAGTACACACACAAGTTTCATATCTCGATCCAAAACCATGATTGTAGAAGAGAAGAGCGATCAGATGAGCAAGAGCGGACTATGTTAGTACTTGAGGCACCGGCGATCCCGCTCTTGCTGGAGCGTCCACTCAAGTAACTAATTTCCACGGAGGCTCTTGACCTGTCGAAACCCTCTGTGGCTAGCACCCGGGGTACGGTCACTGGGCCTGAGCGTCTGCCAGTGGTAGTAGACTTCGGGAACCCTCCCACAAACATGGCAAAGTAGCATGTCCCCCGCCATCTCTAACTATGTTACCTGCGTTCGTCAGTTGATGAATTGACCCATAATAGCACAAAGGTACTTAAGAAAACAAAGAGGCAGAATTAGCAAATACAAGCAACCTATTATAATAAACATAAAATGACGAAGTTCCTCATACCCAACTAATTAACAGAGCGATCTACGCTAGTTCAGGACACGCGGTTTATTAATCACAGAGTTTCGCCGTTTGCTAAATTCAAGTTTTGGATTAGAAAGACTAGTACTAACACATGTCATCGACAACAGTCCTCCTGTCGGTGCTTCCAATCTTCATAGTCAGGGAGGAATGAACCCAAGCTTCTTGAAAGGCTTCAGGTCAAGACGCTGAGCAAGTAAGTAGTGCAGGACATCAAGCAAGCGTGATTGATTGGCCCATGGGAGAAAAATCCCGTTTTGGTTCGAGGACCTGCTTCTGATCACTGGCAAGTTCACCTGTAACGTGATAAAACTTAGCTCGGATTCGATGATCCGGTTAGGTTCTTTCCTAGGCTTGGCCCCTAGCTGACAATCTCGGCATCTTGGGTAGTAGCTGACAGCAAGGCGTTGATTATCCCTTCTGTAGTCGAAGCAGTGATGATGAGGTCGAATCAATAAGCCTTAAGTGGTGGCGGTTGCTTGATGACCGCAGAAAAAGGTCGGTCTTATTGCGGAAACCAGCCCGTTCTTCACCCCCATGTGCCTTTTCACCTTGAATATCCACCAGACCGGCGCAGGTTAACAGGGCCACTATCGAGAAACTTTTTACGTGCATGTAAATCCTTTTTCTTGCGGTTCTCGATGAGTCCAAGTACATAGCATGGGAGGAGTTCCGGGGTACAGAATGTGAGGAACAGCGCGCCCCCGCGTGCACAAATTAAGACATCTCAAATTAGCTCCCTGCATTGCAAAGGAAGATAACACTACGAAAGGATATGCGCGGATGACTTAATGTGGATGATAAGGTAGGAGAACGCTTTTGTCCTTATTAGCGAACATGAATTCGACGAGGTACTTGCTTCGCATTCGGCGCCCGCTGTCAGTTCTAGGACTCTTCCCCACGCCATGTCCCGGCGCCATCGTATTCCTGTCGATCGGTCATCTCTTAGTCTAGCCCCATGCGTTATCCTGCCATGTGGAGGTCTCATCATCATCATCTTCTTCACTTATCCACCGAGTATAGCCATCCATGAAACAATCATCAGCAGGTGCGCCTTCAAAGTGCAACGATCAAAGGGTCCAAAGGACTCTTCTTTGCATCTTGCAACACGGACATCTATCCTAGTCGATATTTGCATACGTCCATCACCGCGGATTGCATGTATCGCCTCCAGTTCCATCCAATCACCTTCAGGACCGACTGCACGGTTATAACAAGCCAAACGGATTATAAACAAAATGAATGCATGACTTCAAAGGTCATATAAAATTTGGCGGACCTGCCTAACAATAGGACATATCGATGTTTGCTCGAAATTCACCGAAACGGAAATAAATCGACATTTCGCCAAAACATAAGCAACTCGGGGCAGTGACTCGCCAAATGTCTCCTATCCCAAACAACACATATTATCATTCACAACATATCCATTTTTTTTTTCTTGAATGAACAAATTTTTACTCACCTTAATATCTCCCAAGAGAGAACGATCGAGATATTAGCAGTTAGATGATTGAGGCCTGCGTACATATATGATCGAATGTGGACGCTAAATAGTAGGATAGATCTAGTTGTTGGGGAGGAGCGATGACTCTAGCTAAACTAATGGAGAGGGATGTTATGGTGGATGGTGGCGGGGGGATTAAGGAGGAGAGAAGAGAGGTAGGGGAAGAGAGAGATGAGAGGCCATTTATGAGTCGAGTTATGGTGGAGGGGGACGATAATGAGGAGTGAGGAGAGAAGGGGTAGGGAGGAAGAGAGAAGAAAAGGGCAACAATGGTGGAGAGGGGAGAGGGGAAAGGGGGGGAGAGGAGGGCAAAGTGGGGGAGGATGGGGGGGGGGGGGGCTGAAAAGTGTGGCTCTGTGAGCTCCGGCGCAACTAGTAGTAGCACTACTCCAGAAAGCGCTACTGCTATGGTACTAGTCGTAGGCTGGCCAGGAAAAGCGCTACTACAAGTGGGGCCCATTAGAGTAGCGGGGCGTAAAATAAAGCCATGCTAAAGTATTAGTAGTAGCGCTGGATTTTGGACAACGCTTGTGCTACTTAGAGCTACCTCGGTGGCGTCGTTGGTCCCACATAGTAGTAGCGCATTTGTTTCCAGCGTTACTGCTAAAGAGTTACTAGTAGCGCTTCCCTAGAACAGCGCTACTTCTAACTAACAGCGGTTGCTGATTTTCCAGCGCTACTACTGAGGTCCTACCTATAAGCATTTCCCTAGTAGTGTGTGCATTTCCATCTAAAAATATGTTAATCTTCAAACAAGATCCCTGTTTGCAAAGTTAGAGATAATTACCATTACATGAAAGAGTGGATCAAACAAAGTGGCAAAAACAACTGCTCGTTCAGCCATAGCAATAATTAAGAGCAAAACGAATTATTACTTGGGTCATCCCAGTTTCCAGTGCTTCATTACAGCATCGAGAGTTGATTTGGTCTTCTTCAGCTTGTTCGTCCCTTCATCACTTGGGTCAATAACAGACAGGCTTCGCTTCAATGTAAGAAGTTAGCCATGAAATTAGGGAGCAAAGTATTAGCCAGAAACAACAATATTACTTTTCTGCTGACGTAGGCATATACAGGCCAACAGTTGCCCAAAAATATCATTATCTTACCTAATGGGATTATTACGGTGCACATACATATTGGAAGTCTGGTCTCCTTTTGTGCAGTTCACTAAAATCAAGCGACATTACCCGTATAAGTAGTTAAAACATATGAAAGCCCACACATGCACATCAGGGAAGAAGGCCAGTACTGACCCTCTCATGAAGCGGAATGGATACAACTCACAAGAAAAGATATGAACACAATTTACCAACACAGATAGGAAGTCAATCTCCTCTGTGCAGTTCACTAAGGATCAAGCAATAAGCAATGTTGTCGCTTGTGACATTTGGTTGAACTGCACCCAATTACTCTAGAAATCAGAAGTGGGTGTGCAAGTGCAACAAAAGGTCGCAATAGAACTGAGGTGAGGTAGATAACCTGTTTACAAAAGGGGCCAAAAAAAGGTAACAATTAGTGTCAATCACGGTGTATTGGATGACAAAGAAGCACACAAAAAGAGATCAACTATCTAAATGGGAAAGAAGCAAGACAGAGTAGCATTTATCAAACAGTGGCAGTGATTCAATTAACGGAGAGATTTATGAACATAAAATGTTTAAAACATGTAATTTGCTTTGAACTCTGGCATTGCTTCAATTTTCCAGCGACA
The DNA here is from genome assembly GCA_011799875.1 of Thinopyrum elongatum. Lineage (NCBI taxonomy): Eukaryota > Viridiplantae > Streptophyta > Magnoliopsida > Poales > Poaceae > Thinopyrum > Thinopyrum elongatum. The sequence continues at coordinate 506,963,256 of CM022301.1, read as the reverse complement.
TTATTAGAGTAAACAACAGTAAATAAAGAGTTGTATGGGACAGTGGAATGCACAAGCACCATCTGCATGTTACCGATGTATAAAGGGGTGATGACAGTCTGTGACCAACAAACAACCAAGGAACAGATTATGTGTGGGTTTTTTTTTTTTTTTTTCCCCATTTTTTGTTATCTTTAGACACCTTTTCCATGTGAGGCCAAGCAAAATCTAGTCCGGCTCTAAAAAGATACAGCCTGTCCCCAACCCATAGCAAGATCCAGTTCCTACGGATGTGTGTACTGCGTTTTGTCATTGTTTTCCCTTTTTGACTAACATAGTGTTGGAAGCCAGTCTGTAATACTGTCCCCCCTTCCTTGTCCTCTTGGAACACGTCCTAGATTCATGCTTACAAATTTTCCCACTACTTTACTGTTTGATCCAACACCTAGATTCGAGGGCAGAAGCGAAAAAATTCTACATGCAGCTAGAGCAATGCTTGGGATTAGAAAATTACCTTAAGTTTCGGGGGGGGTCGGTGTGGAGGGCGGAGGCCGATTGACCCACTTGACGGCGGCCGAGGAAGAAGGGGTAGGAGGCCCCTCCCTGCGCCGCTGCGCGCTGGGTGAAAGAGAACATCGACGCCTTGGTAGTGGATTCCCTCCCTTCCGACGTCGACAGCAAAAACGTTCAGGGCTCCTTGCCTTCCCCCTGACGGACAAGATCCTGCCGGCTCTTTGACAGCAGTGAGGTGAAGAAAGAGAGGAGAGGCAAATGTAGTCTTGTTTAGATCTGGTAAGCGAAGAGGAGAGAGTGTGTAGAGAGCAATTACAAGCGCTGAGGCTCCAGCGTTGTATCTATTAGTGGAGAGAGAGTTGATGAAGAGCAAACCTAGAAAACAAGCGCTGAGCTCCGGCGGGGTGTAATAGATATAGTGGAGAGAGGGAGAGTGTGAAGAGAGCAAACCCTAGAAAACAAGCGCGCTGAGGCTGAGCAGATATAGTGGGAGTGGTTTTCTTTTTCTCTCAATAAATAAAATCATTTCAAAGGTGCACGAACGAAACTCTTTATTTAACGCACTACTAGTGAAGAAAAATACTATAGGAGGGCAAAATAATAATACTATGTGAAGAACATTTAACGCTCACAAGGAGTCAACTCGAAATTAACCGCTCCCGCCCCTAGTCGCCACTTACTATCGTAACGTGTGGTAAAGCAACAACTGAACCACACCAGTCAAAATATCGGAAAGGTGGGCTGCCCACCATCGTCCAATTTAACATTTGGGCACTTGTATTCGGCCTAAGTCAGTGTGCCACCGTATGTACTAAGGGACAAGCGGGTAGGTGCCTAAGAAACACTAGGGCCGTATTGAGAGTAATTTGCCATGCAGTTTATTGGTAGAGCGACCCCTTTGTCTTGCAAACTGTCTCAAACTCTATTTCCTCTTATGTATGGATGAGGGAGCAAATCTTGCTTCCGATTTTTTAAAAAAAAATGAGAAATCAATTTTAAATTATTTGTATGGACACTTTCTTCTCTTCCAATCAATTTTGGGGCACTTGTATTCGGCCTAAGTTAGTGTCCACCGATCTCGTACTACTCCCCTCCATCTCGGGTATAAAGACACATTAGAAGGTGACCCAGCTGGGACCAAGGTGCAAGCAGATTGGAGAGAAGGACGAAACTTGACCGGTTCCTTCCTACAATCAAAGCCCTGATTTCTCTCTCTAAATGCAACAATTAATCAAAACAATAAGAGTGCCGGTTTAAGCTACCATGCTGGCCACGGATTAAATCGCATGCAATCCGGCTCGATCCTGAATAATCACGCGTAGTGCGCTTCACATGGGTTTCCTAGGGAGATAACTGATGACCCACAAGAGAGGGATCTATCGTATCCTTCGATAAGTAGAGTGTCGAACCAAGAGGAGCAGAAGCCATGACAAGCAGTTTTCAGAAGGTCTTCTCTGCAAGCACTGCAATGAATCGGGTAACAGATAGTTTTGTGATAAGGTTAATTCGTAACAGGTAACAAGTAACAAAAGTAAACAAGGTTGCAGCCAAGGTGGCCCTCCTTTTGTAGACAAAGGAAGCCTAGACAAACTCTTATATAAGGGAAAGGGAAAGCGCTCCTGAGGGACAAATGGGAATTATCGTCAAGCTAGTGTTGCATCATGCTCATATGATTAGCGTTCGTTACTTTGATAAATTTGATGTGGTGGACCGAGTGCTGGGTACCGCCCTTCCTTGGACAAGCATCCCAATTATGATTTAACCCCCCTCGCAAGCATCCGCCAATACGAAAAGAAGAATAGGTAAACCTACCATAGATGTGAACACATATGGATCCAAATCAGCCCCTTACGAAGTAAAACGCAGAAACTAGGGTTTAAGCTTCTGTCACTTAGCAACCCATAATCTCTTATTACTTCCAATGCCTGTAACCTAGGCCCAAACAATGGTGAAGGTATGTAGTCGATGTTCACTAACACCACTAGAGGAAAGACAACATACATCTAATCAAAATACGACGAATACCAAAATTCACATGACTACTTAATACAAGACTTCTCCCATGTCCTCGGAACAAACGGACTACTCTACAAATCATATTCATGTTCAAAAATCAGAGGGGTATAATGGCATTTAAGGATCTTAAAACATATAATCTTCCACCGAATAAACCCAACTAGCATCAACTACAAGGGAGTAATCAAACAAGATAGCAAACCCACAGGTACAATCTGAGGTTTTGAGACAGAGATTAGGATACAAGAGATGAACTAGGGTTTGAGAGGAGATGGTGCTGGTGAAGGATGTTGAGGAGAGATGACCCTCCCGATGAGAGGATCGATGGTGATGACGATGGTGATGATTTCCCCCTCCCGGCAGGGATGTTCCCCGGCAGGAACAGGCTCGCCGGAGCCCGTAGATGGTTCCGCCAAGGTTCGCCTCGAGACTGTTGGGTGGCGCTTCGTCCGAAGCTTCCTTATGATTTTTCAGGGACACAAAGAAAACTTAGACCAGAAGATGGGCATCGGGGGGCTTACAGGTTTGGCACCACGGGCGGGGGCGCGCCAATGGGGGTAGGGCGCGCCCCTCCACCCCTCGTGGACAGGGGGTGGCCCCCCTCTGGTGCGTTCGTCGCCAATAGTTTTACTTTTCCAAAACGGACTTCGTGGAGTTTCGGCTGTGGAGTGTGCAGAATATGGTCTCTAATATTTGCCTCCTTTGCCAGCCCAGAATTCCAGATGCCGGCATTCTCCCTCTTCATGAAACCTTGTAAATAAGAAGAAAGGCATAATTTTGTGACATAATGGGTAATAACAGCCCAAAGCAATAAATATCAATATACCGCATGATTGCAAAATGGACGTCTCAACTCTCCAAGCTTAGACATGCTTGTCTCAAATCGGAAGCCCGATATCGAAAAAATATGGTCCAATGTTTGAGATAGAGTGATCGATAAAATAAAATACGGGACATGAGGGCATCATGATTCATTTCTTAGAATAGCAACAACATATATATATTCATTTGATTTCTTATGATGAAGTAATAATCTATTTCACAATGTAAAGTATTTGAATCAGAAACTTCATTGAAAAAAACCGGCAAACCTATAATCTCAGTCATTGTAAGCCAATTGCAAGTTATCATAACAAACAAAGGTACAATATAAGAGCTTTAGCAAGTGCACATATAACTATCATTTAGTCTTTCACACTTGACTAAACCACTCACGCAAATACTTATGGATATGAAGTTTTTAATCGGACACAGAGAAAGATGGGGATTCTTATAGTTTGCCTCCCAACCTTTGATCCAAGGGTGGGTAATGTCAAAAAGAATGATTTATGAAACCCACATCCAATGGATTATATATATTCAGGGATCTTTCCAACAATAGTGCTTGCCAAAGAGTAAGTGTAAAAGGAAAGGTGAAAGATCACCATGACTTTGTATACGGTATAGAGGGACAAAAATAAAAGATAGCCCTTCGCCAGGAGGGATAGAGAGGGTTGTCATGCCGCTTTTTATGGTTGGATGCACCAAATCTTAGCAAAAGAACATCACTTTTATTGCAACTTGTTGATAGGGACTTTATTTTGCAGTCGTCGCTTTATTGCTTCCATATCACAAGCTTTTAAAGTTTATTTCTCCACTAATAGATCAACATATTTAGAGGGCAATTTGTATTGCTGCAACAATGACAACTTAATTGACGGATCTACTCAATCCATTAGGTAGATTTATGTGTGTGGACTCTCATGGCAAAAACTGGTTTAAGGATATTTGGAAAGCACCAAGTAGTTACTCTACTTGGTTGCAAATAATTTGGCTAGAAATGAGGGGGAAAGCAGATCAAACATGTTGGATGATCTCATGACCAATATAAATTTATTTCAGATATAAGAAAAACATACCCATTACGTGTCTTTCTTCCTTGTCCCACATCAACTTTTTAGCATCGTCATATTTCATGAGTGCTCACATCATAAAAAGTGTGCAAAGATGTATATTTATATGTGAAAACTCTCTTCTTTATTACTTCCTAGTAATTGCAACGATGACAAAAAACTATGTTTGTCAACTCTCAACAACTTTTATTCATCATACTCTTTATATGTGAAGTCATTACTCTCCATAAGATCAATATGATCTCTTATTTCTTTTATCCTTTTTTTTTTTATTCCCTCAAGATCATAGCAAGATAACCAAGCCCCGACTCAAGACTAAATTATTTAGTATATTAAGCTCACGGAGCAATTACACAGATAAGATCACACACAAAAACTCAAAGCTAGATCATTACTAACTGGATCCTAATAGATCAAAATATAACCAAAAGGAATTCAAACTAAGAAACGGAAAAGATAGAAGGTGATGGTGATACGGATGACCGGGGCACCTCCCCCAAGCTTGGCAGTTACCAAGGGGGCGCCCATACCATGTATTTATGCTCTGTAGTCGGAGGTAGGGACTGGTGTGATATTTTGGCATGATGCCCTTAGGAATGGTTCTCTTCCTCGGCTTATGATTGCGGCTTTAGGGCCATTGTTTCTTCGGAGTTATCCAGTGACGGCAAAAGCTCATTTCCACCATGGATGCTGCATAGCTGAGGGAGGGGGAGAGAGAAACAAGTAAAGAACAAGTTAACACTCTTTTTCCTATTTTCATAAGAAAGAAATCTAGCATTTGGGAGGGATGACCGAAGTTGGGAGTGCTGAGCTTGGAGGGTTGTAAACCCCATGAATTAAGCTTACAGTGATAATCCTTTTGATTATGCCATTCATTCATGATAAACAGTGCTGTAATCATCATTAGGACATACTCTTTTCAAATTCAAATTCAATTGAAATTCAACGAAAGTGGAAAATAAAAGTTGTCAAATCAGAAAAACTAATTGTTCATTAAATAGCAAGTAAATCAGAGACAATTCTAAAATGGAAACCAACATTATTGGATTGGGTTACGTGACTCAAAATCATCTTCAGTGACTAAGAAATATTTATTAACCTTTTATTAATCTAAATTAATATGAAATTATTTTTTTCCCAAAACTAGTTTTTGGAATTAGGGTATAATGCACTGCTAATTGGGCTAGGCTAGGTCACTTGTTTAGTACAACATCATTTTGTGGCCTAAATATTGAAAAAACAGGAAAAAACAGAAAGAAGAAACCAAATAAAGAAAAGACCCCCCGACCAACTGGGCTTTGGCCCAGCTAACCCACCAGGCCGGCCCATCCATGCCGACCTATACCCTTTGCCCCCCCGAAAACCCTAGCCGATCCCTCTCCTCCCCACCCCCCCCGCGACTCGATCGGGATCGGGATCGAGCCCGACCGCTCCGACACCGCGACCCTCGACCGCCGTTCGCCGGATAGCCGACACCAACTGCCGTCGGCCACCACTGCGCGTTCCTCTTCCTCCCCCCCGACGCCCCCGACGCCCGCGCCCGAGTCCCCGTTCCATCGCCGCACGGCGCCGCCCCGACCACCGCCACGCGAGCCCCCGCACCCCGTCGCCGTCGTCGGGATTGCAATCGCCGGACACCTCCTCGCCCCTACCCACGCCAGTTCCCCTCGAGCCTCGCAGCCCCTCTCCTTTCCTCGCTCGTGGCTCCTCCCTCGCTCTCCTCGCCTCTGTCGCCGCGCCGCGCTCGGCGATTGACGCACGGGCCTGCACCCCTCTGCACGCTCACCTCGCATGGACCGCCCCGGCGCCGCGGGCACGCATGCCCTGTGCGGCCGACGGCCTTTGCAGGACGCCCCCACCGCGCCGTCGTGCTTCAACTAGCGCCATATTATAGTAATCATGCTTTTATTATCTGTTGTTGCAAACAGGAAGAATCAAGTACAGATGTTGTGATGTCAAGAGCATTCGCCAAGTTCTTGGGTTGTAGACACGGCTAGCCAAGATGGATTTATCCGATATTCACTTTATCAAAAGGCTCTAATGGGTTGGTTCTAATCTTGCAAGCTGGGAATCAATTAGGTGGCATCTTTGTTTGAGTGTAACTTTATATTTGAATCTGATTTGTTGGGTTCTGAATCTTGCAACTGGGAAAGCAATGAGATGTGTAGGCATTCTTTGTTTGTTGCTTAGATTTGAAGCTATTTGTTGGTTCTGAATGTACAAGCGGGGAATCAATATGAGATGTGTAGGCATCTTTTGTTGTACTTACTATTTGAATCTTATTTGTTGGTTTGAATCTTGCAAGCTGGAAAATGGCATGAATGATGCACCGACGACAGCAACATAACAAACAGTCAAACGTAGTATTATTTGTGTGAAAAGTGCGAAATGTGCTGATCGTGTGCGTCATACGAAAATAATAATTCTAATTGTTGTGCATGTTGATCCGTGGCCTACTGAAGAAAGAGCCAATGCCGTGCTTGTTTAGAATATTTTTAAATTAAGCTAATAAAATTTAGAAAGTGACCACTAACACCGTGTTATACAAGTACCAATACCAGACCCACATCCGTGAACGACGGTGGCCGGAATATGTTCTTAATGGAGGCGTTGAAATGCGCCGAGGGTGCAGGTCTGCCAGGCGTTGCAGCGGCGCGAAGGGATGGGTTAGTAAACTGTGTTGCCTGTACCACACTCAGTTACTGTTGAATCCAGTTCCCCAAGAGCTGAAAAGAACGAACTGCTGCGCCCCGCCTACCCACTCGTTCCCTTGAAGACGACTCCAATGGCGATCTGAGGGGTGAGCCTGCTGGATATGGACTGCAGCAAGAGAGTTCACCTTTGAGTTCGCCGTTCGTCCCATGGCTGCCACCAAGTTGAATGTGAGTAAACAAACGCTCCGACTCGGTGAAGCTCTGCCTAGCCGAGAGTTTCAAGCAAGTTACCTACAGGACTAGAAAGCCACAAGCGTCGCAGGACTAGAACCTTGTGCCCATTTCCATTCGTCTCCTGACATGACCAACCAGCGGATCGCCGTCGTCCCAGGTTATGCGTGGCGGGACGAGGCTCCATCTTACCACTGATGTAGGGCCATCAAGAGGTTTTGGAGCATTCGGCCGTGTCATCGGCAGCGCCGACGCACCTTCGATACGGTGGAGAGAAGGAGAACGCGACGATTAGGCCATCTGTGTTGCCACAAGCTTGTTGACATCAAAAGACAATACAAGACATCGGCAACGGGCAGGAAAGGACTCAGTGGTTGACTCCGAGACCATCATCGACCCTGCTACGCAAAACATGAAAGAAGACAAATGATACCAAGGACCACCCTGAACATGGGGAGGTACTTGAATCTTTGCCTACATAACCTACGCGGCCAAGGAGCATACGCATGCTGACGACATGTTACAGGCGCGATCTTGAATGAGGACAGGTCTGCTTCCCGTAACCGACGAGTACACGGACAGCCGCGTGTTCACGATCAAGCGTGCCAGGAAGGTCTAGATGTTGTACTTTATCCTGTTTTTAAGCACCTTTATCATCTGAGGTTGTTCATGCATTCTCCTATGTGTCGTAATATCTGTTTTGTCCTAAAATTTCTTTAAGAACCCATTAAACCTGTTTTGATTTTTTTAGTGGCTATTGCTTATGTATAAAAGTTCACTCGATTGCCGTGCTTTGAATTCTCCTTCCGCCCAACATATTCCCCTTTAGGTGGACACAGCAGGCTCGTTACACAAGACATATGGGACCAACACTATCCATTGTATTTCTTATTTTGGTCAATCTTTCACCTCTTCCTATACAGCGGGCTGGCGGCGCTGCGCGCACGCCTCGGTGACCCATCATAGCCTATGGCGTGGTCAAGCCATTCCTCGACTCCCCACATTGTCCGGCGGTGGAGCTCCACGGCCCCACCTTGCACCCGAACAAGTCAACCCTCGTACCTCCCTCCGCCTGCCGTCTTCCACGCTCCGGTTCGTTCGGTCACGAGGTCTCGACGTGTCCTTGCTTGGTGCTCTCGCGCAGGCGGCGCCGTCTGTTGTTCCCAGCATGGTCAGCAAAACAGAGGAGGAATCAGGAGATTGACTGTTAGTCGAGAATCGGACAGCCCGGGTTCCACCAGGGCCATGCCTAGGTTTTTTGTTTAACATGGGCAGCCCACGACATGTTTCAACTTTTTGGATCAGCAGGTATCAAGCGGCCTCCTGGGCCTCCCAGCCTAACTGTCCTCTAACATTCAGCAGCCCAAGTTAAGTTGTTTTTTCAAGACGACGAACAGTCAGTTCTATTTTTCTATAGAATACAAACTGAACCTAGTTTTCCTTTATAATATATATAATATATTTATATTTATATCTTATTTATTACAATATATAATAGAAACAACATTAAGGTTCCGTTAAACACTGTTGTTCGTCCAACCATTTTATAGACCTTTCCCATTTTTTTATTTTTCCTTTATAATCATATATAGTGATATTTCTCCACTTCTTTTTCGATGTAATTGAGTTTTCTCCAGTACTTTTCCCTAGAACTAACTCAACTGTCACCACGTCTAGCCTAAAAATAATAATACCAGTCCATTACAGACTCGTAAAGTAATTACCATATTCATTAGAATTCCAGCTTTATTTCGTAAATCGGACGTTCTTACAAACTAATAATCTATTATCTATCTGACCCTCCTATTACAGTCTTCCAAGTAATTACCATTTAATGAGAATTATGAATCCGTTAATCTGGTGGGTTCAAATATAACGGGTAGATCTTCGAACAACTTCGCAATAGAAAAAGATAAGGTTATAGGAGTCGTCACTGATTAAGACCGCACAACGAAACATCGTAGTCTTAGGTCTCATCTTTCCTTCCACGAAAAACGTAGTCTCTTCCCTTTCTCACGTCTATCGCTCTCGCTATCTCTCATGTCCGTCTTCCTCTCTCATGGGTTCTCCTAATCCCCCATGGGAAAATTTCCTCCTCCTCTACGGTCCTACCAAGAAATCGACCCACATACCCTTCTATTCATCTCCTCAGCTCTATCCTCAACAATGAGGCACAGCGTCTCAAGCGTAGGGCTCCTCCTCCCTGTCGGCGCTGGTTTGTTAGAGCCGTTTGCGAACTCCCTCCAGTTGATTATTTGCAGTAGATTTTGGTGGTGTTTCTTGGCCTGGAACCGATCTAGACCTGCTTTTGGCCATAGCTAATGATTCAAAGGCCCTTACCCGTCTGGGTTTCCCACCCCATCCTGATGCTCGAGATTCGAGCAGCCGCCTTTGCCTATGGGCTGGTATGAAGGCACCTGAAGTTAGATTGTTTTTCTTCACATGTGGTGTTGCTGGCACCAAAAATTAGATATATGTTTGTTTGACCCAGCAATTGTCAGCCAATTCAATCTACGGCACAAGCTCCCCCTGCAGGCCAGCCCTCCCTCGCAAGTCAATGATACTGAGGTTGAGGCGCGGCTTGCTGCGTTCAAACTTCTGGGCTGCCAGCGCATAGCATGGAGACCGCAAACCCAGCAGTCGTGCGGTAATCCTGGTCGTGGGGATTATAAAGTGCTTAACCCTCGCAAGGAGACCATGTCGATGCAATCTGAGGATTGCTGTTTGTGGGGGTTTAAAAACTGATAGAATCCCGAAAAATAGCTACGGTAAAACCGGAGTCGGCCGACTCGGGACTACTGCCATGCACTATATCAACCTCTCAGTGTTAGGTCTAGCTAATCGGTAGATGCCGGTAGAGGACTGTCCGGGACACCACTGTCAGTGCAACACTGATGGGGTCGCGCGTGAAAACCCAGAGGCATGAACTCACAGAGACAATTGCTTCATGGGCTGGTGTTCACGTGCGTCAATTTCGGATTATGAGGGCGATAGTGATTATTTTATGACGCTGCTCGGGTTTTCTCTTTGTCAGTTCATCTCCTCGGCTAGAAAAACGCTTCAATTTAATCAGAGATCAAGGTTTGCGCATGTTGGACGTTTGGGATGTCGCAGCCAACGTCGTGCGTCATAACTGACGGAACGCGAAGTGTTGAGCAGCTCGCGAAGCGGAAGCGAGATTACGTAATGGCCGATGCTTCATGCATGCGGCTACATCCTGTGTAGCAGATGAAGCCATATTTCCTACATGTTCAGAATTTTCAGGGGAATGCACGTAATTTCGTCATGTTGGTCATGTTTCAACTAAGCGTACTTACAAGCTTAAACAGAAAATATATATTTTCCTTTGTTTGCAGGCTTTGAGTAGTGGAATTACGCATAAATCTAGTGCTTTGTACAGGATAGACATGTGGAGTCTTCCACAGAAAGACGTTTCCTCTCTTGGTGCATGATTCCTGCACATCTCAGGCACTGCTGTACACAACTCCAGGGATGTACAAGTTTCTTTTTTTTTCTCCTGCACATAGTTTTTCAGTGTAATCATCGGAAAGATCTATAACATGTCCAAATGAAAAGTCAGGCACCAAACGAAAAACAACCAGAAAAGTGGCTTCATATTTTGAATACTAATTATTACTTTTTGAGCTAAATATCAGATGGCCTATATAAAAAATAAAAGGACTAGTGGTCAGTATCTGAAAGAGCGATGATGCGATTGGTTCATTTTATCTGAAGTTGACCCAACACAAACAATGATACAAAGATAGCTAGGTGAGAAGAACACACCTGACAAAATTCAAATGGGGCGACGGATCATAGAAAATGATTCATTGTTATTTTTAGACCATGCGCACTGCCTAAACTGGTGACTTATGGATGCGTACCTATGTTCAGTGAATTGCTAAAGGATATAGAACTAGGCACATAGCATGAAATCAGGGACCCACGGTGTTAGGATGACACTTTGTCAGGCTTTGCAATTAATAAAATTAAGAGTAAAAAAAACAAAAGCCAGGTAATAATATCTATGGCGTAAAAATTATTATGTTTCTTTTACCACTTATTTTAACAGTATCATCGTTAGCTATACAGATGTCAAGCAATATTCAATGTTTTAGTAATCATGTGCGTCTCATGAGTTAGTTAGAAATATTTCTCGGTGCCTGTGCACCACGATTACTCCAGGTTTACGTTATCTAGTTCTGGCTAATATTAGTAAGCATGATCCAATTCATAATATTCAATAATTGAAGTTTTAGAGCAAACTATGTAGTATTTATGGTCCATGATATATATATTGCCTGTATTCTTTTTCATAGTTTTATATGCTAATTTATCCTGAGATGGGGACCTGAAAGTTCATACTGCAGAATTCAACGATCAGCAAATTAATATATTGAGTAAGTGGATACATATAATGCGGCAAAATATAACAAAAAGTAGGACAAAAAAAGGAATCAATTATACTGTCCAAATGTGAAGAAGAACTAAGAAGAACGTCCAAGGTAAATTGATAATATCCAATTATTTAGGAGAAAATTTATCCTGCACTACCACATGTCCCAGTTATATAGGTAGAAACCTAAGCTAGAAGTACGTGATCTTAGTGCACTGACGATTTGCACCTGTTGAGCAGAAGCAAAAAAATGATTATCATCTCAGGATTCTTGATAGATTGGATGATTGTCATATACATAATGATAAGTTGTAAGCAAATAAACCACACATGAAGGTAACACAGGAACTAGGCGTTATACCACAAAACAAGGATGCACTTCTTGACGCGCATTAGCAAGCCCAGTTAGGAGAAGAAACACAAGATTTAGGGCATTTATTGATCACATACTTTATTATAATATTCCTAATAATATAAATTATAATTTACCTCCGAGCTAATAACATAGAAGATGCAGATCTTATGCCAATTAGTATCCCATCTTCCTTCATATATCATTGTTTTCAAATAATATGTATCAACTGTTCGTAAGCTACGTTTCCACACCTCATAAAATAAATCAATATTATCAACCTTACAGTGACTACACAACATTGTTCCTCGAGTAGGAAAATTGTGTCTGATAAAACCACGAAATAAAAAACAATATAAATTAATAGCCCGTGCGAATGCAGGTGTGAAGGACTAGGTTTAATGAATTCCATGAAACATTTTCTAAATGTCACATGCATTTTTTTTAATTGTACATACATTTTCTAAAAGTTGAGCGGAGACATCCGTTGGGTGAGCGTTCGATTGGATATGGAGGCCTAGGATTCGAGGTAGGGGGCGATCCGCGGGATGGGAGAGGAGTGACGTGACTGGCTCGTGGGGGTGTGGGGCCGGATCACTGGGTGGCGGGAGCTGCTCCATCCATAGCGCATGATACCGCATGGGCCGTGGGCCGATCGAGGGGCGCCTGATCCTATTGGCTGGCTGCTGCTGATGTTAATTGCTCTCTATTCCCTTTTAGGAGCAGTTCGCCGGATGGACGTTTGGAATTTGATTTGGTTGTGTCCAGCACCACTGAAATTCCTTTCTGTTGCCTGGCGAGCAGCTGCAGATTCATTAGCATCTCGGCTGAATAAAGAGCGCAGATCGCTGGAGGTGTATGGTACTTGCCCTATTTGCGGAAGAGAGGATGAAGACTCCTTTCGTGTGTTATGTGTCTGTGACAACGCCCGGCGTCTATGAAAGGCCATGCCAAAGATGTGGGAACTGTCGGAGCTAACTAGCATCAAACGCCGTGATGATTGGTTTATTCAGCTAATGTGTGATTTGAACAAAAAGGTCCGGGTCCGTGTGCTTATGCTTCTCTGGAGGGTATGGCACACACGGAATGAACAGGTGCGTGCAAAGCCAGCCCCTCCAATTGTCGTCCCAACCAGGTTCCTGGCTAGTTACCTGGACTCACTTGCCTGTCTTAAGCTTGATCCTAATGTAGACATTCTCAAGGGTAAGATGTTGGTTAACCACAGTTTCCCAATGATGCATGCCACATGTGATAATAATGCAATTTCAAGCACCCCTTGGCTACCTCCTTGTCAAGGGCGAGTTAAGCTAAACATGAATGGCTCCATCCTGTGTGGAAAGGCGGGAGTTGGCATGGTGCTCCGGGACCGTCTGGGAAGCATAATATTTAGTGCTTGCAGATATCTTGGCGACTGTGATGATGTGTGTGAATGTGAATTTCTGGCTATTCGAGAAGGGTTTAGCTTGGCATTGCAATGGATTACTCTACCCATTGATGTTGAGTCGGACTGCTTGTAGGTGGTTTCCATGGTGTTGAAAGGTGGAAGCAATTTATCTAAATACTCTTTCTTGATCAGAGAGATAAAACGTAGTATAGGGGAACTGATTCTTCTATTACTCATATCCGTTGTATTGGCAATGGTACGAGTCATGCTATGGCAAACTTTGGTAGAGGCCATGGCCGTAACATGGTTCGGCTTGGTTCGGGCCCAAATGAGGTCTTAGATATTGTCTTACGAGATTGTAATCCTTAATTCTGAGTAATAAATAGTTATTTCGCAAAAAAACTGTCACGTATATATTTTTTAAATTCATAAACATTTTCTAAATGTCACATGCATTTTTTGAATGGTACTAAAATTTTTGAAATGTTGAGCGGACACATCCTTTGGTTTCCTTTCGTTCGATTGGATATGAGGGCTCCGCGGGATGGCAGAGGAGTGACATGACTCGCTCGCGGGGATCGTGCTCGCTCAGTTCGTCTGAAGGTAGCCTAGCCGTGTGCGCACCACCGGTGCCGTGGCGCTCTCCAGCTAGCTTCGACCTCGAGTAGTTTTGTTCGTGCCAATTGAGGAGGAGGATGGCCGAGGGGCGTCGTGTGGATCCGCTGGGACGGCCGCCGAGGGGCTCGACCTCGAGTTGCACCTCGGCCTGCCGTCCGCGCGGATTGCGTTCGACCTTGATCTCAATGTCAACCTCTCCCTCTTCGCTGGTCCAAAAGAAGGTTTGTTTGGGTTCGACGGTTGGATTTGGCCCAAGAGAATTAATCCGGTCAAAAAGAGCGTCCGTTTGGGGTCAACGGTTGAAGTTGGCCCAAGAGAAGGGGCCGAAATTTGAGTCAGTACACAATATAAATTCTGGTTGCAGTCTTCAAACCGGTGATACCATATCACCGCTAGGAATCGCGTCAACGGATGTTCAGCAACATAATTATTCAGATATAACAAAGTGTACTACGTATATTGCAGAAACGACAAAGCCTACTCATTCAATCCACGAGCTAGAAAGCCGTCCAAGTCCAACACATCCGTCCGTTGGGTGAGTGAGCGAGCGTGTACGGGTAACAAATGAGGCGGGAATGGAGGCGTGGGCTTGAGCGTCCGATCGGGGATGGACGGTTGGGATCCGGTGTAGGGGGGTCATTCCGCGGGACCGAGCGATTGATTGGCTCGCGGCGCTGTGGGTCCGGATAGCTGGCGCTGGCGTGGCGGAAACTTCTCTGTCCGTTCGCTCCTCCTTGGCTGATCCACTTGCATTCGGTTCATGTGGAGGTAGCCGTGTGCGCCGCGTGCCGCTTAGTCGCGAAACCCTAGCCACTGTCCGTCATGCGCCGCACGGCATTTAGCTAGGTCATTCCACCCCGAAAGAATTCCCCCCTTGCCGCGGCCCTCACCACCTACCTAGCTTCCACCTTGAGTACTAACGGCCGGCGCTAGGGTAGTGTCGTCCGAGGAGGAGAATGGCCGAGCGGCGTCGTGGATCCGCGGGGACGGCGGCCGAGGCGCTCGACACTTTTAACATTTGTCTACATGATTGACCTGTTTTTGAACATTTTTGGACTACGTGTTACATAGGTTTCGAATACACATGGAATTATTTTTTGAAATGATACAAAATATTTAAATAATGCGAACATTTTTTTACATTGTATAATTATTTTTTCTATAATGTCACAAACATATTTTTGAAGCGTTTGAGCATACTTTTAAATGTAATGTACATTTTCTTTGAATGCTACGATTTCTTTATTTTGAATTACACGAACATTTTTGTTACATTGTATAACATTTTCAAGAAGTGTCACGTACATTCTATGTCCACGGGTCAGCTATCGAACCCTTCAAATCATCCATTCTATTTGGGGGATCCTGCCCAGAGGATACAATAGAAGTGATAAAAAAATGTATCGGGTGTCACATCTTCTGACTTCGAGGAGAAATACCTGGGTCTGCCGACACCTGATGGTCGATTGACTAAGGGTAAGCTTCAAATTTTGCAAGTTAAGTTGAGTAACTTGTTTTCTTTTGATGGGCATCCTACACAGGCTGGCAAAGAAGTTTTGATTAAGTCGGTTGCTGAGTCAATCCCTACCTTTATTATGAGTGTGTTCAAGTTCCCATTTGGTGTTTGTGATGACCTGAATACGTATGGTTCGGAACTATTATTGGGGAGCGGAGAAAGGTAAAAGGAAAACTCACTAGTATGCTTGGCATAAGATGACCCGGCCGAAGTCACAAGGGGGCCTCGGGTTTAGGGATTTTCGAATCTTCAATCAAGCTCTGTTGACGAGACAAGCCTGGCGTCTCTTGATTTTTCCGGACTGCTTATGTGCAAGACTACTCAAAGCCAAGCATTACCTAAGTGGACGCTTAGAGGACACAGTGTTTTCGGGAAACCCGTCTCAATCATGGCAAGGCGTTTGTCACGGGCTAGAGCTCCTGAAGAAGTGGCTGGTTTGGCGTGCGCGGGACGTGTGCTCATGCTTCTCTGGAGGGTGTGGCATGCACGGAATGAACTGGTGCACGCAAAACCAGCCCCTCCAATTGACGTCTGAACCAGGTTCCTGGCTAGTTATCTGGATTCGCTTGCCTTTGTTAAGTTTGATCCTAATGCGGACTTTGTCAAGGGTAAGATGCTGGTTAACCACAGTTTCCCAATGATGCATGCCACATGTGATAGTAATGCAATTTCAAGCACCCCTTGGCTACCTCCTTGTCAAGGACGAGTTAAGCTAAACACGGATGGCTCCATCCTGAGTGGAAAGGCTGGAGTTGGCATGGTGCTTCGGGACCATCTGGGAAGCATAATATTTAGTGCTTGCAGATCTCTTGGCTACTGTGATGATGTGCTAGAATCTGAATTTCTTACTATTCGAGAAGGGTTTAGCTTGGCAGTGCAATGGAGTACTCTACCCATTGATGTTGAGTCCGCCTCCTTCCATGGTCTTGAAAGGTGGAAGCAATTTATCTAAATACTCTTTCTTGATCAGGGAGCTAAAACATAGTATGGGGGAACATGACTCTTTACTCATATCCTTGTACAAGCAATGGTGTAGTCATGTTATGGCAAACTTTGGTAGAGGCCAGGGTCATACCATGGTTTGGCTTGGTTCGGGCCCAAATGAGGTCATAGATATTGTCTTACCAGATTGCAATCCCTAATTCTGAGTAATAAAGAATTACTATTTCGCAAAAAAAGTGTCACGTACATTTAAAAAAAAAATTGTGAACACTTTCTAAATGTAACATGCAATTTTGAATGGTACTAATATTTTCTAAAAGTTGAGCGGACGGGGCTCCGCGGGATGGGAGAGGACCGACGTGACTGGCTCGCGGGGGTCGTGCTCGCTCAGTTCGTCTGAAGGTAGCCTAGCCGTGTGCGTGCCGCTCCGTCGTGAAGCCGAAACACTACATACATCCTATGGCGCACCCTCCATCATCCGTCCTGCGCCGGTGTATTGCCAGGTCATTTCCACCAGAAACAATTCCCCTTGTGCCGCGCCGCTCACTAGCTAGCTTCGACCTCGAGTAGTAACGGCGCTAGGGCAGCTTCGTTCATGTCGATTGAGGATGAGGATGGCCGAGGGGTGTCGTGGATCCGCGGGATGGCCGCTGAGGGGCTCGACCACGAGCTGCACATCGGCCTGCTGTCCGCGCGGATCGCGTTCGACCTCGACCTCAACGTCGACCTCTCGCTCTTCGCCGGCCCGATCCCGGTGGAGAATCTCGCCCTCGTCGTCTACGAGAGCCCGGTGGCGGTGGCTGGGGACGACGTGTCGGCGCCAGTGCCGTCCACGGTGACCGAGAGTGTTGCGGTCGAGGACGTGGAGATGAGGGCCCTCGTCATGTACGAGGGCCCGGCGGGCAGATCGTCTTGGCCTGCAGCGCCGACCCCACTGGCGCTGGAGCTGTGACACCTCCCCCTGCAGCAGCTGCCGCCCGGCGTCGGGACCCCATGAGCCTGTCGAGGCGGAGGGCCGACATGGTGCGGGCGTGGGTGAGCGGCCAGCTCCAGAGGAAACACGGCATCCCCAGGGACCTGCCGCTGAGCTACATCGGGGAGAAGGTCCTGAGCAAGTCGGACATGAACCCACGGCACGCCCGCTTCCTCCTCCCGGACCGCGCACGCACCCGCCTCCACGCCTTCCTCTACCCCGCCGAGATCACCGCGTCCCGCTTCAACACCACCGATCCCAAGCCAATTAGGATCCCCGGGGTCAGGGCCAGGCCGACGACATACCTGGCGTGTCCTTGTCCTCTAAGTCAGCAGCGGCTGGGGTCGTGGCCAGTGCAAGTCTGACCGCCAGAAGCTGAATAAATTCCATCGCAATGACGCCACCGCCATCAACGGCAAGGGGTACAGGAGCTTCATGGTGGACTGCGGCCTGGAGGCCGGCGACGGCGTCGAGATGTGGGCGTTCCGGTGGCCGCCTGGTTCCGGTGGCCGCCTGGATCCGTCCGTGCCTTCTGATCGCCAAGAAGGACGTCGTCCACCCCGCCCAAAACCCGTAGAGTGTGTAGTTCGATCCTCTCGTTGAGATCTCATATTGCATGTCAACTGCGTCTGGCCGATGGTACTCTCCGGTCGTAGTGAGCTATAGCCTTGCGGTGGCTTCGTCTTTGGTGAAGTTGTTGTATTTTAGTGATCAGCTAACTAGCTCTCTTTAATTAAGTTGCAAGTACAATTCTGATTATGAACGCAATCTTTTCTATAACATTGTACTTACACTGGTAGGTGAGACACCCTTCATTTCTACAATCGTAGCAAGGAATGGCGTGCATAATTGTACATGTTTAACATTTTTCAAATACATGTTTTTTAAATATTTGTTTGCTGCCTACTTTTTTCATACACATTTGTATATGTTTTGTATATATATCTAAAACATTTTTTAACACGATTAACATTTGTCACATACTCCCTCTGTCCATAAATACATGTCGGATAAATGGATGTATTAGTTCTAGATACATTCATTTTTGTTCATTTTTCTGATGATTAACGTGTTTTTGAACTTTTTTTGGACTACGTGTTAAATATTTTCTGAATACACATTGAATTAACTTTTGAAATTATAAAAATCATTTTTTAAATTATGTGAACATTTTTTATATTGTATAAACATTTTTTCATACAAAGTCACAAACATATTTTTGAAACGCATGAACATAGTTTTAAATGTAACGTAAATTTTGTTTGAATGCTATGTTTTTTTTAATTACAAAAATATTTTTTTGAAACGCATGAACATAGTCTGGCCTGATCCGCGTGTGCTCGGTTCGTCCGAAGGTAGCCTAGCTATGTGTGCCCCACTCCGTTGTGAAACCGAAACCCTAGATACATTGTCCTCCACCGTCCTTCCTGCGCCGCACCGTATGTATATACTCCCTCCTGTCCTTTTTACTCTACGTACTAGATTTAGGTCAAGTCAAACTTTGCAAAATTTGAACAAATTTATTTTTTTAAATATCAACACCTACAATACAAAATATATGAACTATTAAACTACATTTTATAACAAATCAAACAATATTGATTTGGCATTGTGAATATTGAAACTTTTGTCTATAAGTTTCATAAAAGTAGAGATACTCTAACTTCGAAGATAACTTATATGCAGACTAAAAAGGACCGGAGGCAGTACATATAAAACCGTATTGCCAAGTCATTTCCCCCCAAAAGAATTTTCCCCGTGCGACGGCGCTTACTAGCTAGCTTCAACCTCGAGTAACGGCGCTAGGGCAGTTTCGTGTCAATCGAGGACGGCGGCCAAGGGCTTGACCTCGAGCTGCACCTCGGCCTGCCATCCTCGCAGACCGCAAGTTCGATCTCGACCTCAACGTCGACCTCATGCTCTCCGCTGGCCCAATCCCGGTGGAGAATCTCACCCTCGTAGTGTACGAGGGCCCGGTGGCGGTGGGTGGCGACGACATGCCAGTGCCGCTCGGGGTGACCGAGAGAGTTACGGTCGTGGACATGGAGATAGGGGCCATAGTCGTCCACAAGGGCCCGGTGGGCAGGGACGGTGCGGTCACCAAGGTTGGGATTTTGGCCATGCTGGACGACAAGCACGTCTAGGCTAGGCAGATCATCCCAGCCGGCGGGGACGGCGCGGTCACTGAGGTCGGGGTTTTGGCCACGGTGGACAACGAGCACGTCGAGGCCGGCAGATCGTCCCGACCGGCAGCACCGACTCCACCGCGTTGGCACTGTGCCACCTCCCCCTGCAGCAGGTGCTGCCAGCGTGGGGATCACATTGCTCCCCTGGGCAGATAGCGGCGCACGCCAGAGGCGCAGGAGGGCCGACATGGTGCGGGTGTGGGTGCGCGACGAGCTCCAGAAGAAACACCACCTACCCAGAGACCTGCGGCTGAGCTACATCGGGGAGAAGGTGCTGAGCCAGTCAGACATGAACCTGCGGCACGCCCGCTTCCTCCTCCCGGCCCGCGCACGTGCCCGCCATCGCACCTTCCTGTATGCCACCGACAACTTACCCGGGCATGTCCTTGTCCGTCTATGCGAGCAACGGCCGGGCTAGTGGCCAGTCTGCTGCCTAAAGCTGAACAAATTCCATCGCTGCAACTCCACCGTCATCAACGATAAGGGGTACGTGCGCTTCATGGTAGACTGCCGCCTGGAGGCGGGCGATGGCGTCGAGGTGTGGGCGTTCCGGTGGCCATTTGGGATCCGTCTGTGTCTTTTGATCGCCAAGAATGACGGCGTTCGCCCCGCCCGAAACACGTAGAGTGTGTAGCCTTCCATCCTGTCGCTGGGATCTCATATTGCATGTCAACTGTGACTGGCAGATGGTACTCTTGTTGTTGTTACTGTTATTTCTTGTGCGAGGAATGTGTTGTTGTTGTTGTTGTATCGTAGTCAGCTAGCCTAGTGGTGGCTTGGTCTTAGGTTAAGTTGTTGTATCTTAGTGATCAGCTAGGTTAGGTTGTCGACACGAAACTGCCCGACCTAACCTACCGTCGTTTCTCGAAGGAAGGGGTGATCCATGGGATGGGAGAGCGTCATGGCTGGCTCGCGTGGATGTAACATTGTATAACATTTTAAAAAAGTGTTACGTACATTTTTTGATTTTCGTTAACATTTTCTAAATGTCACACGCATTTTTGTGAATAGTACACACATTTTCTAAAAATTGAGCGGACACATTCGTTGGGTCAGCGTTCATGCGATTGGATATGGAGGGATAGGATTCAAGGGAAGGGGGCGATCCGTGGGATAGGAGAGGAGCGACGTGACTGGCTCACGGGGTTGTGGGTCCGGATCACTAGCGTGTCAGAAACTACTTCATCTCTAGCGGGTGTCGCTGCGTGGGCCGTGGGTTGTACGATGGGTGCCTGATCCGCGTGGGCTTGCTTTTCTTTCGCATGCAGCCGCGTCGTGAAAACCTAAGATAGAACATATAAAGACCTAGGGCAGGGCTAAATACGGTGCCTCTCGACCGTCCGTGCCTGCCGCGCCGTATGTATATACAGACCGTATTCTTGTTCCCCTCCCAAAAGCATTTCCCCAAGTCATTTTTCACTCAAGTAGCCCACAACGCTTAGCTTCTCTTTGAGTAATGGCGCTGGTTCAGGTAGGGCAGTTTCGTGTCGAGGATGGCTGAGGGGCGTGTATCCGCGGGGAGGGCGACAGGGGGGCCTCGACCTCGAGCTGCATTTCGGCATGCCATCCATGCCGATCGCCCACGACTTCAACCAGAACGTCGACCTCGTAGTGTTCACCGACCGGATCCCAAATGGAGGCCGTCACGGTCTTTTCCTGCCCAATCCCGGTGGAGAACGTCGTGGTCCCGGAGGTGGAGGAGGGTAACGAGCACGATCTCGCCATCGCCGTGTACGAGGGCCCGGTGGGCGGGTACGACGCGGTGACTGGGGTGGGGGGGCGCGTTGTTTTGGCACCAGCCGCGCTGACTGAGCTGCAGAGCGATCTCGCCATCGTTGTGTACGAGGGTCCGGTGGACGGACTACCAAACACGAAGCAATCTGTCCATGTATCTCTTATATGATTTCAAACCTCGGCGGCACCGAAATTGAATACTAATTGTACAACTTCAATACTAGCGTTGCATTTATCACTTCTATTGTTAGGCGCTAATACTAGATCGACATTGTAGTTACACTGGTAGGTGAGGCGCCCTTCGTTTTTACAATCATAGCAAAGAATGGCGTATCCACTGCAAAAGTTTTTTCATGTTTAAAATTTATCAAATACATGATTTCTTTCAATTATATGTTTTGCTGTCTAGTTTTTCTCATACTCATTTGTATATTTTTTTTCTATACATCTAAAACAAGTTCTTACACACATTTAACATTTGTCTACATGATTAACATGTATTTGAACATATTTGGACTACGTGTTAAATATTTTTTGAATACACATTTAATTATTTCTGGAAATGATACAAAACATTTTTTAACTATGCAAGCATTTTTTACATTGTGTAAGTTTTCTATAATGTCACAAACATATTTTTTAAACACATGAACATAGTTGTAAATGTAACATACATTTTCTTTGAATGCTACGACATATATTTTTGGAATTACACGAACATTTTTGTTAAATTGCTTCACATTTTAATGAAATTTGTGAACATTTTCTAAATGTCACATGCATTTTTTAATGGTACATACCTTTTCTAAAAGTTGAGCGGAGACATCCGCTGGGTGAGCGTTCGATTGGATATGGAGGGCTAGGATTCGAGGTAGGGGGCGATCCGCGGGATGGGAGAGGAGCGACGTGACTGGCTCGTGGGGGTGTGGGGCCGGATCACTGGGTGGCGGGAGCTGCCCCATCCATAGCGGGTGACACCGCATGGGCCGTCGGCCGATCGAGGAGCGCCTGATCCTATTGGCTGGCTGCTGCTGATGTTAATTAATCTCTATTCCCCTTTACGAGCAGTTCGCCGGATTTAGGGAGGGACGTTTGGAATTTGATTTGGTTGTGTCCAGCACCACTGAAATTCCTTTCTGTTGCCTGGCGAGCAGCTACAGATTCATTAGCATCTCGGCTGAATAAAGAGCGCAGATCGTTGGAGGTGTATGGTACTTGCCCTATTTGCGGAAGAGAGGATGAAGAGTCCTTGCATGTGTTATGTGTCTGTGACAACGCCCGGCGTCTATGGAAGGCCATGTCAAAGATCTGGGAACTGCCGGAGTTAACTAGGATCAAACGCCATGATCATTGGTTTATTCAGCTAATGTGTGATGTGAATAAACAGGTATGGGTCAGTGTGCTTATGCTTCTCTGGAGGGTGGGGCACGCGCGGAATGAACTGGTGCACGCAAAACCAGCCCCTCCAATTGACGTCCGAACCAGGTTCCTGGCTAGTTATCTGGACTCGCTTGCCTGTGTTAAGTTTGATCCTAATGCGGACTTTGTCAAGGGTAAGATGCTGGTTAACCACAATTTCCCAATGATGCATGCCACATGTGATAGTAATGCAATTTCAAGCACCCCTTGGCTACCTCCTTGTCAAGGACGAGTTAAGCTAAACACGGATGGCTCCATCCTGAGTGGAAAGGCTGGAGTTGGCATAGTGCTTCGGGACCATCTGGGAAGCATAGTATTTAGTGCTTGCAGATCTCTTGGCGACTGTGATGATGTGCTAGAATCTGAATTTCTTACTATTCGAGAAGGGTTTAGCTTGGCAGTGCAATGGAGTACTCTACCCATTGATGTTGAGTCCGCCTCCTTCCATGGTCTTGAAAGGTGGAAGCAATTTATCGAAATACTCTTTCTTGATCAGAGAGATAAAACATAGTATGGGGGAACATGAGTCTTTACTCATATCCTTGTACAAGCAATGGTGTAGTCATGTTATGGCAAACTTTGGTAGAGGCCAGGGTCATACCATGGTTTGGCTTGGTTCGGGCCCAAATGAGGTTATAGATATTGTCTTACCAGATTGCAATCCCTAATTCTGAGTAATAAAGAATTACTATTTCGCAAAAAAAGTGTCACGTACATTTAAAAAAAAATTGTGAACATTTTCTAAATGTAACATGCAATTTTGAATGGTACTAATATTTTCTAAAAGTTGAGCGGACGGCGCTTCGCGGGATGGGAGAGGACCGACATGACTGGTCGCGGGGGTCGTGCTCGCTCAGTTCGTCTGAAGGTAGCCTAGCCGTGTGCGTGCCGCTCCGTCGTGAAGCCGAAACACTACATACATCCTTTGGCGCACCCTCCATCATCCGTCCTGCGCCGGTGTATTGCCAGGTCATTTCCACCTCAGAAACATTTCCACCCGAAACAATTCCCCCTGTGCCGCGCCGCTCACTAGCTAGCTTCGACCTCGAGTAGTAACGGCGCTAGGGCAGCTTCGTTCATGTCGATCGAGGATGAGGATGGCCGAGGGGTGTCGTGGATCCGCGGGATGGCCGCTGAGGAGCTCGACCACGAGCTGCACCTCGGCCTGCAGTCCGCGCGGATCGCGTTCGACTTCGACCTCAACGTCGACCTCTCGCTCTTCGCCGGCCCAATCCCGGTGGAGAATCTCGCCCTCGTCGTCTACGAGAGCCCGGTGGTGGTGGCAGGGGACGACGTGTCGGCGCCAGTGCCGTCCGCGGTGACCGAGTGCTGCGGTCGAGGACGTGGAGATGAGGGTCCTCGTCATGTACGAGGGCCCGGCGAGCGGCGACGACGTGCCGGTGCCGCCTACGGTTTTCGAGTGCGCTGTGGTCACAGACGTGGAGATGGGGGCCCTCGTCGTCTACGAGGGCCCCATGGCCGGGGACGGCACGGTGACCGAGGTCAGGGTTTTGGCCACGCTGGACGACGAGCCGCAGGGCGAGGCTGGGCAGATCGTCTTGGCCGGCAGCGCCGACCCCACTGGCGCTGGAGCTGTGACACCTCCCCCTGCAGCAGCTGCCGCCCGGCGTCGGGACCCCGTGAGCCAGTCGAGGCGGAGGGCCGACATGGTGCGGGCGTGGGTGAGCGCCAGCTCCAGAAGAAACACGGCCTCCCCAGGGACCTGCCGCTGAGCAACATCAGGGAGAAGGTCCTGAGCAAGTCGGACATGAACCCACGGCACGCCCGCTTCCTCCTCCCGGACCGCGCACGCACCCGCCTCCGCGCCTTCCTCTACCCCGCCGAGATCACCGCGTCCCGCTTCAACACCACCGATCCCAAGCCAATTAGGATCCCCGGGGTCAAGGCCAGGCCGACGACATACCTGGCGTGTCGTTGTCCTCTACGTCAGCAGTGGCTGGGGTCGTGGCCAGTGCAAGTCTGACAGCCAGAAGCTGAATAAATTCCATCGCAATGACGCCACCGCCATCAACGGCAAGGGGTACAGGAGCTTCATGGTGGACTGCGGCCTGGAGGCCGGCGACGGCGTCGAGATGTGGGCGTTCCGGTGGCCTCCTGGATCCGTCCGTGCCTTCTGATCGCCAAGAAGGACGTCGTCCACCCCGCCCAAAACCGGTAGAGTGTGTAGTTCGATCCTCTCGTTGGGATCTCATATTGCATGTCAACTGCGTCTGGCCGATGGTACTCTCCGGTCGTAGTGAGCTATAGCCTTGCGGTGGCTTCGTCTTTGGTGAAGTTGTTGTATTTTAGTGATCAGCTAACTAGCTCTCTTTAATTATGTTGCAAGTACAATTCTGATTATGAACGCAATCTTTTCTGTAACATTGTACTTACACTGGTAGGTGAGACACCCTTCATTTCTACAATCGTAGCAAGGAATGGCGTGCATAATTGTACATGTTTAACCTTTTTCAAATACATGTTTTTTAAATATTTGTTTGCGGCCTACTTTTTTCATACACATTTGTATATGTTTTGTATATATATCTAAAACATTTTTTAACACGATTAACATTTGTCACATACTCCCTCTGTCCATAAATACATGTCGGATAAATGGATGTATTAGTTCTAGATACATTCATTTTTGTTCATTTTTCTGATGATTAACGTGTTTTTGAACTTTTTTTGTACTACGTGTTAAATATTTTCCGAATACACATTGAATTAACTTTTGAAATTATACAAATCATTTTTTAAATTATGTGAACATTTTTTATATTGTATAAACATTTTTTCATACAAAGTCACAAACATATTTTTGAAACGCATGAACATAGTTTTAAATGTAACGTAAATTTTGTTTGAATGCTATGTTTTTTTTTTAATTACACAAATATTTTTTTGAAACGCATGAACATAGTCTGGCCTGATCCGCGCGTGCTCGGTTCGTCCGAAGGTAGCCTAGCTGTGTGTGCCCCACTCCGTTGTGAAACCGAAACCCTAGATACATTGTCCTCCACCGTCCGTCCTGCGCCGCGCCGTATGTATATACTCCCTCCGGTCCTTTTTACTCTGCGTACTGGATTTAGGTCAAGTCAAACTTTGCAAAATTTGAACAAATTTATTTTTTAAAATATCAACATCTACAATACAAAATATTAATGAAAATATTAAACTACATTTATAAAAATCAAACAATATTGATTGGTATTGTGAAATTGAAAACTTTTGTTCTATAAGTTTCAAAAAGTAGAGATACTTTAACTTCGAAGATAACTTATAGCAGACTAAAAAGGACCGGAGGCAGTACATATAAAACCGTATTGCCTAGTCATTTCCCCCCAAAAGAATTTTCCCCGTGCGACGGCGCTTACTAGCTAGCTTCATCCTCGAGTAACGGCGCTAGGGCAGTTTCATGTCGATCGAGGACGGCGGCCAAGGGCTTGACCTCGAAGATCATTTGTTTAATAAAAATCGTTTTGGGCTAGGTCACTTGTTTAGTAAAAATCATTTTGTGGCCTAACTATTTGAAAACAGGAAAAACAGAAAAGAAGAAAACAAAATAAAAAGAAAAGCCTCGACAATGGGCTTTGCAGACAAAGGCCGGCCCATCCCAGACCTATCCCCTTGCCCCCGAAACCCTAGCGAACGAGCCCCCTCATCCCCCCCCCCCCCCCCCCCCCCCCCGCGACTCGATCGGGATCGGGATCGAGCCCGACCGCTCTCGACCCCGTCGCCCCTCGCCGCCGTTCGCCGGATCGCCCGCCACCAACGCCGTCGGCCACCACTGCCTCGTCCTCTTCCTCCCCCCCCCCCCCGACGCCTCGACGCCCCGCGCCGCGTCCGTCATCGCCGCCACGGCGCCCGCCCCGACCACCGCACCGCGCGCCCCCGACCCCGTCGCCGTCGTCGTTGCCATCGCCGACACCTCCTCGCCTCCTCCCACGCCGTCCTCCTCGAGCCTCGCCGCCTCTCCTCTCCTCGCTCGTGAGCTTCCTCCCTCGCTCTCCTCGCCTCTGTCGCCGCCGACGCGCTCGCGCTCTGCCGCCCGGCCTCACCCCGCTCACGCTCACTCTCTCATGGCCACGCCCACGGCTCGCGCACGCAGCCCTGTGCGCCGCGCCTTGCCGCGCCCCCACCGCAGCCGCTCGCTGCTTCAACTAGTGCCACTATTAAGTAATCATGCTCTTATTATCTGTGTTGTGCAAACAGTAATACTCAAGTACAGATGTTGTGATGGTCAAGAGCATTCGCCAAGTACTTGGGTGTATGACACGGTAGCCAAGATGTATTAATCCCGATATTCACTTTATCAAAAGGCTTAATGGGTTGGTTCTGAATCTTGAAGCTGGGAATCAATGAGATGTGTAGGCATCTTTTGTTGTACTTATTATTTGAATCTTATTTGTTGGTTCTGAATCTTGCAAACTGGGAATCAATGAGATGTGTAGGCATCTTTGTTGTGCTTATTATTTGAATCTTATTTGTTGGTTCTGAATCTTACAAGCTGGGAATCAATGAGATGTGTAGGCATCTTTGTTGTACTTACTATTTGAATCTTATTTGTTGGTTTTGAATCTTGCAAGCTGGGAAACATGGCATGATGATGCAGAGGACAGCAACCATAACAAACAGTTCAAACTTGGTAGTATTATTTGTGTGAAAGTGCGACAAATGTGCTGATCGTGTGCGTCCTGAGAATAATAATTCTAATTGTTGTGCATGTTGATCCTGTGGCACTGATAGAACGAGCCAATGCATTGCTTGTTTTAAGAATAAATTTTAATTAAAGCTAATTAAATTTAAGTAAAGTGACCACTAACACTTGTTATTAGAGTACCAATACAGACCCACTCCATGAACCGACGTGTGGCCGGAATATGTTTCTTAATGGAGGCGTTTGAATGCGCCGAGGGTGCATGTTCTGCCGGGCGTGCAGCGGGCGAGGGATGGGTAGTAACTGTTGTTGCCTGTACACACTCAGTTTACTGTTGAATCCAGTTCCCCAAGAGCTGAAAAACGAACTGCTGCCGCCGCCTACCCACTCGTTCACTTGAAGAGACTCCAATGGCGATCTGAGGGGTGAGCCTGCTGGATATGGACTTCAGCAAGGAGTTCACCTTTGAGTTCGCCGTTCAGTCCCATGGCTGCACCAAGTTGAATGTGATGTACACCAACGATCCGGACTCGGTGAAGCTTTGCCTCGCCGAGTTCAAGCAGTACCTACAGGACGAGAAAGCACAAGGTCGCAGGACTAGACCTTGTGCCCATCCATTCGTCTCCTGACATGGACTAGCGGATCGCCGTCGCCCAGGTATGCGTGCGGGACGAGGTTCTCATCTACCACTGCTGTAGGGCCATCAGAGGTTCTGGAGCATTCGGCCGTTTCATCGGCAGCGCCGACTGCACCTTCGCTACGGTGGAGAGAAGGAAGAACGCGACGATTCGGCCATCTGGTGCAACAAGCTTGTCGACATCCAAAAGCAATACAAGATCATCGGCAACGGGCAGGAGAAGGACTCCGTGGTTGACCTCGCCGAGACCATCATCGACCCCTGCTACGCCAACATGAAAGAAGACAATGACACCAAGGACCTGAACATGTGGGAGGTACCTCTGAATCTTGCCTACATAACCTACGCGGCCAAGGACGCATACGCATGCTACGACATGTACAGGCGGATCTTGGACATGAGGACGTGTCTGCTTCCCGTAGCCGACGAGTACACGGACAGCCGCAGTGTCACGATCAAGCGTGCCAGGAAGGTCTAGATGTTGTACTTTATCTGTTTAAGCACCTTTATCATCTGAGTGTTTCATGCATTATCCTATGTGTCGTAATTATCTGTTTTGTCCTAAATATTTCTTCTAAGAACCCATTAACCTGTTTGCTTTTTTTTAGTGGCTATTTGCTTATGTATATAACTAGTTCACTCGATTGCCGTGCTTTGAATCTCCTTCCTCCCAACATATTCTCCTTCTCAGGTGGACCCAGCAGGTCTCGTACACAGACATCTGGGACCAACCACCTATCCATTTGTATTTCTTTATTTTGTTCAATCTTTCATCCTCTTCCTATACAGCGGCTGGCGGCGCTGCCGCGCACGCCTCGGTGATCCATCATAGCCTATGGCGTTGGTCAAGCCATTCCTCTACTCCCTCACATTGTCCGGCGGTGGCAGCTCCACCGGCCCACCCTGCACCCGAACAAGTCAACCCTCGTACTCCCCTCCGCCTGCGTCTTCCCCCGCTCCGGTTCGTTCGGTCCGAGGTCTCGACGTCGTCCTCTGCCTTGGTGCTCTCGCCGCGGCGGCGCCGTCTGTTGTTCCTAACATGGTCAGCAAAACAAGAGGAATCAGGAGATGACTGTTCGTCGAGAAGCTGACAGTCCCGGGTCCACCAGGTCCATGGCCTAGGTTTTGTTGTTTAACATGGGCAGCCCACGACATGTTTCAACTTTTTTTGGATCCAGCAGGTATCAAGCGGCCTCTGGGCCTCCCAGCCTAACTTGTCTATAACATCAGCAGCCCAAGTTAAGTTTGTTTTTTCAAGACGACGCACAGCTCAGTTCTATTTTTCTATAAGAATACAAAACTGAACCTATGTTTTCCCTTCTATAATAGTATATATATTTATATTTATATCTTATTTTATTACATATATATAATAGAAACAACATAAGGTTCCGTTAAACCTGTTGTTCGTCCAACCATTTTATAGACCTTCCCATTTTTTTTATTTTTCATTTTCATTAATCATATATCTGAATTTTCTCCCACTTTCTTTTTCGATGTAATTTGAGTTTTCTCCCAGTACTTTTCCCTAGAACTAACTCAACTGTCCCACGTCTAGCCTAAAAAATAATAATACCCCACGTCCTATTACAGACTTCGTAAGTAATTACCATATTAATTAGAATTCCAAGCTTATTTCGTAAATCGGAAGTTCTTACAAAATAATAATCTATCTATCTATCTATACCTATACTAATTACAGTCTTCCAAGTAATTACCATATTAATTAGAATTTATGATCCGTTAATCTGGTGGGTCCAAATTATAACGGTGTAGATCTTTCGAAAAACTTCGCAATAGAAAAAAATAGGTATATGAGTCGTCCACCTGATAAGACCGCAACGAAAGCAATCGTAGTCTCTCTTTCCTTCCACGAAAAACGTAGTCTCTCTTTCTCACGTCTCTCTCTCTCTCGATCTCTCATGTCCCTCTTCCTCTCTCATGTTTCTCCTCATCCCCACATGGAAAATTCTTCTCCTCCTACGGTCCTACCAAGAAATCGACCCACCTACCTCTTCTTATTCATCTCCTCCGCTCTATCCTCAACAATGAGGCACCTCCGTCTCAAGCGTATGCTCCTCCTCCCTGTCGGCGCTGTTGTAGATCCGTTTGACTAACTCCCTCCAGTTATTATTTGCAGTAGTATTTTGGTGGTTTTCTTGGCCTGGAACCGATCTAGACCTGCTTGCCATAGCTAATGATCAAAGCCCTTACCGTCTCGCGGTTTCGCCAGCCCATCCTGATTGCTCGAGATCGCAGCCGCCGCCTTTGCTATGGGCCTGGTATGAAAGAGCACCTGAAGTTAGATTTGTTTTTCTTCACATGTGGTGTTGTGGCACCAAAATTCAGATTATATGTTTGTTTGACCCAGCAATTGTCAGCAATTCAATCTACGTACAAGCTCCCCCTGCAGCCTCGCCCTCCCTCGCAAGCTCAATGCTACTGAGGTCTGAGGCTCAGCTTGCTGCGTTCAAACTTCTTGGGCTGCAGCGCCTAGCAGGAGACCGCAACCCCGCAGTCTGAGGTACTCCTGGTCGTGGGGATTATCAAGTGCTTGAACCCCTAGCAGGAGACCATGTCGATGCAATCTGAGGTATTTGCTGTCGTGGGGGTTTAAACTGATAGAATCCCGAATAAAATAGCTACGGTAAAATACCGGAGTCGGCCGATCGTGACTACTGCCATGCCAGCTATCTCAACATCTCATGTTATGGTCTAGCTATATCGGTCGATGCCGTAGAGTACTGTCCGGGACACCACTGTCATTGGCAACACTGATGGGGTTCGTGGTGAAACCCCAGATGCATGAACTCACAAGAGACAATTGATTCATGGCTGGTGTTCACGTGGCGTCAATTTTCTGGATTATGAGGATATAGTGATTATGTTCTGACGCTGCTCTGTGTTTTCTCTTTTCAGTTCTCTCCTCGGCTAGAAAACGCTTCAATTTAAATCAGCAGATCAAGGTTTGCTGCATGTTGGACGTTGGGATGTAGCCAGCCACGTCGTTGCGTCATCACCTGACGGAACTCGAAGTGTTGAGCAGACTCGCGAAAGCCGGAAGGCGAGATTACGTACTGGCCGATGCTCTTCTGCATGCCAGGCTACATCCTTTGTATTCAGATGAAGCCATATTTCCTACATGTTCAGAATTTCAGATGCAACCTGTAATTTCGTCATGTTGGTTCATGTTCAACTAAGCTTACTTACAAGCTTAAACAGAAAATATTATATTTCCTTTTGTTTGCAGGCTTTGCGTAGTGGGAATTTCCGCATAAATCTATTGCTTTGTACAGGATAGACATGTGGCGTGTTCACAGAAAAGAAGTTTCCTCTCCTTGGTGCATGTATTCCTGTCACATCTCAGGCATGCTGTACACAACTCCATGTATGTACAATGTTTCTTTTTTGTTTCTCCTTGCACATAGTTTTTCAGTGTAATCATCGGAAGATCTATTAACATGTAAATGAAGTCATGCACCAAACGAAAACCACCAGAAATAGTGGCCTTCATATTTTGTATATACTAATTATACTTTTTGAGATAAATATCAGATTGGACTATATAAAAAATAAAAGGACTAGATCATGTATCTGAAAGAGCGATGATGCGTATTGGTTCATTTTATTGAAGTTGACCCAACACAACAATGATTACAAAGATTAGCTAGGTGAGAAGCACACACCTGACAAATTCCATGGGCGACGGCATAGAACTGATTCATTGTATTTTTAGACCATGCGCACTGCCTAACTGGTGACTTATTGATGCGTACCTCATGTCAAGTTGAATTGGCTAAAGGATATAATGAACTAGGCACATATGCATGAATAAAGGACCCACGGTTGGTAGGATGACACTTTTGTAGGCATCTTGCCATTTAATAAAATTAAGAGTAAAACACAAATGCCAGGTATATATATCTATGGCGTAAAAATTATTAGTTTCTTTTACCACTTATTTTAACAGTATCTATCGTAGCACATACAGATGTCAAGCAATATTTCATGGTAGTGAATCATGATTGCTCTCATGAGTTAGGTTAGAAATATTTCTCGGTGCCTGTGCACCACGATTACTCTCATGGTTTACGTTAGTATAGTTTCTGGCTAATATTAGTAAGAATGCTCCAATTCCATCTAATATTCAATATATTTGAAGTTAGAGCAAACATTGAATTTATAGTCCATGATATATATATTTGCCTGTATTCTTTTTTCATATGTTTATATGCTAATTTATCCTGCGATGGACATGAAAAGTTCTATACTGCAGAATCAACGATCAAGCAAATTAATATATGAGATAAGTGGTACTACATATAATGCGGCAAATATAACAAAAAAGTAGTACAAAAAAAGGAATCAATTCTACTGTCCAAAATGTGAAGAAGAACCTGAGAAGACACGTCCAAGGTAAATTTGATAATATCTCATTATTTAGGTAGAAATTTATCCTGCACTAACCACATGTCCCATTTTATTATTAGGTAGAACCTTAAGCTAGAGATACGTGATCTTAGTGCAATGACGATTTGCACCATGTTTGAGGCAGAAGCAAAAAAATGATTAATCAATCTACAGGATTCTTGATAGATTGTGATGATTGTCATATACATAATGAGTAAGTTGTACGCACATAAACCACACATGAAGGTAACAAATGAACTAGGCGTTATACACAAAACAAGGCTGCACTTCTTGACGAGCATTAGCAAAGCCCGTTAGAAGAAACACAAGATTTGAGGGCATTTATTTGATCACCTACTTTATATAATTATCTAATAATATATAATATAATTTACCTCCGAGCTAAAATAGAAGATGCAGATTCTTATCCAATTAGTATCCCATCTTACTTCATATATCATTGTTTTTTCAAATATATATGTCATCAACTTTTCTAAGCTACGTTTCCACAACTCATAAAATAAATCAATATATAACACATTACAGTGACTACAACATTGTTCCTTCGAGTAGGAAAATTGTGTCTGATAAAACAAGAAATAAACAATATAAATTAACTAGCCCGTGCGAATGCACGGGTTGACGACTAGTTTTAATGAAATTCATGAACATTTTCTAAATGTCACATGCATTTTTTTTAATTGTACATACATTTTCTAAAAGTTGAGCGGAGACATCCGTTGGGTGAGCGTTCGATTGGATATGGAGGCCTAGGATTCGAGGTAGGGGGCGATCCGCGGGATGGGAGAGGAGTGACGTGACTGCTCGTGGGGGTGTGGGGCCGGATCACTGGGTGGCGGGAGCTGCTCCATCCATAGCGCATGATACCGCATGGGCCGTGGGCCGATCGAGGGGCGCCTGATCCTATTGGCTGGCTGCTGCTGATGTTAATTGCTCTCTATTCCCTTTTAGGAGCAGTTCGCCGGATGGACGTTTGGAATTTGATTTGGTTGTGTCCAGCACCACTGAAATTCCTTTCTGTTGCCTGGCGAGCAGCTACAGATTCATTAGCATCTCGGCTGAATAAAGAGCGCAGATCGCTGGAGGTGTATGGTACTTGCCCTATTTGCGGAAGAGAGGATGAAGACTCCTTTCGTGTGTTATGTGTCTGTGACAACGCCCGGCGTCTATGAAAGGCCATGCCAAAGATGAGGGAACTGTCGGAGCTAACTAGCATCAAACGCCGTGATGATTGGTTTATTCAGCTAATGTGTGATTTGAACAAAAAGGTCCGGGTCCGTGTGCTTATGCTTCTCTGGAGGGTATGGCACACACGGAATGAACAGGTGCGTGCAAAGCCAGCCCCTCCAATTGTCGTCCCAACCAGGTTCCTGGCTAGTTACCTGGACTCACTTGCCTGTCTTAAGCTTGATCCTAATGTAGACATTCTCAAGGGTAAGATGTTGGTTAACCACAGTTTCCCAATGATGCATGCCACATGTGATAATAATGCAATTTCAAGCACCCCTTGGCTACCTCCTTGTCAAGGGCGAGTTAAGCTAAACATGAATGGCTCCATCCTGTGTGGAAAGGCGGGAGTTGGCATGGTGCTCCGGGACCGTCTGGGAAGCATAATATTTAGTGCTTGCAGATATCTTGGCGACTGTGATGATGTGCGTGAATGTGAATTTCTGGCTATTCGAGAAGGGTTTAGCTTGGCATTGCAATGGATTACTCTACCCATTGACGTTGAGTCGGACTGCTTGTAGGTGGTTTCCATGGTGTTGAAAGGTGGAAGCAATTTATCTAAATACTCTTTCTTGATCAGAGAGATAAAACGTAGTATAGGGGAACTGATTCTTCTATTACTCATATCCGTTGTATTGGCAATGGTACGAGTCATGCTATGGCAAACTTTGGTAGAGGCCATGGCCGTAACATGGTTCGGCTTGGTTCGGGCCCAAATGAGGTCTTAGATATTGTCTTACGAGATTGTAATCCTTAATTCTGAGTAATAAATAGTTATTTCGCAAAAAAACTGTCACGTATATATTTTTTAAATTCATAAACATTTTCTAAATGTCACATGCATTTTTTGAATGGTACTAAAATTTTCGAAATGTTGAGCGGACACATCCTTTGGTTTCCTTTCGTTCGATTGGATATGAGGGCTCCGCGGGATGGCAGAGGAGAGACGTGACTCGCTCGCGGGGATCGTGCTCGCTCAGTTCGTCTGAAGGTAGCCTAGCCGTGTGCGCACCACCGGTGCCGTGGCGCTCACCAGCTAGCTTCGACCTCGAGTAGTTTTGTTCGTGTCAATTGAGGAGGAGGATGGCCGAGGGGCGTCGTGTGGATCCGCTGGGACGGCCGCCGAGGGGCTCGACCTCGAGTTGCACCTCGGCCTGCCGTCCGCGCGGATTGCGTTCGACCTTGATCTCAATGTCAACCTCTCCCTCTTCGCTGGTCCAAAAGAAGGTTTGTTTGGGTTCGACGGTTGGATTTGGCCCAAGAGAATTAATCCGGTCAAAAAGAGCGTCCGTTTGGGGTCAACGGTTGAAGTTGGCCCAAGAGAAGGGGCCGAAATTTGAGTCAGTACACAATATAAATTCTGGTTGCAGTCTTCAAACCGGTGATACCATATCACCGCTAGGAATCGCGTCAACGGATGTTCAGCAACATAATTATTCAGATATAACAAAGTGTACTACGTATATTGCAGAAACGACAAAGCCTACTCATTCAATCCACGAGCTAGAAAGCCGTCCAAGTCCAACACATCCGTCCGTTGGGTGGGTGAGCGAGCGTGTACGGGTAACAAATGAGGCGGGAATGGAGGCGTGGGCTTGAGCGTCCGATCGGGGATGGACGGTTGGGATCCGGTGTAGGGGGGTCATTCCGCGGGACCGAGCGATTGATTGGCTCGCGGCGCTGTGGGTCCGGATAGCTGGCGCTGGCGTGGCGGAAACTTCTCTGTCCGTTCGCTCCTCCTTGGCTGATCCACTTGCATTCGGTTCATGTGGAGGTAGCCGTGTGCGCCGCGTGCCGCTTAGTCGCGAAACCCTAGCCACTGTCCGTCATGCGCCGCACGGCATTTAGCTAGGTCATTCCACCCCGAAAGAATTCCCCCCTTGCCACGGCCCTCACCACCTACCTAGCTTCCACCTTGAGTACTAACGGCCGGCGCTAGGGCAGTGTCGTCCGAGGAGGAGAATGGCCGAGCGGCGTCGTGGATCCGCGGGGACGGCGGCCGAGGCGCTCGACACTTTTAACATTTGTCTACATGATTGACCTGTTTTTGAACATTTTTGGACTACGTGTTACATAGGTTTCGAATACACATGGAATTATTTTTTGAAATGATACAAAATATTTAAATAATGCGAACATTTTTTTTACATTGTATAATTATTTTTTGTATAATGTCACAAACATATTTTTGAAGCGTTTGAGCATACTTTTAAATGTAATGTACATTTTCTTTGAATGCTACGATTTCTTTATTTTGAATTACACGAACATTTTTGTTACATTGTATAACATTTTCAAGAAGTGTCACGTACATTCTATGTCCACGGGTCAGCTATCGAACCCTTCAAATCATCCATTCTATTTGGGGGATCCTGCCGGGAGGATAAAATAGAAGTGATAAAAAATTTATTGGGTGTCACATCTTCTGACTTCGGGGTGAAATACCTGGGTTTGCCAACACCTGATGGTCGATTGACTATGGGTAAGCTTCAAATTTTGCAAGTTAAATTGAGTAAGTGCTTGTTTTCTTTTGATGGGCATCCTACACAGGCTGGCAAAGAAGTTTTGATTAAGTCGGTTGATGAGTCAATCCCTACCTTTATTATGAGTGTGTTCAAGTTCCCATTTGGTGTTTGTGATGACCTGAATACGTATGGTTCGGAACTATTATTGGGGAGCGGAGAAAGGTAAAAGGAAAACTCACTAGTATGCTTGGCATAAGATGACCGGGCCGAAGTCACAAGGGGGCCTCGGGTTTAGGGATTTTCGAATCTTCAATCAAGCTCTGTTGACGAGACAAGCCTGGCGTCTCTTGATTTTTCCGGACAGCTTATGTGCAAGACTACTCAAAGCCAAGCATTACCTAAGTGGACGCTTAGAGGACACAGTGTTTTCGGGAAACCCGTCTCAATCATGGCAAGGCGTTTGTCACGGGCTAGAGCTCCTGAAGAAGTGGCTGGTTTGGCGTGCGCGGGACGTGTGCTCATGCTTCTCTGGAGGGTGTGGCATGCACGGAATGAACTGGTGCACGCAAAACCAGCCCCTCCAATTGACGTCCGAACCAGGTTCCTGGCTAGTTACCTGGATTCGCTTGCCTTTGTTAAGTTTGATCCTAATGCGGACTTTGTCAAGGGTAAGATGCTGGTTAACCACAGTTTCCCAATGATGCATGCCACATGTGATAGTAATGCAATTTCAAGCACCCCTTGGCTACCTCCTTGTCAAGGACGAGTTAAGCTAAACACGGATGGCTCCATCCTGAGTGGAAAGGCTGGAGTTGGCATGGTGCTTCGGGACCATCTGGGAAGCATAATATTTAGTGCTTGCAGATCTCTTGGCTACTGTGATGATGTGCTAGAATCTGAATTTCTTACTATTCGAGAAGGGTTTAGCTTGGCAGTGCAATGGAGTACTCTACCCATTGATGTTGAGTCCGCCTCCTTCCATGGTTTTTAAAGGTGGAAGCAATTTATCTAAATACTCTTTCTTGATCAGGGAGCTAAAACATAGTATGGGGGAACATGACTCTTTACTCATATCCTTGTACAAGCAATGGTGTAGTCATGTTATGGCAAACTTTGGTAGAGGCCAGGGTCATACCATGGTTTGGCTTGGTTCGGGCCCAAATGAGGTCATAGATATTGTCTTACCAGATTGCAATCCCTAATTCTGAGTAATAAAGAATTACTATTTCGCAAAAAAAGTGTCACGTACATTTAAAAAAAAAATTGTGAACACTTTCTAAATGTAACATGCAATTTTGAATGGTACTAATATTTTCTAAAAGTTGAGCGGACGGGGCTCCGCGGGATGGGAGAGGACCGACGTGACTGGCTCGCGGGGGTCGTGCTCGCTCAGTTCGTCTGAAGGTAGCCTAGCCGTGTGCGTGCCGCTCCGTCGTGAAGCCGAAACACTACATACATCCTATGGCGCACCCTCCATCATCCGTCCTGCGCCGGTGTATTGCCAGGTCATTTCCACCCGAAACAATTCCCCTTGTGCCGCGCCGCTCACTAGCTAGCTTCGACCTCGAGTAGTAACGGCGCTAGGGCAGCTTCGTTCATGTCGATCGAGGATGAGGATGGCCGAGGGGTGTCGTGGATCCGCGGGATGGCCGCTGAGGGGCTCGACCACGAGCTGCACCTCGGCCTGCTGTCCGCGCGGATCGCGTTCGACCTCGACCTCAACGTCGACCTCTCGCTCTTCGCCGGCCCGATCCCGGTGGAGAATCTCGCCCTCGTCGTCTACGAGAGCCCGGTGGCGGTGGCTGGGGACGACGTGTCGGCGCCAGTGCCGTCCACGGTGACCGAGAGTGCTGCGGTCGAGGACGTGGAGATGAGGGCCCTCGTCATGTACGAGGGCCCGGCGGGCGGCGACGACGTGCCGGTGCAGCCTACGGTTTCCGAGTGCGCTATGGTCGCAGACGTGGAGATGGGGGCCCTCGTCGTCTATGAGGGCCCCATGGCCGGGGACGGCGAGGTGACCGAGGTCGGGGTTTTGGCCACGCTAGACGACGAGCCTGCGGGCGAGGCTGGGCAGATCGTCTTGGCCTGCAGCGCCGACCCCACTGGCGCTGGAGCTGTGACACCTCCCCCTGCAGCAGCTGCCGCCCGGCGTCGGGACCGCATGAGCCTGTCGAGGCGGAGGGCCGACATGGTGCGGGCGTGGGTGAGCGGCCAGCTCCAGAGGAAACACGGCATCCCCAGGGACCTGCCGCTGAGCTACATCGGGGAGAAGGTCCTGAGCAAGTCGGACATGAACCCACGGCACGCCCGCTTCCTCCTCCCGGACCACGCACGCACCCGCCTCCACGCCTTCCTCTACCCCGCCGAGATCACCGCGTCCCGCTTCAACACCACCGATCCCAAGCCAATTAGGATCCCCGGGGTCAGGGCCAGGCCGACGACATACCTGGCGTGTCCTTGTCCTCTAAGTCAGCAGCGGCTGGGGTCGTGGCCAGTGCAAGTCTGACCGCCAGAAGCTGAATAAATTCCATCGCAATGACGCCACCGCCATCAACGGCAAGGGGTACAGGAGCTTCATGGTGGACTGCGGCCTGGAGGCCGGCGACGGCGTCGAGATGTGGGCGTTCCGGTGGCCGCCTGGTTCCGGTGGCCGCCTGGATCCGTCCGTGCCTTCTGATCGCCAAGAAGGACGTCGTCCACCCCGCCCAAAACCCGTAGAGTGTGTAGTTCGATCCTCTCGTTGAGATCTCATATTGCATGTCAACTGCGTCTGGCCGATGGTACTCTCCGGTCGTAGTGAGCTATAGCCTTGCGGTGGCTTCGTCTTTGGTGAAGTTGTTGTATTTTAGTGATCAGCTAACTAGCTCTCTTTAATTATGTTGCAAGTACAATTCTGATTATGAACGCAATCTTTTCTATAACATTGTACTTACACTGGTAGGTGAGACACCCTTCATTTCTACAATCGTAGCAAGGAATGGCGTGCATAATTGTACATGTTTAACATTTTTCAAATACATGTTTTTTAAATATTTGTTTGCTGCCTACTTTTTTCATACACATTTGTATATGTTTTGTATATATATCTAAAACATTTTTTAACACGATTAACATTTGTCACATACTCCCTCTGTCCATAAATACATGTCGGATAAATGGATGTATTAGTTCTAGATACATTCATTTTTGTTCATTTTTCTTATGATTAACGTGTTTTTGAACTTTTTTTGGACTACGTGTTAAATATTTTCCGAATACACATTGAATTAACTTTTGAAATTATAAAAATCATTTTTTAAATTATGTGAACATTTTTTATATTGTATAAACATTTTTTCATACAAAGTCACAAACATATTTTTTAAACGCATGAACATAGTTTTAAATGTAACGTAAATTTTGTTTGAATGCTATGTTTTTTTTTTATTACAAAAATATTTTTTTGAAACGCATGAACATAGTCTGGCCTGATCCGCGTGTGCTCGGTTCGTCCGAAGGTAGCCTAGCTATGTGTGCCCCACTCCGTTGTGAAACCGAAACCCTAGATACATTGTCCTCCACCGTCCTTCCTGCGCCGCACCGTATGTATATACTCCCTCCTGTCCTTTTTACTCTACGTACTAGATTTAGGTCAAGTCAAACTTTGCAAAATTTGAACAAATTTATTTTTTTAAATATCAACAACTACAATACAAAATATATGAACTATTAAACTACATTTTATAACAAATCAAACAATATTGATTTGGCATTGTGAATATTGAAACTTTTGTCTATAAGTTTCATAAAAGTAGAGATACTCTAACTTCGAAGATAACTTATATGCAGACTAAAAAGGACCGGAGGCAGTACATATAAAACCGTATTGCCAAGTCATTTCCCCCCAAAAGAATTTTCCCCGTGCGACGGCGCTTACTAGCTAGCTTCAACCTCGAGTAACGGCGCTAGGGCAGTTTCGTGTCAATCGAGGACGGCGGCCAAGGGCTTGACCTCGAGCTGCACCTCGGCCTGCCATCCTCGCAGACCGCAAGTTCGATCTCGACCTCAACGTCGACCTCATGCTCTCCGCTGGCCCAATCCCGGTGGAGAATCTCGCCCTCGTAGTGTACGAGGGCCCGGTGGCGGTGGGTGGCGACGACATGCCAGTGCCGCTCGGGGTGACCGAGAGAGTTACGGTCGTGGACATGGAGATAGGGGCCATAGTCGTCCACAAGGGCCCGGTGGGCAGGGACGGTGCGGTCACCAAGGTTGGGATTTTGGCCATGCTGGACGACAAGCACGTCTAGGCTAGGCAGATCATCCCAGCCGGCGGGGACGGCGCGGTCACTGAGGTCGGGGTTTTGGCCACGGTGGACAACGAGCACGTCGAGGCCGGCAGATCGTCCCGACCGGCAGCACCGACTCCACCGCGTTGGCACTGTGCCACCTCCCCCTGCAGCAGGTGCTGCCAGCGTGGGGATCACATTGCTCCCCTGGGCAGATAGCGGCGCACGCCAGAGGCGCAGGAGGGCCGACATGGTGCGGGTGTGGGTGCGCGACGAGCTCCAGAAGAAACACCACCTACCCAGAGACCTGCGGCTGAGCTACATCGGGGAGAAGGTGCTGAGCCAGTCAGACATGAACCCGCGGCACGCCCGCTTCCTCCTCCCGGCCCGCGCACGTGCCCGCCATCGCACCTTCCTGTATGCCACCGACAACTTACCCGGGCATGTCCTTGTCCGTCTATGCGAGCAACGGCCGGGCTAGTGGCCAGTCTGCTGCCTAAAGCTGAACAAATTCCATCGCTGCAACTCCACCGTCATCAACGATAAGGGGTGCGTGCGCTTCATGGTAGACTGCCGCCTGGAGGCGGGCGATGGCGTCGAGGTGTGGGCGTTCCGGTGGCCATTTGGGATCCGTCTGTGTCTTTTGATCACCAAGAATGACGGCGTTCGCCCCGCCCGAAACACGTAGAGTGTGTAGCCTTCCATCCTGTCGCTGGGATCTCATATTGCATGTCAACTGTGACTGGCAGATGGTACTCTTGTTGTTGTTACTGTTATTTCTTGTGCGAGGAATGTGTTGTTGTTGTTGTTGTATCGTAGTCAGCTAGCCTAGTGGTGGCTTGGTCTTAGGTTAAGTTGTTGTATCTTAGTGATCAGCTAGGTTAGGTTGTCGACACGAAACTGCCCGACCTAACCTACCGTCGTTTCTCGAAGGAAGGGGTGATCCATGGGATGGGAGAGCGTCATGGCTGGCTCGCGCGGATGTAACATTGTATAACATTTTAAAAAAGTGTTACGTACATTTTTTGATTTTCGTTAACATTTTCTAAATGTCACACGCATTTTTGTGAATAGTACACACATTTTCTAAAAATTGAGCGGACACATTCGTTGGGTCAGCGTTCATGCGATTGGATATGGAGGGATAGGATTCAAGGGAAGGGGGCGATCCGTGGGATAGGAGAGGAGCGACGTGACTGGCTCACGGGGTTGTGGGTCCGGATCACTAGCGTGTCAGAAACTACTTCATCTCTAGCGGGTGTCGCTGCGTGGGCCGTGGGTTGTACGATGGGTGCCTGATCCGCGTGGGCTTGCTTTTCTTTCGCATGCAGCCGTGTCGTGAAAACCTAAGATAGAACATATAAAGACCTAGGGCAGGGCTAAATACGGTGCCTCTCGACCGTCCGTGCCTGCCGCGCCGTATGTATATACAGACCGTATTCTTGTTCCCCTCCCAAAAGCATTTCCCCAAGTCATTTTTCACTCAAGTAGCCCACAACGCTTAGCTTCTCTTTGAGTAATGGCGCTGGTTCAGGTAGGGCAGTTTCGTGTCGAGGATGGCTGAGGGGCGTGTATCCGCGGGGAGGGCGACAGGGGGGCCTCGACCTCGAGCTGCATTTCGGCATGCCATCCATGCCGATCGCCCACGACTTCAACCAGAACGTCGACCTCGTAGTGTTCACCGACCGGATCCCAAATGGAGGCCGTCACGGTCTTTTCCTGCCCAATCCCGGTGGAGAACGTCGTGGTCCCGGAGGTGGAGGAGGGTAACGAGCACGATCTCGCCATCGCCGTGTACGAGGGCCCGGTGGGCGGGTACGACGCGGTGACTGGGGTGGGGGGGCGCGTTGTTTTGGCACCAGCCGCGCTGACTGAGCTGCAGAGCGATCTCGCCATCGTTGTGTACGAGGGTCCGGTGGACGGACTACCAAACACGAAGCAATCTGTCCATGTATCTCTTATATGATTTCAAACCTCGGCGGCACCGAAATTGAATACTAATTGTACAACTTCAATACTAGCGTTGCATTTATCACTTCTATTGTTAGGCGCTAATACTAGATCGACATTGTAGTTACACTGGTAGGTGAGGCGCCCTTCGTTTTTACAATCATAGCAAAGAATGGCGTATCCACTGCAAAAGTTTTTTCATGTTTAAAATTTATCAAATACATGATTTCTTTCAATTATATGTTTTGCTGTCTAGTTTTTCTCATACTCATTTGTATATTTTTTTCTATACATCTAAAACAAGTTCTTACACACATTTAACATTTGTCTACATGATTAACATGTATTTGAACATATTTGGACTATGTGTTAAATATTTTTTGAATATACATTTAATTATTTCTGGAAATGATACAAAACATTTTTTAACTATGCAAGCATTTTTTACATTGTGTAAGTTTTCTATAATGTCACAAACATATTTTTTAAACACATGAACATAGTTGTAAATGTAACATACATTTTCTTTGAATGCTACGACATATATTTTTGGAATTACACGAACATTTTTGTTAAATTGCTTCACATTTTAATGAAATTTGTGAACATTTTCTAAATGTCACATGCATTTTTTAATGGTACATACCTTTTCTAAAAGTTGAGCGGAGACATCCGCTGGGTGAGCGTTCGATTGGATATGGAGGGCTAGGATTCGAGGTAGGGGGCGATCCGCGGGATGGGAGAGGAGCGACGTGACTGGCTCGTGGGGGTGTGGGGCCGGATCACTGGGTGGCGGGAGCTGCCCCATCCATAGCGGGTGACACCGCATGGGCCGTCGGCCGATCGAGGAGCGCCTGATCCTATTGGCTGGCTGCTGCTGATGTTAATTAATCTCTATTCCCCTTTACGAGCAGTTCGCCGGATTTAGGGAGGGACGTTTGGAATTTGATTTGGTTGTGTCCAGCACCACTGAAATTCCTTTCTGTTGCCTGGCGAGCAACTACAGATTCATTAGCATCTCGGCTGAATAAAGAGCGCAGATCGTTGGAGGTGTATGGTACTTGCCCTATTTGCGGAAGAGAGGATGAAGAGTCCTTGCATGTGTTATGTGTCTGTGACAACGCCCGGCGTCTATGGAAGGCCATGTCAAAGATCTGGGAACTGCCGGAGTTAACTAGGATCAAACGCCATGATCATTGGTTTATTCAGCTAATGTGTGATGTGAATAAACAGGTCTGGGTCAGTGTGCTTATGCTTCTCTGGAGGGTGGGGCACGCGCGGAATGAACTGGTGCACGCAAAACCAGCCCCTCCAATTGACGTCCGAACCAGGTTCCTGGCTAGTTATCTGGACTCGCTTGCCTGTGTTAAGTTTGATCCTAATGCGGACTTTGTCAAGGGTAAGATGCTGGTTAACCACAGTTTTCCAATGATGCATGCCACATGTGATAGTAATGCAATTTCAAGCACCCCTTGGCTACCTCCTTGTCAAGGACGAGTTAAGCTAAACACGGATGGCTCCATCCTGAGTGGAAAGGCTGGAGTTGGCATAGTGCTTCGGGACCATCTGGGAAGCATAGTATTTAGTGCTTGCAGATCTCTTGGCGACTGTGATGATGTGCTAGAATCTGAATTTCTTACTATTCGAGAAGGGTTTAGCTTGGCAGTGCAATGGAGTACTCTACCCATTGATGTTGAGTCCGCCTCCTTCCATGGTCTTGAAAGGTGGAAGCAATTTATCTAAATACTCTTTCTTGATCAGAGAGATAAAACATAGTATGGGGGAACATGAGTCTTTACTCATATCCTTGTACAAGCAATGGTGTAGTCATGTTATGGCAAACTTTGGTAGAGGCCAGGGTCATACCATGGTTTGGCTT
This sequence comes from Thinopyrum elongatum, assembly GCA_011799875.1. Lineage (NCBI taxonomy): Eukaryota > Viridiplantae > Streptophyta > Magnoliopsida > Poales > Poaceae > Thinopyrum > Thinopyrum elongatum. The sequence continues at coordinate 506,918,937 of CM022301.1, read as the reverse complement.
GGTTCGGGCCCAAATGAGGTTATAGATATTGTCTTACCAGATTGCAATCCCTAATTCTGAGTAATAAAGAATTACTATTTCGCAAAAAAAGTGTCACGTACATTTAAAAAAAATTGTGAACATTTTCTAAATGTAACATGCAATTTTGAATGGTACTAATATTTTCTAAAAGTTGAGCGGACGGGGCTTCGCGGGATGGGAGAGGACCGACATGACTGGTCGCGGGGGTCGTGCTCGCTCAGTTCGTCTGAAGGTAGCCTAGCCGTGTGCGTGCCGCTCCGTCGTGAAGCCGAATCACTACATACATCCTATGGCGCACCCTCCATCATCCGTCCTGCGCCGGTGTATTGCCAGGTCATTTCCACCTCAGAAACATTTCCACCCGAAACAATTCCCCCTGTGCCGCGCCGCTCACTAGCTAGCTTCGACCTCGAGTAGTAACGGCGCTAGGGCAGCTTCGTTCATGTCGATCAAGGATGAGGATGGCCTGTAGGGTAACGCAGCAGAAAACAAAAATTTTCCGACCTACGCACCAGCCCAGGACCACTATGGAGACTGCATACAAGGTTTGATCATTTTCGTTACCGACTCGTAGTGCAGCGGAAGTAGAGTCGATGACGATCGGCGGTGCAGATCCCCGCAGCTAGGATTTACAGCCTCCCAACCGCGAGGATGTATACCCTCATCCGCCACTCGGACAGCCCTCCGGGAGGCGGTCGGACAGTCCCCTGGACGGTGTCGCGGACAGCCCTTCGGGAGGACCTTCGAAACTCGGACGGTCACTCGGACAGCCCTTCGGGAGGACTCACAGAACTCGGACCATCACTTGGACAGCCCTTCGGGAGGCACTCTCGAATAGCCCCTCGGGCACTAAGATCGAAACTACGACCTCTCTACAGAGTTGCACACATACGGTGTCATCTATCCGGCAGGGCTTCGCCGTCCAGAACTAGTTCCTGCCGGAACCCAGACAGCCTTTCGGCTCTACGAAACTCTTTTCGTGGGAGGGAGAGAGAAGCCAGATAACATCTTGGCATGTGTATGAGAGCAAGGGATGGGGAGAATGGCAGCCCCTTCTCCTCCTTTTATAGGCCAAGGCAAGGGGTGGGGTGGGATGTTGAAATACCAAAATACCCAAGCTTCATGTCACACATGAAAGGGCATAATGGTAACACAAGGGGGGCACCAACGGGACACCACCATGGCAGCCATTGGGCCGGCCCACGCCTTGTCTCCCCATGGGGGGGGGCCCAACAAGCCACCAACATGTCTCCATGAAACATGCATGCTCCCTAGACAAAAAGCCACCAAACATGCAACCCCTGATTCGTGGGATCTTGTCCCCTCGCGCTGAGACAAGATGTTTTCCGCGAAACTTTTTCTGAAAAATTCCAGAAGGTCCCAGAACATTTCCGGCACCCTCTAAAATTATTCTGGGCATGATCCAAAACATTTTCGGTGCGGTGGTTTTCATCAGCGGAAAGCATTAACAGCGGTTACGGCAGTTTCGGAACATTTCCGGTTTTTCTCTCCGAAAATTCTCAGAAGTTCCCAGACCAATTCTGGCATCCTCTGAAAATTTCCAGGCAGTGCCGAAACCCTTTTTGACCAAATAATATATTCCGAAACAACTTTTCGGTTTTACCAAAACTCTTTCGGTGTTCTCTCTCTCGGAACTCTTCCGTTGTCTCCGAAACATTTTCGGTGACTTTCTCTCAGACTCCCTGTCTAGCGTTCAACAGATAGATGACCCTTAAGCGTGTGACCCTATAGGTTCGGTGAAGTATAGACATGACCCGGAACCCCTTCCGATCAATGATCAACATCGGAGCCGTGGACACCCATATTGACCCCTATACCCACACGAATGAATATTCGAGTGAACCTCCAGTTGCCGTGTGCTATTCCTGTTGCTTCGCGATATGTTACAAATACCCGAGGTGAGACATGTTGGCATTCCCGTGGATCAACAACTTGTCCACTATGCTAGTTACCTCGTTACTGGTATTGTTCTCTTTTCTCGTTACCGTGTTCCGGCATCCCCGTGATCAAATCACAAAGTGTCTGGCCAGACGATGATGGATACCGTAACACCGAGAGGGCCCAGAGATATCTCTCCATCGTTGGAGGAGCAAATCCCAATCTTGAGCTATCAAGTTACTTGACATACTTTCCCATGAACCCGTAAGCCGCCGTAATAGCCATCCAGTTACGGATGACGTTTAACAAACCCCAAAGTTCATGAATCAAGCATGAAGAAACTCGATACTCTCATGGTCTGAGGAATTATGCAAACGTTAACCATCTCTGTGTTATTAACCATTAACTTGTGACGAATGAATCTCATAGCATAACATCAATCGGGTCGATTCAACACAAATGTTCTTCTAACATTGTGCCCTCAAAGTTGCTGGCATAGACATGCCCATGATTGGGAAAACATAATCATCATGCAACACTTGAGCTAGTCTTAGAGGCATGACTAGGAATACATTTTACCGTTTATTATTCCACACGTGCACATGGGTTTTCCCCAGAGCCTTTATGGATATACGGGCTCAGGAACCACAGCAGTTATAGCATGGAACATAAACATAATAATGAGCATGGAGATAAATAATAACATTTATTATTGCCTCTAGGGCATATCTCCTACAGACTCCCACTTGCACTAGAGTCAATAATCTAGTTAATGCTAATGCACTTTACACCTGTGGCACACCGGTGTAAATATGCTTCGCATGTGGTATAGCCTGATGTCCAACGGATCTGACGGCTTCAGCTCCGTGTGTATCTTTGCGTATCCTCGCGTTTTTACGCTTTCACAAAATTCATATTTTGTGTGGACTTGGCTTTGTATGTATGTGAATCACAGGTCGAATCTGGATTCCTCAGACTGAGTTATGGAGCAACTACTTGCAGTAGTGTCCCATTGACAAAAGCCATCTTGGAACCATACTAAGTTCATGAATGAACTATATGATTCAACATCTTCTTTGTCGCTTTAAAAGCGGCAACATACTTCACCCCTGTTATAGAATTCACCACAGTAACTTGTTTGGAACATTTTTCAACTAACTGTGCCACCACATTGTGTGTTACACAAAACCCTCAATTGAAATTGAAAATCGCACGGAGAAACGGTGAAGACTGTATCGATGTAACATATCACAACGAACTCTTCATGATTTCCGCTTGCGAGAAAACATGTCATCAGAGCTACTCTTGCACTCAATGACACTTTTCACTGTTGTCCTATGATCAGTACTTTTGATCACTTTGGTATCTATACTCGCAACACCTTGGGAGTATCGGACATATCTGGTTGTTTTACATACCATGGAATACATGATTAATCCAAACACAAGAGTGTGTGGAATCTCCATCATGTATTTTGCTCATCAGTGTTTTGGGACACCGAGTCTTGCAAAAACTCTTTCCATGTGACTTCGGCAAGAATCACTCCTTGGCCTTTTAATGCTAAAAGATTTTAGCATCTTGTCAATATGTATTCATTGCTTAGCCCCATTAGGTAAATCTATCTCCATAGATTATCATGCCTAATATCAAGGCTATTTAGCCCAAGCACTTCATCGAAAAAACTATTTTCAAATGAAGTCCTAATTCGTGTCAAGAAATTTATTTTCAATTACCAATGTGTCAAGCACACAAGGTTTTTAGAAATATTATTATGCTCCCACTTACTTTCTTGAATTACAAGCATCTTCGTTACCCATTGATGAAGTCAAAACCCTTTTTGACCATTTCATCAAAACACGAAGATTCTAACTCCATTTTGCTCTCTTCTGTCCATCGCTGGAACTCTGATGTTTGCATACCTACTAGCATCCTCTGGATCGACAAATTACTTTGGACTGTATCACATACAAGTCCTAGGTTTTATTTCCATCAGATGGAAATCCTTTTGTCATCCATGCTTCATATCTCATGATTGAAATATGTCTTAATTGCTAGTTCAACCCGAACCGACTTTAAGCATCGCTACAGTGAGACAATCTCATCGTAGTCAACTCCTTGAACTTGTTATTGCAACAAGTCGAGCTTTATGGATAAAACATTTTTATCCGTATCAGTTTTAAGTTCCATAAATATTCATTAGACGCTAAGTCTTCCGAAGGGTGTATCAAGGTTTTAATCTTGAATCACTTATATGGAAACTAACTCGGATTGTATTGGCATTTAGCCAATTCTGGAGTCAGGGCCCATCAATGCTTCCTTGTGTATTGTAGGTATACTGTTGTCTAACAACAATATCTCGTTTGCGCACCTGAGAGGTTTGCACGAGCCTTGCCCACGTGGTTCAGCTGCAAGTTCGATCGAAGTCCATACATTTTATTGTAGAGACTTCCGTATCAGTCGTAGTAGGAAACTCTGGAATCACTTCCAAGGTCTCTTTCCTTTGAACTGATGATGAAGATACTGTTTATCCCATCGAGTTGCATTGTTCTCCCACTCACCTTTTTGAAAGAACCATTTTCTTCAAAAAGCATACCGTTCTTTGTGGCAAACCTATTTGCCTCGGTATAGTGGTGGGGGAATACCCAATGATTTGGGATAACCTACAAGGTAGCACTTGTCTGATTTGGAATAGGTTTGTAACCTTTTACACAAGCCCCATATTCCAAATGTTAAGAAAAGATATAACATGGTTGGGCGTACCATACCATGGCGTCATTTCAACAGACCTGATGGAGCTCTTTTCAGTGTAAAAGCCGCAGTCTCTAAAGCATCACTTTAAAAGGGATAATGGCAAATTTATTTATGTCATCTTTGATCTTACCATGTCATAAATGGTTCGATTACATCTTCACGGATTTTCCACTCACAGTGGTGTTCCGGGAGGTGTAAGTTATGAAACTCTTTTCACAACTCATCAGACATTCGCTAAACTTGTAACTCAAATATTCCTTTCTGCAATCGAATTGTAGAAACAGAATTTTCTTGTTACAATAACTTCTACTTCATTTTTTAAAACCTTTCGAATGAATTCAAAAAATCTAGACTTACGTCCCATCAAGTAAATATCCATATATCTACTTGAGTCATTTCTGAAGATAGATAAATCCACTACTTGCAACAACATTTATTGAACTACACACATCAAAATGTATGATCACCAATAAGTTTGTTGCTCATTCCTTATGGCCTGTGAACGGTATTTCAGTCACTTCACTTTTCGGAGGAAATTTGCAAGTGTCAGATGATTCAAAATCAAACGACTTCAAAATCCATCATAATGGAGGTTTCCATGCGGGTTTCTCCAATGTGACCAAATGCAGTGTCACACTTGTGTGGTATTCTTTTAGTCTTGCGATATTTAGCGTCAGTGTTATAGATGTATCATATTACCATCAATATTCATAACATACGTCCAATCTCGGATGGAAGCATGGCCCTTTATGTTATTCATAATACTGAACAACAATTGTTCTTTTATGAACAACTCTTTTGCAACAAACATTGTGCAATGGGCTAGAGTGTATGAAACTCTAAAATGAATTATGAAAGTAAACCCAGAGGTAATGTATTATTATCAATATTCATAACATACATCTCATTCATAATGAAAGTATGGCCCTTATGTTATTCATAACATCGAACATCAAAAGTTCTCTTATAAATAACCTTCTTGCAAGATACCTTATGCAATGGGCTAGAGTTTGTGAAACTCCAAATGAATTATAAAAATAAATACAGACGGTAATACACCGATGGAAGGTATAGTAACATTTACTATGTTCCCTATGTATACGTAAAACTCATTTCTGGCTAGTCTTTCAGGCCATAGTAGTTCTTACATCGAGTTGCAACAGAATGCAATCAAGCGGGTATCTTTGTGATTAACTCACAATACCCAAAAATTAGTGATTAACATGTTTAACCATAATTCCCAAGAACTATATCTTTGACCAGCCTTCTATACATCAAAAACTTGTATGACATTCATACATGAGCTGGATATTCCAGTCTTCTTTCCTTTTTGCCATTATACTTCTAACAGTTTAACTTTTAGTATTTCTCCTACTCTCAGAAGAAGCACTCAACTTAAGAGTGGCGTTAGCCCCGAACTTCCTAGGTGTGAAAGTCTTACTAACACCCTTCGGACACTTCCTTTCTCTTTAAGTTGTTGTTTTATTCACCGTTCATCATATGACAGGCGTTCTTCTGGATCCCTCTCTTATCAGTCTAATGCAGAGTAAACTCCTTTACTAATAGTTTGCAAACAAACATTGCTTTGGATATCTCATATCTTTTAGCCTTTGTCTATCTCTGAAAATGATTTTCAGATTCCATGAATATCACATAACTATCCAAACTATCGAAGTTCGGGTCTCATGGAAGGAAACATATTGCACTTGACTGAAAACGGAATTCTAGCTTTTGGATCGAAGGACGAGAGTCACATGATCCATAGCATAAGAGAGAGAATACCGAAAGTATGCGATAGGACAAAGTCCTTCTCGGCACTCTTGAGGACAATCCTCACATTACGTTACCAACCATAAAGTGTTAACCAGATATTTAACAGCTATTCAATTTTAACAGGGAAGGTGGAAACGCGAGCCATTATTCTACAACTATTAAGCAAATCACACTTAGACAATGTTCAAAATTAATTGCACTGAGAATTAAAAGAATTAATTCTACAGCGCGCTCCCACTCAAATCAATATCTCTCATAATTGATTGTGAGTGATTCAAGACCCGTGTTTTGATTATTCGTCATTGATGTTAGTCACCACTGATGACGAAAATCTCAACCGGTAGGCCAACCTGCCAATCACATCTTTATGCGACTCTTGTTCATCTTTCGATGGGCGTGTTCCGAGCTCATGACTGTCATGCCTGAACGTCAAAGACAACCAAGTGATCTCGCTGCGAGGTCTGAACTCACCCGCCTCACACATCCCTAATCGTTCGTACCCATGTTAGTCATGGCGCACCCCGAAAAGTTAGGTGCCGTGACGGTGCTACACTTGGGAGAACACTATCAACTATGATATTTTTGTGAGAGATCACCCTAATAAAAGCGACTACCGTGCAATCAAGAAGGGTGCATCATAAGGGATAAACATCTCAGGCAATTCATAATAGCATGATATGGTATAGCCCTTTCTGACGGAGAAGTCTTGTATTTCTTCGTCTTCGGCATTCGCGTCGGTGTTCACCTTCGCGAAGATAGCCACCACCTTGTCGATGCACCAGATAATATTGCTATCTCTATAGCTAATAAAATAATGCATTTACACAAGGTTGACACGCAGGTCATTTAAAGTGCAATCATATGGCTCCAGCCATCATGCCAAATCATGACACGCAGGTCATGTTAATCAATTTACATCATATAGACATCTCATACATAATCAAATTAATTTGAGCACTGCTATACCACATCACATGCACATGCAAACCCTCCTGCAAAACCAAGTTAGACGTCTCTAATCGGTTCATGCAAAAAATTATTTTTCGTGGCTTCTAAGGTTTCGAAACAAACCGAAGCTACCAACGTCCATCATCAAGTATGATAATCCAAGTTGCTAGATTAACAACGCGGGGTGTATGAAACACGAGATAATAAAATCTCGAGCCCCATACTTAACTTCGTCATACGCATGACCCCCGTGCAGATCATATCTGCATTGCCCTTTTGTCTGCGAAACATCCATCTTTCATTGACTAAAGTGGAACCCAAAGAACTGTTAGCACTTCGTTGATCTATCAATCAGCATACTCAGGAGCAGCATGAAAGGATCGCGGATTGCCGGAACTTTGTCAGATTTCACAATGCTGTCAAGATCAGGACTACGCAAATTCGAGGGAAGCAACAAGAACATCGGGTAACAGATTTCATCTGCTACCCGCACAAATAATTTTCAGTAATAGAACTCATCTACTACCTAATTATATTGTGCAACACCCATACATCTCCATGTATTCTAAATCGCAACCTGCATCTACGCATAGCACGGCTCATGATGCCACTGTAGGGTAACGCAGCAGAAAACAAAAATTTTCCGACCTACGCACCAGCCCAGGACCACTATGGAGACTGCATACAAGGTTTGATCATTTTCGTTACCGACTCGTAGCGCAGCGGAAGTAGAGTCGATGACGATCGGCGGTGCAGATCCCCGCAGCTAGGATTTACAACCTCCCAACCGCGAGGATGTATACCCTCATCCGCCACTCGGACAGCCCTCCTGGAGGCGGTCGGACAGTCCCCTGGACGGTGTCGCGGACAGCCCTTCGGGAGGACCTTCGAAACTCGGACGGTCACTCGGACAGCCCTTCGGGAGGACTCACAGAACTCGGACCATCACTTGGACAGCCCTTCGGGAGGCACTCTCGAACAGCCCCTCGGGCACTAAGATCGAAACTACGACCTCTCTACAGAGTTGCACACATACGGTGTCATCTATCCGGCAGGGCTTCGCCGTCCAGAACTAGTTCCTGCCGGAACCCAGACAGCCTTTCGGCTCTACGAAACTCTTTTCGTGGGAGGGAGAGAGAAGCCAGATAACATCTTGGCATGTGTATGAGAGCAAGGGATGGGGAGAATGGCAGCCCCTTCTCCTCCTTTTATAGGCCAAGGCAAGGGGTGGGGTGGGATGTTGAATTACCAAAATACCCAAGCTTCATGTCACACATGAAAGGGCATAATGGTAACACAAGGGGGGCACCAAGGGGACACCACCATGGCAGCCCTTGGGCCGGCCCACGCCTTGTCTCCCCATGGGGGGGGGGGCCCAACAAGCCACCAACATGTCTCCATGAAACATGCATGCTCCCTAGACAAAAAGCCACCAAACATGCAACCCCCGATTCGTGGGATCTTGTCCCCTCGCTCTGAGACAAGATGTTTTCCGCGAAACTTTTTCTGAAAAATTCCAGAAGGTCCCAGAACATTTCCGGCACCCTCTAAAATTATTCTGGGCATGATCCAAAACATTTTCGGTGCGGTGGTTTTCATCAGCGGAAAGCATTAACAGCGGTTACGGCAGTTTCGGAACATTTCCGGTTTTTCTCTCCGAAAATTCCCAGAAGTTCCCAGACCAATTCTGGCATCCTCTGAAAATTTCCAGGCAGTGCCGAAACCCTTTTTGACCAAATAATATATTCCGAAACAACTTTTCGGTTTTACCAAAACTCTTTCGGTGTTCTCTCTCTCGGAACTCTTCCGTTGTCTCCGAAACATTTTCGGTGACTTTCTCTCAGACTCCCTGTCTAGCGTTCAACAGATAGATGACCCTTAAGCGTGTGACCCTATAGGTTCGGTGAAGTATAGACATGACCCGGAACCCCTTCCGATCAATGATCAACATCGGAGCCGTGGACACCCATATTGACCCCTATACCCACACGAATGAATATTCGAGTGAACCTCCAGTTGCCGTGTGCTATTCCTGTTGCTTCACGATATGTTACAAATACCCGAGGTGAGACATGTTGGCATTCCCGTGGATCAACAACTTGTCCACTATGCTAGTTACCTCGTTACCGGTATTGTTCTCTTTTCTCGTTACCGTGTTCCGGCATCCCCGTGATCAAATCACAAAGTGTCTGGCCAGACGATGATGGATACCGTAACACCGAGAGGGCCCAGAGATATCTCTCCATCGTCGGAGGAGCAAATCCCAATCTTGAGCTATCAAGTTACTTGACATACTTTCCCATGAACCCGTAAGCCGCCGTAATAGCTATCCAGTTACGGATGACGTTTAACAAACCCCAAAGTTCATGAATCAAGCATGAAGAAACTCGATACTCTCATGGTCTGAGGAATCATGCAAACATTAACCATCTCTGTGTTATTAACCATTAACTCATGACGAATGTATCTCATAGCATAACATCAATTCGGGTCGATTCAACACAAATGTCCTTCCTGACATTGTGCCCTCAAAGTTGCTGGCATAGACATGCCCATGATTGGAAAAACATAATCATCATGCAACACTTGAGCTAGTCTTAGAGGCACGACTACGAATACATTTTACCGTTTATTATACCACACGTGCACATGGGTTTTCCCCAGAGCCTTTATGGATATACGGGCTCGGGAACCATAGCAGTTATAGCATGGAACATAAACCTAATTATGAACACGGAGATAAATAATAACATTTATTATTGCCTCTAGGGCATATCTCCTACAGATCGAAACAACGACCTCTCTACAGAGTTGCACACATACGGTGTCATCTATCCGGCAGGGCTTCGCCGTCCAGAACTAGTTCCTGCCGGAACCCAAACAGCCTTTCGGCTCTACGAAACTCTTTTCGTGGGAGGGAGAGAGAAGCCAGATAACATCTTGGCATGTGTATGAGAGCAAGGGATGGGGAAATGGCTGCCAAGATCACTCCTATATATAGGCTAGCCAAGGGGTAAAATTGTCACACAAAAACCCCAAAGTGCCCTTGGAATATCCCTTTCCAAAAGGGAATATGCCCTATGGGAGTGCCATGTGGAGCACCATGGTGCTCCACCTCCTTGGCCGGCCACCCTTGGGGGGGGACCCCCCCCCATGAGGTGCCATGCCCTCCTTCCCCTTCTAGAAGGCCCTTTTTGGAATTTCCAAAAAGGTGCTTTCCATAAAATTCCCAAAAAGCACTTTCACTATTCACGACGACATTTTTCAGCGTCCGTTCGAACTGAAAATATTTATGTGGGCTTAGAACATTTCCAGTACCCACTAAAATAATTTTCAATGCGTTCTGGAACAATTCCAGTTTAGTGATTTCATCTGCGAAAAGCATCTGAAGCGGTTCCGGCAGCCCCGGAACATTTCCGGTTTTTCTTCCAGAAAATTCCCAGAAGTTTCCAGAATGATTCTGGTATCCTCCAAGAATTATCAGGCACGTGCCGAAACCATTTTGACTTAATGGTATCCCCTGAAACAACTTTTCAGTTTCACCGGAACTCATCCGGTGACCTCTCTCTGCGGAACTTTTCCGCTGTCCGAAACTTTTCGGTGTCCGAAACTTTTCCGGTGATTTTCTCTCAGACTCCCTGTCTAGTATTCAGCAGATAGATGACCCTTAAGCGTGTGACCCTATAGGTTCGGTGAAGTATAGACATGACACGGAACCCCTTCCGATCAATGATCAACATCGGAGCCGTGGACACCCATATTGACCCCTATACCCACACGAATGAATATTCGAGTGAACCTCCAGTTGCCGTGTGCTATTCCTGTTGCTTCGCGATATGTTACAAATACCCGAGGCGAGACATGTTGGCATTCCCGTGGATCAACAACTTGTCCACTATGCTAGTTACCTCGTTACCGGTATTGTTCTCTTTTCTCGTTACCGTGTTCCGGCATCCCCGTGATCAAATCACAAAGTGTCTGGCCAGACAATGATGGATACCTTAACACCGAGAGGGCCCAGAGATATCTCTCCATCGTCGGAGGAGCAAATCCCAATCTTGAGCTATCAAGTTACTTGACATACTTTCCCATGAACCCGTAAGCCGCCGTAATAGCCATCCAGTTACGGATGACGTTTAACAAACCCCAAAGTTCATGAATCAAGCATGAAGAAACTCGATACTCTCATGGTCTGAGGAATTATGCAAACGTTAACCATCTCTGTGTTATTAACCATTAACTTGTGACGAATGAATCTCATAGCATAACATCAATCGGGTCGATTCAACACAAATGTTCTTCTAACATTGTGCCCTCAAAGTTGCTGGCATAGACATGCCCATGATTGGGAAAACATAATCATCATGCAACACTTGAGCTAGTCTTAGAGGCATGACTAGGAATACATTTTACCGTTTATTATTCCACACGTGCACATGGGTTTTCCCCAGAGCCATTATGGATATACGGGCTCAGGAACCACAGCAGTTATAGCATGGAACATAAACATAATAATGAGCATGGAGATAAATAATAACATTTATTATTGCCTCTAGGGCATATCTCCTACATGGCCGAGGGGTGTCGTGGATCCGCGGGATGGCCGCTGAGGAGCTCGACCACGAGCTGCACCTCGGCCTGCAGTCCGCGCGGATCGCGTTCGACTTCGACCTCAACGTCGACCTCTCACTCTTCGCCGGCCCAATCCCGGTGGAGAATCTCGCCCTCGTCGTCTACGAGAGCCCGGTGGTGGTGGCAGGGGACGACGTGTCGGCGCCAGTGCCGTCCGCGGTGACCGAGTGCTGCGGTCGAGGACGTGGAGATGAGGGCCCTCGTCATGTACGAGGGCCCGGCGAGCGGCGACGACGTGCCGGTGCCGCCTACGGTTTTCGAGTGCGCTGTGGTCGCAGACGTGGAGATGGGGGCCCTCGTCGTCTACGAGGGCCCCATGGCCGGGGACGGCACGGTGACCGAGGTCGGGGTTTTGGCCACGCTGGACGACGAGCCGCAGGGCGAGGCTGGGCAGATCGTCTTGGCCGGCAGCGCCGACCCCACTGGCGCTGGAGCTGTGACACCTCCCCCTGCAGCAGCTGCCGCCCGGCGTCGGGACCCCGTGAGCCAGGCGAGGCGGAGGGCCGACATGGTGCGGGCGTGGGTGAGCGCCAGCTCCAGAAGAAACACGGCATCCCCAGGGACCTGCCGCTGAGCTACATCAGGGAGAAGGTCCTGAGCAAGTCGGACATGAACCCACGGCACGCCCGCTTCCTCCTCCCGGACCGCGCACGCACCCGCCTCCGCGCCTTCCTCTACCCCGCCGAGATCACCGCGTCCCGCTTCAACACCACCGATGCCAAGCCAATTAGGATCCCCGGGGTCAAGGCCAGGCCGACGACATACCTGGCGTGTCGTTGTCCTCTACGTCAGCCGCGGCTGGGGTCGTGGCCAGTGCAAGTCTGACAGCCAGAAGCTGAATAAATTCCATCGCAATGACGCCACCGCCATCAACGGCAAGGGGTACAGGAGCTTCATGGTGGACTGCGGCCTGGAGGCCGGCGACGGCGTCGAGATGTGGGCGTTCCGGTGGCCTCCTGGATCCGTCCGTGCCTTCTGATCGCCAAGAAGGACGTCGTCCACCCCGCCCAAAACCGGTAGAGTGTGTAGTTCGATCCTCTCGTTGGGATCTCATATTGCATGTCAACTGCGTCTGGCCGATGGTACTCTCCGGTCGTAGTGAGCTATAGCCTTGCGGTGGCTTCGTCTTTGGTGAAGTTGTTGTATTTTAGTGATCAGCTAACTAGCTCTCTTTAATTATGTTGCAAGTACAATTCTGATTATGAACGCAATCTTTTCTGTAACATTGTACTTACACTGGTAGGTGAGACACCCTTCATTTCTACAATCGTAGCAAGGAATGGCGTGCGTAATTATACATGTTTAACCTTTTTCAAATACATGTTTTTTAAATATTTGTTTGCTGCCTACTTTTTTTCATACACATTTGTATATGTTTTGTATATATATCTAAAACATTTTTTAACACGATTAATATTTGTCACATACTCCCTCTGTCCATAAATACATGTCGGATAAATGGATGTATTAGTTCTAGATACATTCATTTTTGTTCATTTTTCTGATGATTAACGTGTTTTTGAACTTTTTTTGGACTACGTGTTAAATATTTTCCGAATACACATTGAATTAACTTTTGAAATTATACAAATCATTTTTTAAATTATGTGAACATTTTTTATATTGTATAAACATTTTTTCATACAAAGTCACAAACATATTTTTGAAACGCATGAACATAGTTTTAAATGTAACGTAAATTTTGTTTGAATGCTATGTTTTTTTTTAATTACACAAATATTTGTTTGAAACGCATGAACATAGTCTGGCCTGATCCGCGCGTGCTCGGTTCGTCCGAAGGTAGCCTAGCTGTGTGTGCCCCACTCCGTTGTGAAACCGAAACCCTAGATACATTGTCCTCCACCGTCCGTCCTGCGCCGCGCCGTATGTATATACTCCCTCCGGTCCTTTTTACTCTGCGTACTGGATTTAGGTCAAGTCAAATTTTGCAAAATTTGAACAAATTTATTTTTTAAAATATCAACATCTACAATACAAAATATATGAACTATTAAACTACATTTTATAAAAAATCAAACAATATTGATTTGGTATTGTGAATATTGAAACTTTTGTCTATCAGTTTCATAAAAGAAGAGATACTTTAACTTCGAAGATAACTTATATGCAGACTAAAAAGGACCGGAGGCAGTACATATAAAACCGTATTGCCTAGTCATTTCCCCCCAAAAGAATTTTCCCCGTGCGACGGCGCTTACTAGCTAGCTTCATCCTCGAGTAACGGCGCTAGGGCAGTTTCGTGTCGATCGAGGACGGCGGCCAAGGGTTGACCTCGAGCTGCACCTTGGCCTGCCATCCTCGGAGACCGCAAGTTCGATCTCGACCTCAACGTCGACCTCATGCTCTCCGCCGGCCCAATCCCGGTGGAGAATCTCGCCGTCGTAGTGTACGAGGGCCCGGTGGCGGTGGGTGGGGACGACGTGCCAGTGCCGCCCGGGGTGACCGAGAGAGTTACGGTCGTGGACATGGAGATAGGGGCCATAGTCGTCCACAAGGGCCCGGTGGGCAGGGACGGTGCGGTCACCAAGGTTGGGATTTTGGCCATGCTGGACGACAAGCACGTCTAGGCCAGGCAGATCATCCAAGCCGGTGGGGACGGCGCGGTCACTGAGGTCGGGGTTTTGGCCACGCTGGACAACGAGCACGTCCTGGCCGGCAGATCGTCCCGGCCGGCAGCACCGACTCCACCGCGTTGGCACTGTGCCACCTCCCCCTGCAGCAGGTGCTGCCAGCGTGGGGATCACATTGCTCCCCTGGGCATATAGCGGCGCACGCCAGAGGCGCAGGAGGGCCGACATGGTGCGGGTGTGGGTGCGCGACGAGCTCCAGAAGAAACACCACCTACCCAGAGACCTGCCGCTGAGCTACATCGGGGAGAAGGTGCTAAGCCAGTCAGACATGAACCCACGGCACGCCTGCTTCCTCCTCCCGGCCCGCGCACGTGCCCGCCATCGCACCTTCCTGTATGCCACCGACAACTTACCCGGGCGTGTCCTTGTCCGTCCACGCGAGCAAGGGCCGGGCTAGTGGCCAGTCTGACTGCCTAAAGCTGACCAAATACCATCGCTGCAACTCCACCGTCATCAACGGTAAGGGGTACGTGCGCTTCATTGTAGACTGCCGCCTGGAGGCGGGCGATGGCGTCGAGGTGTGGGCGTTCCGGTGGCCATTTGGGATCCGTCTGTGTCTTTTGATCGCCAAGAATGACGGCGTCCGCCCCGCCCGAAACACATAGAGTGTGTAGCCTTCCATCCTGTCGCTGGGATCTCATATTGCATGTCAACTGTGACTGGCAGATGGTACTCTTGTTGTTGTTACTGTTATTTCTTGTGCGAGGAATGTGTTATTGTTGTTGTTGTGTCGTAGTCAGCTAGCCTAGCGGTGGCTTGGTCTTAGGTTAAGTTGTTGTATCTTAGTGATCAGCTAGGTTAGGTTGTCGACACGAAACTGCCCGACCTAACCTACCGTCGTTTCTCGAAGGAAGGGGTGATCCATGGGATGGGAGAGCGTCATGGCTGGCTCGCGGGGATGTAACATTGTATAACATTTTAAAAAAGTGTTACGTACATTTTTTTATTTTCGTTAACATTTTCTAAATGTCACACGCATTTTTGTGAATAGTACACGCATTTTCTAAAAATTGAGCGGACACATTCGTTGGGTCAGCGTTCGTGCGATTGGATATGGAGGGATAGGATTCAAGGGAAGGGGGCGATCCGTGGGATAGGAGAGGAGCGACGTGACTGGCTCACGGGATTGTGGGTCCGGATCACTAGCGTGTCAGAAACTACTTCATCTCTAGCGGGTGTCGCCGCATGGGCCGTGGGTTGTACGATGGGTGCCTGATCCGCGTGGGCTTGCTTTTCGTTCGCATGCAGCCGCGTCATGAAAACCTAAGATACAACATATAAAGACCTAGGGCAGGGCTAAATACGGCGCCTCTCGACCGTCCGTGCCTGCCGCGCCGTATGTATATACAGACCGTATTCTTGTTCCCCTCCTAATAGCATTTCCCCAAGTCATTTTTCACTCAAGTAGCCCACAACTCTTAGCTTCACTTTGAGTAACGGCGCTGGTTCAGGTAGGGCAGTTTCGTGTCGAGGATGGCTGAGGGGCATGTATCCACGGGGAGGGCGACAGGGGGGCCTCGACCTCGTGCTGCATTTCGGCATGCCGTCCGTGCCGATCGCCCACGACTTCAACCAGAACGTCGACCTCGCAGTGTTCACCGACCGGATCCCAATGGAGGCCGTCACGGTCTTTTCGGGCCCGATCCTGGTGGAGAACGTCGTGGTCCCGGAGGTGGAGGAGGGTAACGAGCACGATCTCGCCATCGCCGTGAACGAGGGCCCGGTGGGCGGGTACGACGCGGTGACTGGGGTGGGGGAGCGCGTTGTTTTGGCACCAGCCGCGCTGACTGAGCTGCAGAGCGATCTCGTCATCGTTGTGTACGAGGGTCCGGTGGACAGACTACCAAACACGAAGCAATCTGTCCATGTATCTCTTATATGCTTTCAAACCTCGGCGGCACCGAAATTGAATACTAATAGTACAACTTCAATACTAGCGTTGCATTTATCACTTCTATTGTTAGGCGCTAATACTAGATTGACATTGTAGTTACACTGGTAGGTGAGGCGCCCTTCGTTTTTACAATCATAGCAAAGAATGGCGTATCCACTGCAAAAGTTTTTTCATGTTTAAAATTTCTCAAATACATGATTTCTTTCAATTATATGTTTTGCTGTCTAGTTTTTCTCATACTCATTTGTATATTTTTTTCTATACATCTAAAACAAGTTCTTACACACATTTAACATTTGTCTACATGATTAACATGTATTTGAACATATTTGGACTACGTGTTAAATATTTTTTGAATACACATTCAATTATTTTTGGAAATGATACAAAACATTTTTTAACTATGCAAGCATTTTTTACATTGTGTAAGTTTTCTATAATGTCACAAACATATTTTTTAAAACACGTGAACATAGTTGTAAATTTAACATACATTTTCTTTGAATGCTACGACATATATTTTTGGAATTACACGAACATTTTTGTTAAATTGCTTCACTTTTTAATGAAATTTGTTAACATTTTCTAAATGTCACATGCATTTTTTTAATGGTACATACATTTTCTAAAAGTTGAGCGGAGACATCCGTTGGGTGAGCGTTCGATTGGATATGGAGGGCTAGGATTCGAGGTAGGGGGCGATCCGCGGGATGGGAGAGGAGTGACGTGACTGGCTCGTGGGGGTGTGGGGCCGGATCACTGGGTGGCGGGAGCTGCCCCATCCATAGCGGGTGACACCGCATGGGCCGTGGGCCGACCGAGGAGCGCCTGATCCTATTGGCTGGCTGCTGCTGATGTTAATTAATCTCTATTCCCCTTTACGAGCAGTTCGCCGGATTTACGGAGGGACGTTTGGAATTTGATTTGGCTGTGTCCAGCACCACTGAAATTCCTTTCTGTTGCCTGGCGAGCAGCTACAGATTCATTAGCATCTCGGCTGAATAAAGAGCGCTGATCGTTGGAGGTGTATGGTACTTGCCCTATTTGCGGAAGAGGGGATGAAGACTCCTTTCATGTGTTATGTGTCTGTGACAACGCCCGGCGTCTATGAAAGGCCATGCCAAAGATGTGGGAACTGTCGGAGCTAACTAGCATCAAACGCCGTGATGATTGGTTTATTCAGCTAATGTGTAATGTGAACAAAAAGGTCCGGGTCCGTGTGCTTATGCTTCTCTGGAGGGTATGGCACGCACGGAATGAACAGGTGCATGCAAAGCCAGCCCCTCCAATTGTCGTCCCAACCTGGTTCCTGGCTAGTTACCTGGACTCACTTGCCTGTCTTAAGCTTGATCCTAATGTAGACATTGTCAAGGGTAAGATGCTGGTTAACCACAGTTTCCCAATGATGCATGCCACATTTGATAATAATGCAATTTCAAGCACCCCTTGGCTACCTCCTTGTCAAGGGCGAGTTAAGCTAAACACGGATGGCTCCATCCTGTGTGGAAAGGCGGGTGTTGGCATGGTGCTCCGGGACCGTCTGGGAAGCATAATATTTAGTGCTTGCAGATATCTTGGCGACTGTGATGATGTGTGTGAATGTGAATTTCTTGCTATTCCAGAAGGGTTGAGCTTGGCATTGCAATGGAGTACTCTACCCATTGATGTTGAGTCCGACTGCTTGTAGGCGGTTTCCATGGTGTTGAAAGGTGGAAGCAATTTATATAAATACTCTTTCTTGATCAGAGAGATAAAACATAGTATAGAGGAACTTGATTCTTCTATTACTCATATCCGTTGTATTGGCAATGGTGCTAGTCATGCTATGGCAAACTTTGGTAGAGGCCATGGTCGTAACATGGTTCGGCTTGGTTTGGGCCCAAATGAGGTCTTAGATATTGTCTTACGAGATTGTAATCCTTAATTCTGAGTAATAAATAGTTATTTCGCAGAAAAAGTGTCACGTATATATTTTTGAAATTCATAAACATTTTCTAAATGTCACATGCATTTTTTGAATGGTACTAAAATTTTCGAAATCTTGAGAGGACACATCCTTTGGGTTTCCTTTCGTTCGATTGGATATGAGGGCACCGCGGGATGGCAGAGGAGCGACGTGACTCACTCGCGGGGATCGTGCTCGCTCAGTTCGTCTGAAGGTAGCCTAGCCGTGTGCGTGCCACCCGTGCCGCGGCGCTCGCCAGCTAGCTTCGACCTCGAGTCATTTCGTTCGTGTCGATTGAGGAGGAGGATGGCCGATTGGCGTCGTGGATCCGCTGGGATGGCCGCCGAGGGGCTCGACCTCGACTTGCACCACGGCCTGCCGTCCGCGCGGATTGCGTTCGACCTTGACCTCAACGTCAACCTCTCCCTCTTCGCCGGCCCAAGAGAAGGTTTGTTTGGGTTCGACGGTTGGATTTGGCCCAACAGAATTACTCCGGTCAAAAGGAGCGTCCGTTTGGGGTCGACGGTTGGAGTTGGCCCAAGAGAAGGGACCGAAATTTGAGTCAGTACACAAGATTAATTCTGGTTGCAGTCTTCAAACCGGTGATATCATATCAGAGCTAGGAATCGCGTCAACGGATGTTCAGCAACATACTTATTCAGATATAACAAAGTGTACTACGTATATTGCAGAAACGACAAAGCCTACTCATTCAATCCACGAGCTAGAAAGCCATCCAAAGTCAACAACCAATTCACGTCGATTGGGTGGGTGAGCGAGCGGTACGGGTAACAAATGAGGCGGGAATGGACGGTGGGCTCGAGCGTCCGATCGGGGGATGGACGGTTGTGATCGGCGTAGGGGTGTCGATCCGTGGACAGAGCGATTGATTGGCTCGCGGCGCCGTGGGTCGGATAGCTGGCGCTGGATGGCGAGAAGCTTCTCCGTCCGTTCGCTCCTCCTCGGCTGATCGGCGTGCATTCGGTTCATGTGGAGGTAGCCGTGTGCGCCGCGTGTGCCGCTTCGTCGCGAATCCCAGCCACCGTCCGTCCTGCGTCGCACGGCGTATAGCTAGGTCATTCCACCCTGAAAACAATTCCCCCCATGCCGCGGCGCTCACCACCTACCTAGCTTTCCACCTCGAGTAGTAACGGCCGGCGTTAGGGCAGTGTGTCGTCCGAGAGGAGAATGGCCGAGGGGGCGTGTGGATCCGCGGGGACGGCGGCCGAGGCCCTCGAAACTTTTAACATTTTGTCTACATGATTGACCTGTTTTTTTAACATTTTTGGACTACGTGTTACATAGTTTTCGAATACCACTGGAATATTTTTTGAAATGATACAAAATACTTAAATAATGCGAACATTTTTTTGACATTGTATATTATTTTTCTAAAAGTTCACAAACATATTTTTGAAGCGCTTGAGCATAGTTTTAAATGTAATGTACATTTTCTTTGAATGCTACGATTTCTTTATTTTGAATTACACGAACATTTTGTTACGGTGTATACATTTTTAAAAAGTGTCACGTACATTCTATGTCCACGGGTAGCTATCGAACCCTTCAAATCATCCATTCTATTGGGGATCCTGCCGGGAGGATAAAATAGAAAGTGATAAAAAATTTATTGGGTGTCACATCTTCTGACTTCGGGGTGAAATACCTGGGTTTGCCAACACCTGATGGTCGATTGACTATGGGTAAGCTTCAAATTTTGCAAGTTAAATGAGTAAGTGCTTGTTTTCTTTTGATGGCATCCTACACAGGCTGGCAAAGAAGTTTTGATTAGTCGGTTGTGAGTCAATCCCTACCTTATTATGAGTGTGTTCAAGTTCCCATTTGGTGTTGTGATGACCTGAATACGTATGGTTCGGAACAATTATTGGGGAGGCGGGAGGAAGGTAAAAGGAAAACTCACTAGTACGCTTGGCATAAGATGAACCGGCCGAGTCACAGGGGGCCTCGGGTTTAGGGATTTTCGAGTCTTCAATCAAGCCTGGCGTCTCTTGATTTTTTCGGAGAAGCATTATGTGCAAGACTGCTCAAAGCCAAGCATTACCCAAGTGGACGATTAGAGGACACAGTGTTTTCAGGAAATCCGTCTCAATCATGGCAAGGTGTTTTTCACGGGCTAGAGCTCTTGAAGAAGGGGCTGGTTTGGCTGCTGATGAGATTAATTGCTCTCTATTCCCTTCTACGAGCAGGTCACTGGATGGACGCAGGGACGTTTGGAATCTGATTCGGTCGTGTCCAGTACCACCAAAAGTCGTATCCTTTGCCTGGCGAGCAGCTACAGATTCATTAGCAACTTGGCTTAATAAAGAGCACAGATCGCTGGAGGTGTATGGTACTTGCCCTATTTACGGAAGACAGGATAAAGAATCCTTTCATGTGTTATGTGTCTGTGACAACGCCCGGCGTCTATGGAAGGCCATGTCAAAGATCTGGGAACTGCCGGAGTAACTAGAATCAAACGAAATGATCATTGGTTTATCAGCTAATGTGTGATGTGAACAAACAGGTCCGGGTCCGTGGGCTTATGCTTCTCTGGAGGGTGTGGCACGTACGGAATGAACTGGTGCACGCAAAGCCAGCCCCTCCAATTGACGTCCGAACCAGGTTCCTGGCTAGTTACCCGGACTCGCTTGCCTGAGTTAAGTTTGATCCTAATGCGGACTTTGTCAAGGGTAAGATGCTGGTTAACCACAGTTTCCCAATGATGCATGCCACATGTGATAGTAATGCAATTTCAAGCACCCCTTGGCTACCTCCTTGTCAAGGACGAGTTAGGCTAAACACGGATGGCTCCATCCTGAGTGGAAAGGCAGGAGTTGGCATGGTGCTTTGGGACCATCTGGGAAGCATAATATTTAGTGCTTGCAGATATCTTGGCGACTGTGATGATGTGCTAGAATCTGAATTTCTTGCTATTCGAGAAGGGTTTAGCTTGGCAGTGCAATGGAGCCATTCATGTTGAGTCGCCTCCTTCCATGGTGTTAAAAGGTGGAAGCAATTTATCTAAATACTCTTTCTTGATCAGAGAGATAAAACATAGTATGGGGTAACATGACTCTTCTATTACTCATATACATCGTACAAGCAATGGTCTAGTCATGTTATGGCAAACTTTGGTAGAGGCCAGGGTCATACCATGGTTTGGCTTGGTTCGGGCCCAAATGAGGTCTTAGATATTGTCTTACCAGATTGCAATCCCTAATTCTGAGTAATAAAGAATTACTATTTCACAAAAAAAGTGTCACGTACATTTTTTTTAAAAAAAATTGTGAACATTTTCTAAATGTAACATGCATTTTTTGAATGGTACTAATATTTTCTAAAAGTTGAGCGGACGGGGCTCCGCGGGATGGGAGAGGACCGACGTGACTGGCTCGCGGGGGTCGTGCTCGCTCAGTTCGTCTGAAGGTAGCCTAGCCGTGTGCGTGCCGCTCCGTCGTGAAGCTGAAACCCTAGATACATCCTACGGCGCACCCACCATCGTCCGTCCTGCGCCGGTGTATTGCCAGGTCATTTCCACCCCAGAAACATTTCCACCTGAAACAATTCCCCCTGTGCCGCGGAGCTCAGTAGCTGGCTTCGACCTCGAGTAGTAACGGTGCTAGGGCAGCTTCGCTCGTGTCGATCGAGGATGAGGATGGCCGAGGGGCATCGTGGATCCGCGGGATGGCCGTTGAGGGGCTCGACCTCGAGCTACACCTCGGCTTGCTGTCCGCGCGGATCACGTTTGACCTCGACCTCAACGTCAACCTCTCGCTCTTCGTCGGCCCGATCCCGGTGGAGAATCTCGCCCTCGTCGTCTACAAGAGCCCGGTGGCGGTGGCTGGGGACGACGTGCCGGCGCCAGTGCCGTCCACGGTGACCGAGAGTGCTGCGGTCGAGGACGTGGAGATGAGGGCCCTCGTCATGTACGAGGGCCCGGCGGGCGGCGACGACATGCCGGTACAGCCTACGGTTTCCGAGTGCACTGTGGTCGCGGACGTGGAGATGGGGGCCCTCGTCGTCAATGAGGGCCCCATGGCCGGGGACGGTGCGGTGACCGAGGTCGGGGTTTTGGCCACGCTGGACGACGAGCCGCAGGGCGAGGCTGGTCAGATCGTCCTGGCCGGCAGCGCCGACTCCACTGGTGCTGGAGCTGTGCCACCTCCCCCTGCAGCAGCTGCCGCCCGGCGTCGGGACCCCGTGACCCAGTCGAGGCGGAGGGCCGACATGGTGCGGGCGTGGGTGAGCGGCCAGCTCCAGAAGAAACACGGCCTCCCAGGGACCTGCCGCTGAGCTACATCGGGGAGAAGGTCCTGAGCAAGTGGGACATGAACCCATGGCACGCGCGCTTCCGCCTCCCGGACCGCGGATGCGCCCGCCTCCGTGCCTTCCTGTACCCCACTGAGATCACCGCGTGCGGCTTCAACACCACCGATCCCAAGCCAATTTGGATCCCCGGGGTGAGGGCCAGACCGACGACATAGCCGGCGTGTCCTTGTCCTCTACGTCAGCCGCGGCTGGGGTCGTGGCCAGTGCAAGTCTGACCGCTAGAAGCTGAATAAATTCGATCGCAACGACGCCACCGCCATCAACGGTAACGGGTACGGGAGCTTCATGGTGGACTGCGGCCTGGAGGCCGGCGACGGCGTCGAGGTGTGGGCGTTCCGGTGGCCGCCTGGATCCGTCCGTGCCTTCTGATCGCCAAGAAGGACGTCGTCCACCCCGCCCAAAACCCATAGAGTGTGTAGTTCGATCCTCTCGTTGGGATCTCATATTGCATGTCAACTGCGTCTGGCCGATGGTACTCTCCGGTCGTAGTGAGCTATAGCCTAGCGGTGGCTTCGTCTTTGGTGAAGTTGTTGTATCTTAGTGATCAGCTAGCTAGCTCTCCTTAATTATGTTGCATGTACAATCCTGATTATGAATGCAATCTTTTCAATAACATTGCACTTACACTGGTAGGTGAGACCCCCTTCATTGTTACAATCGTAGCAAGGAATGGCGTGCATAATTGTACATGTTTAACATTTTTCAAATACATGTTTTTTAAATATTTGTTTGCTGCATACTTTTTTTCATACACATTTGTATATGTTTTGTATATATATCTAAAACATTTTTTAACACGATTAACATTGTCAAATACTCCATCTGTCCATAAATAATGTCGGATAAATGGATGTATTAGTTCAAGATACATTCATTTTTGTTCATTTTCTGATGATTAACACGTTTTGAACTTTTTTTGACTACGTGTTAAATATTTTCCGAATACACATTGAATTAACTTTTGAAATTATACAAAACATTTTTTAAATTATGTGAACATTTTTTATATTGTATAAACATTTTTCATACAAAGTCACAAACATATTTTTGAAACGCATGAACATAGTTTTAAATGTAACGTAAATTTTGTTTGAATGCTTTTTTTTTTTGAATTACACAAATATTTTTTTTGAATCGCATGAACATAGTCTGGCCTGATCCGCGCGTGCTCGGTTCGTCCGACGGTAGCCTAGCTGTGTGTGCCCCACTCCGTTGTGAAACCGAAACCCTAGATACATTGTCCTCCACCGTCCGTCCTGCGCCGCGCCGTATGTATATACTCCCTCTGGTCCTTTTTACTCTGCGTACTGGATTTGGGTCAAGTCAAACTTTGCAAAATTTGAACAATTTTTTATTTTAAATATCAACACCTACAATACAAAATATATGAACTATGAAACTACATTTTATAACAAATCAAACAATATTGATTTGGCATTGTGAATATTGAAACTTTTGTCTATAAGTTCCATCAAAGCAGAGATACTTTAACTTCGAAGATAACTTATATGCAGACTAAAAAGGACCGGAGGCAGTACATATACAGCCGTATTGCCAAGTCATTTCCCGCCAAAAGAATTTTCCCCGTGCGACGGCGCTTACTAGCTAGCTTCATGTAGGAGATATGCCCTAGAGGCAATAATAAATGTTATTAATTATCTCCCTGTTCATAATTAAGTTTATATTCCATGCTATAACTGCTATGGTTCCCGAGCCCGTATATCCATAAAGGCTCTGGGGAAAACCCATGTGCACGTGTGGTATAATAAACGGTAAAATGTATTCCTAGTCGTGCCTCTAAGACTAGCTCAAGTGTTGCATGATGATTATGTTTTTCCAATCATGGGCATGTCTATGCCAGCAACTTTGAGGGCACAATGTCAGGAAGGACATTTGTGTTGAATCGACCCGAATTGATGTTATGCTATGAGATACATTCGTCATGAGTTAATGGTTAATAACACAGAGATGGTTAATGTTTGCATGATTCCTCAGACCATGAGAGTATCGAGTTTCTTCATGCTTGATTCATGAACTTTGGGGTTTGTTAAACGTCATTCGTAAATGGATGGCTATTACGGCGGCTTACGGGTTCATGGGAAAGTATGTCAAGTAACTTGATAGCTCAAGATTGGGATTTGCTCCTCTGACGATGGAGAGATATCTCTGGGCCCTCTCGGTGTTACGGTATCCATCATCGTCTGGCCAGACACTTTGTGATTTGATCACGGGGATGCCGGAACACGGTAACGAGAAAAGAGAACAATACCGATAACGGGGTAACTGGCATAGTGGACAAGTTGTTGATCCACGGGGATGCCAACATGTCTAACCTCGGGTATTTGTAACATATCGTGAAGCAACAGGAATAGCACACGGCAACTGGAGGTTCACTCGAATATTCATTCGTGTGGGTATAGGGGTCAATATGGGTGTCCACGGCTCCGATGTTGATCATTGATCGGAAGGGGTTCCAGGTCATGTCTATACTTCACCGAACCTATAGGGTCACACGCTTAAGGGTCATCTATCTGCTGAATACTAGACAGGGAGTCTGAGAGAAAATCACCGAAAAAGTTTCGGACACCGAAAAGTTTCGGACAGCGGAAAAGTTCCGCAGAGAGAGGTCACCGGATGAGTTCCGGTGAAACTGAAAAGTTGTTTCAGGGGATACCATTAAGTCAAAATGGTTTCGGCACATGCCTGATAATTCTTGGAGCATGCCAGAATCATTCTGGAAACTTCTGGGAATTTTCTGGAAGAAAAACCGGAAATGTTCCGGGGCTGCCGGAACCGCTTCAGATGCTTTTCGCAGATGAAATCACTAAACTGGAATTGTTCCAGAACGCGTTGAAAATTATTTTAGTGGGTACTGGAAATGTTCTAAGCCCACATAAATATTTTCATTTTTAACGGACGCTGAAAAATGTCGTCGTGAATAGTGAAAGTGCTTTTTGGGTGGCTTCTTGGAGAAGCCACCTTGAGGGTCCTTTGGTATTTTTCCCCTTGGCTTCTTGGAGAAGCCACCCTTGGGCTTGGCCTATAAATAGGGGTGGAGGGGGCTGCCTAAAGACTCACTCCTTCTCACATACAAGTGCCATGCAATGATCTGGCTTCTCTCTCCCTCCCACGAAAAGAGTTTCGTAGAGCCGAAAGGCTGTCTGGGTTCCGGTGGGAACTAGTTCTGGACGGCGAAGCCCTGCCGGATAGTTGACACCGTATGTGTGCAACTCTGTAGAGAGGTCGTAGTTTCGATCTTAGTGCCCGAGGGGCTGTTCGTGAGTGCCTCCCGAAGGGCTGTCCAAGTGACGGTCCGAGTTCTGTGAGTCCTCCCGAAGGGCTGTCCGAGTGACCGTTCGAGTTTCGAAGGTCCTCCCGAAGGGCTGTCCGCGACACCGTCCGGGGGACTGTTCGACCGCCTCCCAGAGGGCTGTCCGAAGGGAAGACGAGGGTATACATCCTCGCGGTTGGGAGGTTGTAAATCCTAGCTGCGGGGATCTGCACCACCGATCGTCATCGACTCTACTTTCGCTGCGCTACGAGTCGGTAACAAAAATGATCAAACCTTGTATGCAGTCTCCATAGTGGTCCTAGGCTGGTGCGTAGGTCGGAAAATTTTTGTTTTCTGCTGCGTTACCCTACAGTGGCATCAGAGCCAGGTTATGCGTAGATGCAGGTTGCGATCTAGAATACATAGAGATGTATGGGTGTTGCACAATATAATTAGGTAGTAGATGAGTTCTATTACTGAAAATTATTTGTGCGGGTAGCAGATGAAATCTGTTACCCGATGTTCTTGTTGCTTCCCTAGAATTTGCATATTTCTGATCTTGATAACAGTATGGTGGAGTTTCAAAGTTCTGGCAATCCGCGATCCTGATTGATCAACGAAGTGCGAACAGTTCATTGAATTCCACCGTAGTTAAAAGGAAAGATGAAATTTCGCAGACAAAAGGGCAATGCAGATATGATCTGCACGGGGGTCATGCGTATGACGAAGTTTAGTATGGGGCTCGAGATTTTATTATCTCGGTTTTCATACACCCTGGAAAGTTAATCTAGCGACTTGAATTATCATACTTGATGATGGACGTTGGTAGTTTCGGTTTGTTTCGAAACCTTAGAAGCCACGTAAAAACAAGTTTTTGCATGAACCGATTAGAGGCGTCTAACTTGGTTTTGCAGGAGGGTTTGCATGTGCATATGATGTGGTATAGGAGTGCTCATATTTAATTTGATTATGTATGAGATGACTATATGATGTAAATTGATTAACATGACCTGTGTGTCATGATTCGGCATGATGGCTGGAGCCATATGATTGCACTTTAAATGACCTGCGTGTCAAACTTGTTGTAATGCATTATTTTATTAGCTATAGAGATAGCAATATTATCTGGTGCATCGACTAGGTGGTGGCAATCTTCGCGAAGGTGAACACCGACGCGAATGCTGAAGACGAAGAAATACAAGACTTCTCCGTCAGAAAGGGCTATACCATATCATGCTATTATGAATTGCCTGAGATGTTTATCCCTTATGATGCACCCTTCTTGATTGCGCGGTAGTCGCTTTTATTAGGGTGATCTCTCACAAAAATATCAAGTAGTTAGTGTTCTCCCAAGTGTAGCACCGTCTACAACACGTATCTTTTCGGGGTGCGCCATGTACACATGAGCACGAACGATTAGAGAGGTGTAAGGCGGGTGAAGGTCAGACCTCACTGCGTGATCACTTGGTTGTCTTGACGTTCAGGCAGGACAGTCCTGAGCTCGGAACACATGCATCGAAAGATGGACAAGAGTCACATAGAGATGTGATTGGCAAGTTGGCCTACCGATTGAAATTCACGTCATCAGTGATGAACCCGTCAATGGCGTCGAATTGAAATGCGGATCTTGAATCACTCACAATCAATTATGAGAGATATTGATTTGAGTGGGAGCGCACTGATGAATTAACTTGTTTAAATTCTCAGTGCAATTAATTTTGAACACTGTCTAAGTGTATTTTGCATAATAGTTGTAGAATAATGGCTCGCATTTCCACCTTCCCTGTTAAAATTGAATAGCTGTTAAATATCTGGTTAAAACTTTACGGTTGGTAACGTAATGTGAGGATTGTCCTCAAGAGTGCCGAGAAGGACTTTGTCCTATCGCATACTTTGGTATTCTCTCGCTTATGCTATGGATCATGTGACTCTCGTCCTTCGATCCAAAAGCTAGAATTCCGTTTCAGTCAAGTGCAATACATTTGCTTCCATAGACCTGAACTTCGAAAGTTTGGATAGTTATGTGATATTCATGGAATCTGAAAATCATTTTCAGAGACAGACAAAGGCTAAAAGATATGAGATATCCAAAGCAATGTTTGTTTGCAAACTATTAGTAAAGGAGTTTACTATGCATTAGACTGATAAGAGAGGGATCCAGTAGAACGCCTGTCATATGATGAAAGGTGAATAAAACAACAACTTAAAGATAATGGAAGTGTCCGAAGGGTGTTAGTGAAACTTTCACGCCTAGGAAGTCCAGGGCTAACGCCACTCTTAAGTTGGGTGCTTCTGAGAGTAGGAGAAATACTAAAAGTTAAACTGTTAGAAGTATAAAGGCAAAAAGAAAGAAGACTGGAATATCCAGCTCATGTATGAATGTCATGCAAGTTTTTGATGTATAGAAGGCTGGTCAAAGATATAGTTCTTGGGAATTATGGTTAAACATGTTAATCACTAATTCTTGGGTATTGTGAGTTAATCACAAAGATACCCGCTCGATTGCATTCTGTTGCAACTCGATGTAAGAACTACTATGGCCTGAAAGACTAGCCAGGAATGAGGTTTAGGTATACACAGGGAACATAGTAAATGTTACTATACCTTCCATCGGTGTATTACCGTCTGTATTCATTTTCATAATTCATTTAGAGTTTCACAAACTCTAGCCCATTGCATAAGGTATCTTGCAAGAAGGTTGTTCATAAGAGAACTTTTGATGTTCGAAGTTATGAATAACATAAGGGCCATACTTTCATTGAGAATGAGATGTATGTTATGAATAATGATATTAATATATTACCTCTAGATTTACTTTCATAATTCATTTTAGAGTTTCATACACTCTAGCCCATTGCAAAATGTTTGTTGCAAAAGGGTTGTTCATAAAAGAACAATTGTTGTTCAGTATTATGAATAACATGAAGGGCCATGCTTCCATCCAGATGGGACGTATGTTATGAATATTGATGGTAATATGATACATCCATAACACTGACGCTAAATGTCGCAAGACTAAAAGAATACCACACAAGTGTGGCACTGCATTTGGTCACATTGGAGAAACCCGCATGGAAAATTCCATTATGATGGATTTTGAAGTCATTTGATTTTGAATCATCTGACACTTGCAACTTTCCTCCGAAAAGTGAAGTGACTGAAATACCGTTCACAGGCCATAAGGAATGAGCAACAAACTTATTGGTGATCATACATTTTGATGTGTGTAGTTCAATAAATGTTGTTGCAAGTAGTGGATTTATCTATCTTCAGAAATGACTCAAGTAGATATATGGATATTTACTTGATGAGACGTAAGTCTGGATCTTTTGAAATCATTTGAAAGGTTTTCAAAATGAAGTAGAAGTTATTGTAACAAGAAAATTATGTTTCTACAATTCGATTGCAGAAAGAAATATTTGAGTTACAAGTTTAGCGAATGTCTGATGAGTTGTGAAAAGAGTTTCATAACTTACACCTCCCGGAACACCACTGTGAGTGGAAAGTCCATGAAGATGTAATCGAACCATTTATGACATGGTAAGATCAAAGATGACATAAATAAATTTGCCATTATCCCTTTTAAGGTGATGCTTTAGAGACTGCGGCTTTTACACTGAAAAGAGCTCAATCGGGTCTGTTGAAATGACACCATGGTATGGTATGCCCAACCATGTCATATCTTTTCTTAACATTTGGAATATGGGGCTTGTGTAAAAGGTTACAAACCTATTTCAAATCAGGCAAGTGCTACTTTGTAGGTTATCCCAAGTAATTGGGTATTCCTCCCTCACTATACCGAGGCAAATAGGTTTGCCACAAAGAACGGTATGCTTTTTGAAGAAAATGGTTCTTTCAAAAAGGTGAGTGGGAGAATAATGCAACTCGACGAGATAACCAGTATCTCCGTCATCAGGTCAAAAGAAAGAGACCTTGGAAGTAATTCCAGAGTTTCCTACTGCGACTGATACGAAAGTCTCTACAATAAAATGTATGGACTTCGGTCGAACTTGCAGCTGAACCACGTAGGCAAGGCTCGTGCAAACCTCTCAGGTGCGCAAACGAGATATTGTTGTTAGACAACAATATACCTATGATACACAAGGAAGCGTTGATGGGCCCTGACTCCGGGATTGGCTAAATGCCAATGCAACCTGAGTTAGTTTCCACATAAGTGATTCAAGATTAAAACCTTGATACACCTTTCGGAAGACTTAGAGTCTAACGAATATTTATGGAACTTAAAACTGATACGGATAAAAATGTTTTATCCATAAAGCTCGACTTGTTGCAATAACAAGTTCAAAGAGTTGACTACGATGAGATTGTCTCACCGTAGCGATGCTTAAAGTCGGTTCGGGTTGAACTAGCAATTAATACATATTTCAATCATAAGATATGAAACATGGATGACAAAAGGATTTCCATCTGATGGAAATAAAACCTAGGACTTGTATGTGATAAAGTCCAAAGTAATTTGTCGATCCAGAGGATGCTAGTAGGTATGCAAACTTCAGAGTTCCAGCGATGGACAGAAGAGAGCAAAATGGAGTCGGAATCTTCGTGTTTTGATGAAATGGTCAAAGGGGTTTGACTACATCAATGGGTAACGAAGATACTTGTAATTCAAGAAAGTAAGTGGGAGCATAATAATATTTCTAAAAACCTTGTGTGCTTGACATATTGGTAATTGGAAATAAATTTCTTGACACGAATTAGGACTTCGTTTGAAAATAGTTTTTCGATGAAGTGCTTGGGCTAAAAAGCCTTTATATTAGGCATGATAATCTATGGAGATAGATTTACCTAATGGGGCTTAGCAAAGATACATATTGACAAAATGCTAAAACCTTTTAGCATTAAAAACGTCAAGGAGTGATTCTTGCCGAAGTCACATGGAAAGAGTTTTTGCATGACTCGGTGTCCCAAAACACTAATGAGCAAAATACATGATGGAGATTCCACACACTCTTGTGTTTGGATTAATCATGTATTCCATGGTATGTAAAACAACCAGATATGTCCAATACTCCCAAAGTTGTTGCGAGTATAGATACCAAAGTGATCAAAAGTACTGATCATGGGACAACAGTGAAAAAGGGTCATTGAGTACTATAGTAGCACTGATGGCATGTTTTCTCGCAAGCGGAGATCATGAAGAGTTCGTTGTAAAAGGTTACATCGATACAGTCTTCATCCATGCTCCAAGCGATTTTCGATTTAAATTGAGGGTTTTGTGCAACACACAATATGGTGGCACAGTAGTTGGAAATTGTTCCAAACAAGTTACTGTGGCGAATTCTATAACAGAGGCGAAGTATGTTGCCGCTTTTAAAAGCGACAAAGAAGATGTTGAATCATATAGTTCATTCATGAACTTAGTATGGTTCCAAGATGGCTTTTGTCAATGGGACACTACTGCAGGTAGTTGCTCCATGACTCAGTCTGAGGAATCCAGGTTCGACCTGTGATTCACATACATACAAAACCAAGTCCACACAAAATATGAATTTTGTGAAAGTGTGAAAACGCGAGGATATGCAAAGATACACACAGAGCTGAAGTCGTCAGATCCGTTGGACATCAGGCTATACCACAAGCGAAGCATATTTACACCAGTGTGCCACAGGTGTAAAGTGCATTAGCATTAACTAGATTATTGACTCTAGTGCAAGTGGGAGTCTGTAGGAGATATGCCCTAGAGGCAATAATAAATGTTATTATTTATCTCCATGCTCATTATTATGTTTATGTTCCATGCTATAATTGCTATGGTTCTCGAGTCTGCAATAACCACGAGGCTCGGAGGAAGACTCATATGCACGTGTGGAATAATAAACGGTAAAATGTATTCCTAGTCAAGCCTCTATGACTGGCTCAAGTGTTGCATGATGGTTCTGTTTTCCTGATCATGGGCATGTCTATGCCAGCAACTTTGAGGGCACAATGTTAGAAGAACATTTGTGTTGAATCGACCCGAATTGATGTTATGCTATGAGATACATTCGTCATGAGTTAATGGTTAATAACACAGAGATATTTAACGTTTGCATGATTCCTCAGACCATGAGAGTATCGAGTTTCTTCATGCTTGATTCATGAACTTTGGGGTTTGTTAAACGTCATCCGTAAATGGATGGCTATTACGGCGGCTTACGGGTTCATGGGAAAGTATGTCAAGTAACTTGATAGCTCAAGATTGGGATTTGCTCCTCCGACGATGGAGAGATATCTCTGGGCCCTCTCGGTGTTACGGTATCCATCATCGTCTGGCCAGACACTTTGTGATTTGATCACGGGGATGCCGGAACACGGTAACGAGAAAAGAGAACAATACCGATAACGGGGTAACTGGCATAGTGGACAAGTTGTTGATCCACGGGGATGCCAACATGTCTAACCTTGGGTATTTGTAACATATCGTGAAGCAACAGGAATAGCACACGGCAACTGGAGGTTCACTCGAATATTCATTCGTGTGGGTATAGGGGTCAATATGGGTGTCCACGGCTCCGATGTTGATCATTGATCGGAAGGGGTTCCGTGTCATGTCTATACTTCACCGAACCTATAGGGTCACACGCTTAAGGGTCATCTATCTGCTGAATACTAGACAGGGAGTCTGAGAGAAAATCACCGAAAAAGTTTCGGACACCGAAAAGTTTCGGACAGCGGAAAAGTTCCGCAGAGAGAGGTCACCGGATAAGTTCCGGTGAAACTGAAAAGTTGTTTCAGGGGATACCATTAAGTCAAAATGGTTTCGGCACATGCCTGATAATTCTTGGAGGATGCCATAATCATTCTGGAAACTTCTGGGAATTTTCTGGAAGAAAAACCGGAAATGTTCCGGGGCTGCCGGAACCGCTTCAGATGCTTTTCGCAGATGAAATCACTAAACTGGAATTGTTCCAGAACGCGTTGAAAATTATTTTAGTGGGTACTGGAAATGTTCTAAGCCCACATAAATATTTTCAGTTTGAACGGACGCTGAAAAATGTCGTCGTGAATAGTGAAAGTGCTTTTTGGGTGGCTTCTTGGAGAAGCCACCTTGAGGGTCCTTTGGTATTTTTCCCCTTGGCTTCTTGGAGAAGCCACCCTTGGGCTTGGCCTATAAATAGGGGTGGAGGGGGCTGCCTAAAGACTCACTCCTTCTCACATACAAGTGCCATGCAATGATCTGGCTTCTCTCTCCCTCCCACGAAAAGAGTTTCGTAGAGCCGAAAGGTTGTCTGGGTTCCGGTGGGAACTAGTTCTGGACGGCGAAGCCCTGCCGGATAGATGACACCGTATGTGTGCAACCCCGTAGAGAGGTCGTAGTTTCGATCTTAGTGCCCGAGGGGCTGTTCGAGAGTGCCTCCCGAAGGGCTGTCCAAGTGACGGTCCGAGTTCTGTGAGTCCTCCCGAAGGGCTGTCCGAGTGACCGCTCGAGTTTCGAAGGTCCTCCCCAAGGGCTGTCCGCGACACCGTCCGGGGGACTGTTCGACCGCCTCCCGGAGGGCTGTCCGAAGGGAAGATGAGGGTATACATCCTCGCGGTTGGGAGGTTGTAAATCCTAGCTGCGGGGATCTGCACCAACGATCGTCATCGACTCTACTTCCGCTGCGCTACGAGTCGGTAACGAAAATGATCAAACCTTGTATGCAGTCTCCATAGTGGTCCTGGGCTGGTGCGTAGGTCGGAAAATTTTTGTTTTCTGCTGCGTTCCCCTACACTTCAACCTCGAGTAAAGGCGCTCGGGCAGTTTCGTGTCGATCGAGGACGGCGGCCGAGTGCTTGACCTCGAGCTGCAGCTCGGCCTGCCATCCTTGCAGATCGCGTTCGATCTCGACCTCAACGTCGACCTCGTGCTCTTCGCCGGCCCAATCCCGGTGGAGAATCTCACCATCGTAATGTACGAGCGCCCGGTGGCGGTGGGTGGGGACGACGTGCCAGTGCTGCCCGGGGTGACCGAGAGCGTTACGGTCGTCGACATGGAGATGGGGGCCATAGTCTTCCACAAGGGCCCGGTGGGCAGCGACACTGCGGTCACCGAGGTTGGGGTTTTGGCCACGGTGGACGACAAGCACGTCTAGGCCGGGTAGATCGTCCCGGCCGGCGGGGACGGCGCGGTCACTGAGGTCGGGGTTTTGGCCATGCTGGACAACAAGCACGTCGAGGCCGGGCAGATCGTCCCGGCCGGCAGCGCCGACTCCACCGCGCTGGCGCTGTGCCACCTCCCCCTGCAGCAGGTGCTGCCACTTTGGGGATCACGTTGCTCCCCTGGGCAGATAGCGACGCATGCCAGTCAAGGCGCAGGAGGGCCGACGTGGTACGGGTGTGGGTGCGCGACGAGCTCCAGAAGAAAGACCACCTACCCAGAGACCTGCCGCTGAGCTACATCGGGGAGAAGGTGCTGAGCCAGTCGGACATGAACCCGCGGCCCGCCCGCTTCCTCCTCCCGGCCCACGCACGTGCCCGCCATCGCACCTTCCTGTACGCCGCCGACAACTTACCCGGGCATGTCCATGTCCGTCTACGTGAGCAACGGCCGGGCTTGTGGCCAGTCTGACCGCCTGAAGCTGAACAAATTCCATCGCTGCAACTCCACTGTCAAACTCTATTCTCCTCTTATTTAATGGATGAGGCAAATCTTTCGCTTCCGTTAAAAAAAAATGAGAAATTCAATTTTAATTATTTTGTATGTACACTTTGCTCTCTTCCAATAATTTTGGGCACTTGTATTCGGCCTAAGTTAGTGTGCCACCGTATCTCGTACTACTCCCTCCATCTAGGTGTATAAAGACACATTAGAAGGTACAGCGGGACCAAGGTGCAAGCAGATTGGAGGAGAAGGAGAAACTTGACCGGTCCTTCCTCCAATCAAAGCCCTGATTTCTCTCTCTAAATGCAACAATTAATCACATCAATTAAGAGATGCCGTTTTAGCTACCATGCAGGGCCACGTATTAACTCGCATGCAATCCGGCTTCGATTCCTTGACTAATCAACGCGTAGTTGCACTTCATGCATTGGGTTTCCTAGGGAGATAACTGATGACCCACAAGTATAGGGGATCTATCGTAGTCCTTTCGATAAGTAAGAGTGTCGAACCCAACGAGGAGCAGAAGGAAATGACAAGCAGTTTTCAGTAAGGTATTCTCTGCAAGCACTGAAATTATCGGTAACAGATAGTTTTGTGATAAGGTAATTCGTAACAGGTAACAAGTAACAAAAGTAAACAAGGTGCAGCAAGGTGGCCCAATCCTTTTTGTAGCAAAGGAAAAGCCTAGACAAACTCTTATATAAAGGAAAGCGCTCCTGAGGACACATGGGAATTATCGTCAAGCTAGTTTTCATCATGCTCATATGATTCGCGTTCGTTACTTTGATAATTTGATATGTGGGTGGACCGGTGCTTGGGTACTGCCCTTCCTTGGACAAGCATCCCACTTATGATTAACCCCCCTCGCAAGCATCCGCAACTACGAAAGAAGAATTAAGGTAAACCTAACCATAGCATGAAACATATAGATCTAAATCAGCCCCTTACGAAGTAACGCATAAACTAGGGTTTAAGCTTCTGTCACTCTAGCAACCCATCATCTACTTATTACTTCCCAATGCCTTCCCTAGGCCCAAACAATGGTGAAGTGTCATGTAGTCGATGCTCACATAACACCACTAGAGGAAAGACAACATACATCTCATCAAAATATCGAACGAATACCAAATTCACATGACTACTTATAACAAGACTTCTCCCATGTCCTCCGGAACAAACGTAACTACTCACAAATCATATTCATGTTCAAAATCAGAGGGGTATTAATGTGCATAAAGGATCTAAACATATAATCTTCCACCGAATAAACCAACTAGCATCAACTACAAGGAGTAATCAACACTACTAGCAACCCACAGGTACCAATCTGAGGTTTTGAGACAGAGATCGGATACAAGAGATGAACTAGGGTTTGAGAGGAGATGGTGCTGGTGAAGATGTTGATGGAGATTGACCCCCTCCCGATGAGAGGATCGATGGTGATGGCGATGGTGATGATTTCCCCCTCTCGGAGGGATGTTTCCCCGGCAGAACAGCTTCGCCGGAGCCCTAGATTGGTTCCGCCAAGGTTCTGCCTCGAGACGGTGGCGCTTCGTCCCGAAAGCTTCCTTATGATTTTTTCCAGGGCAAAAGACACCTTATACCAGAAGATGGGCATCGGGGGGCTTCCAGGTGGCCCACGAGGCAGGGGGCGCGCCCAGGGGGGTAGGGCGCGCCCTCCACCCTCGTGGACAGTGGGTGGCCCCCCTCTGGTGCTTTCTTCGCCCAATATTTTTAATATATTCCAAAACTGACTTTCGTGGAGTTTCAGGACTTTTGGAGTTGTGCAGAATAGGTCTCTAATATTTGCTCCTTTTCCAGCCCAGAATTCCAGCTGCCGGCATTCTCCCTCTTCATGTAAACCTTGTAAAATAAGAGAGAAAAGGCATAAGTATTGTGACATAATGTGTAATAACAGCCCATAATGCAATAAATATCAATATAAAAGCATGATGCAAAATGGACGTATCAACTCTTCCAAGCTTAGACCTCGCTTGTCCTCAAGCGGAAGCCGATATCGAAAAATATGTCCACATGTTTAGAGATAGAGGTGTCGATAAAATAAAATACGGACATGAGGGCATCATGATCATTCTTAGAATAGCAACACATATATATATTGTCATATGATTTCTTATGCTGAAGTAATAATCTATTCACAATGTAAAGTATGAATCAGAAACTTCATTGAAAAACCAGCAAACTATAATCTCAGTCATTGAAGCAATTGCAATTTATCATAACAACACAAAGAGTCAATATAAGAGCTTTTCAGCAAGTCCACATACTCAACTATCATTTAGTCTTTCACAATTGCTAACACTCACGCAATACTTATGGATATGAAGTTTTAATCGGACACAGAGAAAGATAGGGGCTTATAGTTTTGCCTCCCAACCTTTTATCTCAAGGGTAACGTCAACAATAATGCTTTATGAAAACCCACATCCAATTGGATATATATATCAGGATCTTTCCAACACATAGTGATTGCCAAAGGATAAAGTGTAAAAAGGAAAGGTGAAAATCACCATGACTCTTGTATAAGGTAGAGGACAAAAATAAAAGATAGGCCCTTCGCAGAGGGAAGCAGAGGTTGTCATGCGCTTTTTATGGTTGGATGCACAAAATCTTAATGCAAAAGAACATCACTTTATATTGCCACTTGTGATAGGGACCTTTATTATGCAGTCCGTCGCTTTTATTTCTTCCATATCACAAGCTCGTATAAAGTTTATTTTCTCCACACTAATAGATCATACATATTTAGAGGGCAATTTTTATTGCTTGCAACAATGACAACTTACTTGAAGGATCTTACTCAATCCATAGGTAGATATGGTGGACTCTCATGGCAAAACTAGGTTTAAGGATATTTGGAAGCACAAGTAGTATCTCTACTTGGTGCAAAGAATTTGGCTAGCATGAGGGGGGAAAGGCAAGCTCAACATGTTGGATGATCCATGACAATATAATTTATTTCAGATATAAGAAAACATAACCCATTACGTTGTCTTCCTTGTCCAACATCAACTTTTTAGCATGTCATATTTTAATGAGTGCTCACAATCATAAAAGATGTCCAAGATAGTATATTTATATGTGAAAACATCTCTTTCTTTATTACTTCCTATTAATTGCAACGATGACCAAAACTATGTTTGTCAACTCTCAACAACTTTTATTCATCATACTCTTTATATGTGAAGTCATTACTCTCCATAAGATCAATATGATCTCTTTATTTCTTTTTATCCTTTTTTTCTTTTATTCCCTCAAGATCATAGCAAGATAACCAAGCCCTCGACTCAAGACTAATCTTTATTATATATAGCTCACGGACTCAATTACACAGATAAGGATCAACACAAAAACTCAAAGCTAGATCATACTAAACTTTATTCTACTAGATCAAAATATAACCAAAAGGATCAAACTAAGAAAAACGGAAAAGATAGAAGTGTGATGGTGATACGATACCGGGGCACCTCCCCCAAGCTTGGCAGTTGCCAAGGGGAGCGCCCATACCCATGTATTTATGTCTCTTTCTTCGGAGGTAGTGGTGTGATATTTTTGGCGATGATGCCCCTTAGGATACGGTTCCCTTCCTCGAGCTTATTGACTTGCTGCTTAAGGTCCATTGTTTCCTTCCGGAGTTTATCCGTGACGGCAAAAGCTCCTTTCACCCATGGATGTTGCATAGCTGCGGGAGAACAAGTAACACTCTTTTTCATATTTTCATAAGAAAGAAATCTAGCATTGGGAGGGATGACCGAATTTGGAATTGCTGAGCTCTGGAGTGTAACACCCCATGTATTAAGCTACAGTGATCATCCTTTTGATTATGCCATGTCATCATGATCAACAGTGCTTAATCATCATTAGTATCATATCTCTTTTCAAATTCAAATTCAATTGAAAATTCAAACTGAAAGTGGAAAATAAAAGTTGCTCAAATCAGAAACTAAATTGTTCATTAAATAGCAAGTAAATCAGAGACAATTCTAAAATTGAAACCAACATTATTGGAATTGGGTAAGTGACTCAAACATCCTCTTCTAGTGACTAAAGACAATATTTATTAACCTTTTATTTAATCTAAATTAAATATGAAATTATTTTTTCCCAAACTAGTATTTGGAATTAGGGTATAATGCACTGCTAATTTTGGGCTAGGTCACTTGTTTAGTAAAAATCATTTTGTGGCCTAACTATTTGCAAACACGAAAAACAGAAAAGAAGAAAACAAAATAAAAAGAAAAGCCCCCCCGACCAACTGGGCTTTGGCCCAGCTAACCCACCAGGCCGGCCCATCCCATGCTACCTATCCCCTTGCCCCCCGAAACCCTAGCCGATCCCCTCTCATTCCCCCCCCCCCCCCCCCCGCGATCGATCGGGATCGGGATCGAGCCCGACCGCTCTCGACCCCTCGCCCCTCCCGCCGTTCGCCGGATCGCCCGCCACCAACGCCGTTGGCCACCACTGCCTCGTCCTCTTCCTCCCCTCCCCCCCCGACGCCCTCGACGCCCCGCGCCGCGTCCCGTCATCGCCGCACGGCGCCCGCCCCGACCACCGCACCGCGCGCCCCCGACCCCATCGCCGTCGTCGGTTGCCATCGCCGACACCTCCTCGCCTCCTCCCCACGCTGTCCTCCTCGAGCCTCGCCGCCCCTCTCCTCTCCTCGCTCGTGAGCTCCCTCCCTCGCGCTCCTCGCCTCTGTCGCCGCCGCCGCGCTCGCGCTCTGCCGCCCGGCCTCACCCCGCTCACGCTCACCTCGTCATGGCCACGCCCACGGCTCCGCGCGCGCATGCCCTCGTGCGGCCGCACCTTGCCGCGCCCCCACCGCAGCCGCTCGCTGCTTCAACTAGTGCCACTATTATAGTAATCATGCTCTTTATTATCTGTGTTGTGCAAACAGGAATACTCAAGTACAGATGTTGTGATGGTCAAGAGCATTCGCCAAGTTCTTGGGTTGTATGACACGGCTAGCCAAGATGGATTTAATCCCGATATTCACTTTATCAAAAGGCTCTAATGGGTTGGTTCTGAATCTTGCAAGCTGGGAATCAATGAGATGTGTAGGCATCTTTGTTGTACTTATTATTTGAATCTTATTTGTTGGTTCTGAATCTTGCAAACTGGGAATCAATGAGATGTGTAGGCATCTTTGTTGTGCTTATTATTTGAATCTTATTTGTTGGTTCTGAATCTTACAAGCTGGGAATCAATGAGATGTGTAGGCATCTTTGTTGTACTTACTATTTGAATCTTATTTGTTGGTTTTGAATCTTGCAAGCTGGGAAACATGGCATGATGATGCAGAGGACAGCAACCATAACAAACAGTTCAAACTTGGTAGTATTATTTGTGTGAAAGTGCGACAAATGTGCTGACCGTGTGCGTCCTGAGAATAATAATTCTAATTGTTGTGCATGTTGATCCTGTGGCACTGATACAACGAGCCAATGCATTGCTTGTTTTAAGAATAAATTTTAATTAAAGCTAATTAAATTTAAGTAAAGTGACCACTAACACTTGTTATTACAGTACCAATACAGACCCACTCCGTGAACCGACGTGTGGCCGGAATATGTTTCTTAATGGAGGCGTTTGAATGCGCCGAGGGTGCATGTTCTGCCGGGCGTGCAGCGGGCGAGGGATGGGTAGTAACTGTTGTTGCCTGTACACACTCAGTTTACTGTTGAATCCAGTTCCCCAAGAGCTGAAAAACGAACTGCTGCCGCCGCCTACCCACTCGTTCACTTGAAGAGACTCCAATGGCGATCTGAGGGGTGAGCCTGCTGGATATGGACTTCAGCAAGGAGTTCACCTTTGAGTTCACCGTTCAGTCCCATGGCTGCACCAAGTTGAATGTGATGTACACCAACGATCCGGACTCGGTGAAGCTCAGCCTCGCCGAGTTCAAGCAGTACCTACAGGACGAGAAAGCACAAGGTCGCAGGACTAGACCTTGTGCCCATCCATTCGTCTCCTGACATGGACCAGCGGATCGCCGTCGCCCAGGTATGCGTGCGGGGCGAGGTTCTCATCTACCACTGCTGTAGGGCCATCAGAGGTTCTGGAGCATTCGGCCGTTTCATCGGCAGCGCCGACTGCACCTTCGCTACGGTGGAGAGAAGGAAGAACGCGACGATTCGGCCATCTGGTGCAACAAGCTTGTCGACATCCAAAAGCAATACAAGATCATCGGCAACGGGCAGGAGAAGGACTCCGTGGTTGACCTCGCCGAGACCATCATCGACCCCTGCTACGCCAACATGAAAGAAGACAATGATACCAAGGACCTGAACATGTGGGAGGTACCTCTGAATCTTGCCTACATAACCTACGCGGCCAAGGACGCATACGCATGCTACGACATGTACAGGCGGATCTTGGACATGAGGACGTGTCTGCTTCCCGTAACCGACGAGTACACGGACAGCCGCAGTGTCACGATCAAGCGTGCCAGGAAGGTCTAGATGTTGTACTTTATCTGTTTAAGCACCTTTATCATCTGAGTGTTTCATGCTTTATCCTATATGTCGTAATTATCTGTTTTGTCCTAAATATTTCTTCTAAGAACCCATTAACCTGTTTGCTTTTTTTTAGTGGCTATTTGCTTATGTATATAACTAGT
Organism: Thinopyrum elongatum; assembly: GCA_011799875.1. NCBI lineage: Eukaryota > Viridiplantae > Streptophyta > Magnoliopsida > Poales > Poaceae > Thinopyrum > Thinopyrum elongatum. The sequence goes on along the minus strand of CM022301.1, from coordinate 506,877,602 downwards.
TCACTCGATTGCCGTGCTTTGAATCTCCTTCCTCCCAACATATTCCCCTTCTCAGGTGGACCCAGCAGGTCTCGTACACAGACATCTGGGACCAACCACCTATCCATTTGTATTTCTTTATTTTGTTCAATCTTTCATCCTCTTCCTATACAGCGGCTGGCGGCGCTGCCGCGCACGCCTCGGTGACCCATCATAGCCTATGGCGTTGGTCAAGCCATTCCTCTACTCCCTCACATTGTCCGGCGGTGGCAGCTCCACCGGCCCACCCTGCACCCGAACAAGTCAACCCTCGTACTCCCCTCCGCCTGCGTCTTCCCCCGCTCCGGTTCGTTCGGTCCGAGGTCTCGACGTCGTCCTCTGCCTTGGTGCTCTCGCCGCGGCGGCGCCGTCTGTTGTTCCCAACATGGTCAGCAAAACAAGAGGAATCAGGAGATGACTGTTCGTCGAGAAGCTGACAGTCCCGGGTCCACCAGGTCCATGGCCTAGGTTTTGTTGTTTAACATGGGCAGCCCACGACATGTTTCAACTTTTTTTGGATCCAGCAGGTATCAAGCGGCCTCTGGGCCTCCTAGCCTAACTTGTCTATAACATCAGCAGCCCAAGTTAAGTTTGTTTTTTCAGGACGACGCACAGCTCAGTTCTATTTTTCTATAAGAATACAAAACTGAACCTATGTTTTCCCTTCTATAATAGTATATATATTTATATTTATATCTTATTTTATTACATATATATAATAGAAACAACATAAGGTTCCGTTAAACCTGTTGTTCGTCCAACCATTTTATAGACCTTCCCATTTTTTTTATTTTTCATTTTCATTAATCATATATCTGAATTTTCTCCCACTTTCTTTTTCGATGTAATTTGAGTTTTCTCCCAGTACTTTTCCCTAGAACTAACTCAACTGTCCCACGTCTAGCCTAAAAAATAATAATACCCCACGTCCTATTACAGACTTCGTAAGTAATTACCATATTAATTAGAATTCCAAGCTTATTTCGTAAATCGGAAGTTCTTACAAACTAATAATCTATCTATCTATCTATACCTATACTAATTACAGTCTTCCAAGTAATTACCATATTAATTAGAATTTATGATCCGTTAATCTGGTGGGTCCAAATTATAACGGTGTAGATCTTTCGAAAAACTTCGCAATAGAAAAAAAATAGGTATATGAGTCGTCCACCTGATAAGACCGCAACGAAAGCAATCGTAGTCTCTCTTTCCTTCCACGAAAAACGTAGTCTCTCTTTCTCACGTCTCTCTCTCTCGATCTCTCATGTCCCTCTTCCTCTCTCATGTTTCTCCTCATCCCCACATGGAAAATTCTTCTCCTCCTACGGTCCTACCAAGAAATCGACCCACCTACCTCTTCTTATTCATCTCCTCCGCTCTATCCTCAACAATGAGGCACCTCCGTCTCAAGCGTATGCTCCTCCTCCCTGTCGGCGCTGTTGTAGATCCGTTTGACTAACTCCCTCCAGTTATTATTTGCAGTAGTATTTTGGTGGTTTTCTTGGCCTGGAACCGATCTAGACCTGCTTGCCATAGCTAATGATCAAAGCCCTTACCGTCTCGCGGTTTCGCCAGCCCATCCTGATTGCTCGAGATCGCAGCCGCCGCCTTTGCTATGGGCCTGGTATGAAAGAGCACCTGAAGTTAGATTTGTTTTTCTTCACATGTGGTGTTGTGGCACCAAAATTCAGATTATATGTTCGTTTGACCCAGCAATTGTCAGCAATTCAATCTACGTACAAGCTCCCCCTGCAGCCTCGCCCTCCCTCGCAAGCTCAATGCTACTGAGGTCTGAGGCTCGGCTTGCTGCGTTCAAACTTCTTGGGCTGCAGCGCCTAGCAGGAGACCGCAACCCCGCAGTCTGAGGTACTCCTGGTCGTGGGGATTATCAAGTGCTTGAACCCCTAGCAGGAGACCATGTCGATGCAATCTGAGGTATTTGCTGTCGTGGGGGTTTAAACTGATAGAATCCCGAATAAAATAGCTACGGTAAAATACCGGAGTCAGCCGATCGTGACTACTGCCATGCCAGCTATCTCAACATCTCATGTTATGGTCTAGCTATATCGGTCGATGCCGTAGAGTACTGTCCGGGACACCACTGTCATTGGCAACACTGATGGGGTTCGTGGTGAAACCCCAGATGCATGAACTCACAAGAGACAATTGATTCATGGCTGGTGTTCACGTGGCGTCAATTTTCTGGATTATGAGGATATAGTGATTATGTTCTGACGCTGCTCTGTGTTTTCTCTTTTCAGTTCTCTCCTCGGCTAGAAAACGCTTCAATTTAAATCAGCAGATCAAGGTTTGCTGCATGTTGGACGTTGGGATGTAGCCAGCCACGTCGTTGCGTCATCACCTGACGGAACTCGAAGTGTTGAGCAGACTCGCGAAAGCCGGAAGGCGAGATTACGTACTGGCCGATGCTCTTCTGCATGCCAGGCTACATCCTTTGTATTCAGATGAAGCCATATTTCCTACATGTTCAGAATTTCAGATGCAACCTGTAATTTCGTCATGTTGGTTCATGTTCAACTAAGCTTACTTACAAGCTTAAACAGAAAATATTATATTTCCTTTTGTTTGCAGGCTTTGCGTAGTGGGAATTTCCGCATAAATCTATTGCTTTGTACAGGATAGACATGTGGCGTGTTCACAGAAAAGAAGTTTCCTCTCCTTGGTGCATGTATTCCTGTCACATCTCAGGCATGCTGTACACAACTCCATGTATGTACAATGTTTCTTTTTTGTTTCTCCTTGCACATAGTTTTTCAGTGTAATCATCGGAAGATCTATTAACATGTAAATGAAGTCATGCACCAAACGAAAACCACCAGAAATAGTGGCCTTCATATTTTGTATATACTAATTATACTTTTTGAGATAAATATCAGATTGGACTATATAAAAAATAAAAGGACTAGATCATGTATCTGAAAGAGCGATGATGCGTATTGGTTCATTTTATTGAAGTTGACCCAACACAACAATGATTACAAAGATTAGCTAGGTGAGAAGCACACACCTGACAAATTCCATGGGCGACGGCATAGAACTGATTCATTGTATTTTTAGACCATGCGCACTGCCTAACTGGTGACTTATTGATGCGTACCTCATGTCAAGTTGAATTGGCTAAAGGATATAATGAACTAGGCACATATGCATGAATATAGGACCCACGGTTGGTAGGATGACACTTTTGTAGGCATCTTGCCATTTAATAAAATTAACAGTAAAACACAAATGCCAGGTATATATATCTATGGCGTAAAAATTATTAGTTTCTTTTACCACTTATTTTAACAGTATCTATCGTAGCACATACAGATGTCAAGCAATATTTCATGGTAGTGAATCATGATTGCTCTCATGAGTTAGGTTAGAAATATTTCTCGGTGCCTGTGCACCACGATTACTCTCATGGTTTACGTTAGTATAGTTTCTGGCTAATATTAGTAAGAATGCTCCAATTCCATCTAATATTCAATATATTTGAAGTTAGAGCAAACATTGAATTTATAGTCCATGATATATATATTTGCCTGTATTCTTTTTTCATATGTTTATATGCTAATTTATCCTGCGATGGACATGAAAAGTTCTATACTGCAGAATCAACGATCAAGCAAATTAATATATGAGATAAGTGGTACTACATATAATGCGGCAAATATAACAAAAAAGTAGTACAAAAAAAGGAATCAATTCTACTGTCCAAAATGTGAAGAAGAACCTGAGAAGACACGTCCAAGGTAAATTTGATAATATCTCATTATTTAGGTAGAAATTTATCCTGCACTAAGCACATGTCCCATTTTATTATTAGGTAGAACCTTAAGCTAGAGATACGTGATCTTAGTGCAATGACGATTTGCACCATGTTTGAGGCAGAAGCAAAAAAATGATTAATCAATCTACATGATTCTTGATAGATTGTGATGATTGTCATATACATAATGAGTAAGTTGTACGCACATAAACCACACATGAAGGTAACAAATGAACTAGGCGTTATACACAAAACAAGGCTGCACTTCTTGACGAGCATTAGCAAAGCCCGTTAGAAGAAACACAAGATTTGAGGGCATTTATTTGATCACCTACTTTATATAATTATCTAATAATATATAATATAATTTACCTCCGAGCTAAAATAGAAGATGCAGATTCTTATCCAATTAGTATCCCATCTTACTTCATATATCATTGTTTTTTCAAATATATATGTCATCAACTTTTCTAAGCTACGTTTCCACAACTCATAAAATAAATCAATATATAACACATTACAGTGACTACAACATTGTTCCTTCGAGTAGGAAAATTGTGTCTGATAAAACAAGAAATAAACAATATAAATTAACTAGCCCGTGCGAATGCACGGGTTGACGACTAGTTTTAATGAAATTCATAAACATTTTCTAAATGTCACATGCATTTTTTTTAATTGTACATACATTTTCTAAAAGTTGAGCGGAGACATCCGTTGGGTGAGCGTTCGATTGGATATGGAGGCCTAGGATTCGAGGTAGGGGGCGATCCGCGGGATGGGAGAGGAGTGACGTGACTGGCTCGTGGGGGTGTGGGGCCGGATCACTGGGTGGCGGGAGCTGCTCCATCCATAGCGCATGATACCGCATGGGCCGTGGGCCGATCGAGGGGCGCCTGATCCTATTGGCTGGCTGCTGCTGATGTTAATTGCTCTCTATTCCCTTTTAGGAGCAGTTCGCCGGATGGACGTTTGGAATTTGATTTGGTTGTGTCCAGCACCACTGAAATTCCTTTCTGTTGCCTGGCGAGCAGCTGCAGATTCATTAGCATCTCGGCTGAATAAAGAGCGCAGATCGCTGGAGGTGTATGGTACTTGCCCTATTTGCGGAAGAGAGGATGAAGACTCCTTTCGTGTGTTATGTGTCTGTGACAACGCCCGGCGTCTATGAAAGGCCATGCCAAAGATGTGGGAACTGTCGGAGCTAACTAGCATCAAACGCCGTGATGATTGGTTTATTCAGCTAATGTGTGATTTGAACAAAAAGGTCCGGGTCCGTGTGCTTATGCTTCTCTGGAGGGTATGGCACACACGGAATGAACAGGTGCGTGCAAAGCCAGCCCCTCCAATTGTCGTCCCAACCAGGTTCCTGGCTAGTTACCTGGACTCACTTGCCTGTCTTAAGCTTGATCCTAATGTAGACATTCTCAAGGGTAAGATGTTGGTTAACCACAGTTTCCCAATGATGCATGCCACATGTGATAATAATGCAATTTCAAGCACCCCTTGGCTACCTCCTTGTCAAGGGCGAGTTAAGCTAAACATGAATGGCTCCATCCTGTGTGGAAAGGCGGGAGTTGGCATGGTGCTCCGGGACCGTCTGGGAAGCATAATATTTAGTGCTTGCAGATATCTTGGCGACTGTGATGATGTGTGTGAATGTGAATTTCTGGCTATTCGAGAAGGGTTTAGCTTGGCATTGCAATGGATTACTCTACCCATTGATGTTGAGTCGGACTGCTTGTAGGTGGTTTCCATGGTGTTGAAAGGTGGAAGCAATTTATCTAAATACTCTTTCTTGATCAGAGAGATAAAACGTAGTATAGGGGAACTGATTCTTCTATTACTCATATCCGTTGTATTGGCAATGGTACGAGTCATGCTATGGCAAACTTTGGTAGAGGCCATGGCCGTAACATGGTTCGGCTTGGTTCGGGCCCAAATGAGGTCTTAGATATTGTCTTACGAGATTGTAATCCTTAATTCTGAGTAATAAATAGTTATTTCGCAAAAAAACTGTCACGTATATATTTTTTAAATTCATAAACATTTTCTAAATGTCACATGCAATTTTTGAATGGTACTAAAATTTTCGAAATGTTGAGCGGACACATCCTTTGGTTTCCTTTCGTTCGATTGGATATGAGGGCTCCGCGGGATGGCAGAGGAGAGACATGACTCGCTCGCGGGGATCGTGCTCGCTCAGTTCGTCTGAAGGTAGCCTAGCCGTGTGCGCACCACCGGTGCCGTGGCGCTCTCCAGCTAGCTTCGACCTCGAGTAGTTTTGTTCGTGCCAATTGAGGAGGAGGATGGCCGAGGGGCGTCGTGTGGATCCGCTGGGACGGCCGCCGAGGGGCTCGACCTCGAGTTGCACCTCGGCCTGCCGTCCGCGCGGATTGCGTTCGACCTTGATCTCAATGTCAACCTCTCCCTCTTCGCTGGTCCAAAAGAAGGTTTGTTTGGGTTCGACGGTTGGATTTGGCCCAAGAGAATTAATCCGGTCAAAAAGAGCGTCCGTTTGGGGTCAACGGTTGAAGTTGGCCCAAGAGAAGGGGCCGAAATTTGAGTCAGTACACAATATAAATTCTGGTTGCAGTCTTCAAACCGGTGATACCATATCACCGCTAGGAATCGCGTCAACGGATGTTCAGCAACATAATTATTCAGATATAACAAAGTGTACTACGTATATTGCAGAAACGACAAAGCCTACTCATTCAATCCACGAGCTAGAAAGCCGTCCAAGTCCAACACATCCGTCCGTTGGGTGGGTGAGCGAGCGTGTACGGGTAACAAATGAGGCGGGAATGGAGGCGTGGGCTTGAGCGTCCGATCGGGGATGGACGGTTGGGATCCGGTGTAGGGGGGTCATTCCGCGGGACCGAGCGATTGATTGGCTCGCGGCGCTGTGGGTCCGGATAGCTGGCGCTGGCGTGGCAGAAACTTCTCTGTCCGTTCGCTCCTCCTTGGCAGATCCACTTGCATTCGGTTCATGTGGAGGTAGCCGTGTGCGCCGCGTGCCGCTTAGTCGCGAAACCCTAGCCACTGTCCGTCATGCGCCGCACGGCATTTAGCTAGGTCATTCCACCCCGAAAGAATTCCCCCCTTGCCGCGGCCCTCACCACCTACCTAGCTTCCACCTTGAGTACTAACGGCCGGCGCTAGGGCAGTGTCGTCCGAGGAGGAGAATGGCCGAGCGGCGTCGTGGATCCGCGGGGACGGCGGCCGAGGCGCTCGACACTTTTAACATTTGTCTACATGATTGACCTGTTTTTGAACATTTTTGGACTACGTGTTACATAGGTTTCGAATACACATGGAATTATTTTTTGAAATGATACAAAATATTTAAATAATGCGAACATTTTTTTTACATTGTATAATTATTTTTTCTATAATGTCACAAACATATTTTTGAAGCGTTTGAGCATACTTTTAAATGTAATGTACATTTTCTTTGAATGCTATGATTTCTTTATTTTGAATTACACGAACATTTTTGTTACATTGTATAACATTTTCAAGAAGTGTCACGTACATTCTATGTCCACGGGTCAGCTATCGAACCCTTCAAATCATCCATTCTATTTGGGGGATCCTGCCCAGAGGATACAATAGAAGTGATAAAAAAATGTATCGGGTGTCACATCTTCTGACTTCGAGGAGAAATACCTGGGTCTGCCGACACCTGATGGTCGATTGACTAAGGGTAAGCTTCAAATTTTGCAAGTTAAGTTGAGTAACTTGTTTTCTTTTGATGGGCATCCTACACAGGCTGGCAAAGAAGTTTTGATTAAGTCGGTTGCTAAGTCAATCCCTACCTTTATTATGAGTGTGTTCAAGTTCCCATTTGGTGTTTGTGATGACCTGAATACGTATGGTTCGGAACTATTATTGGGGAGCGGAGAAAGGTAAAAGGAAAACTCACTAGTATGCTTGGCATAAGATGACCCGGCCGAAGTCACAAGGGGGCCTCGGGTTTAGGGATTTTCGAATCTTCAATCAAGCTCTGTTGACGAGACAAGCCTGGCGTCTCTTGATTTTTCCGGACAGCTTATGTGCAAGACTACTCAAAGCCAAGCATTACCTAAGTGGACGCTTAGAGGACACAGTGTTTTTGGGAAACCCGTCTCAATCATGGCAAGGCGTTTGTCACGGGCTAGAGCTCCTGAAGAAGTGGCTGGTTTGGCGTGCGCGGGACGTGTGCTCATGCTTCTCTGGAGGGTGTGGCATGCACGGAATGAACTGGTGCACGCAAAACCAGCCCCTCCAATTGACGTCCGAACCAGGTTCCTGGCTAGTTACCTGGATTCGCTTGCCTTTGTTAAGTTTGATCCTAATGCGGACTTTGTCAAGGGTAAGATGCTGGTTAACCACAGTTTCCCAATGATGCATGCCACATGTGATAGTAATGCAATTTCAAGCACCCCTTGGCTACCTCCTTGTCAAGGACGAGTTAAGCTAAACACGGATGGCTCCATCCTGAGTGGAAAGGCTGGAGTTGGCATGGTGCTTCGGGACCATCTGGGAAGCATAATATTTAGTGCTTGCAGATCTCTTGGCTACTGTGATGATGTGCTAGAATCTGAATTTCTTACTATTCGAGAAGGGTTTAGCTTGGCAGTGCAATGGAGTACTCTACCCATTGATGTTGAGTCCGCCTCCTTCCATGGTCTTGAAAGGTGGAAGCAATTTATCTAAATACTCTTTCTTGATCAGGGAGCTAAAACATAGTATGGGGGAACATGACTCTTTACTCATATCCTCGTACAAGCAATGGTGTAGTCATGTTATGGCAAACTTTGGTAGAGGCCAGGGTCATACCATGGTTTGGCTTGGTTCGGGCCCAAATGAGGTCATAGATATTGTCTTACCAGATTGCAATCCCTAATTCTGAGTAATAAAGAATTACTATTTCGCAAAAAAAGTGTGACGTACATTTAAGAAAAAAATTGTGAACACTTTCTAAATGTAACATGCAATTTTGAATGGTACTAATATTTTCTAAAAGTTGAGCGGACGGGGCTCCGCGGGATGGGAGAGGACCGATGTGACTGGCTCGCGGGGGTCGTGCTCGCTCAGTTCGTCTGAAGGTAGCCTAGCCGTGTGCGTGCCGCTCCGTCGTGAAGCCGAAACACTACATACATCCTATGGCGCACCCTCCATCATCCGTCCTGCGCCGGTGTATTGCCAGGTCATTTCCACCCGAAACAATTCCCCTTGTGCCGCGCCGCTCACTAGCTAGCTTCGACCTCGAGTAGTAACGGCGCTAGGGCAGCTTCGTTCATGTCGATCGAGGATGAGGATGGCCGAGGGGTGTCGTGGATCCGCGGGATGGCCGCTGAGGGGCTCGACCACGAGCTGCACCTCGGCCTGCTGTCCGCGCGGATCGCGTTCGACGTCGACCTCTCGCTCTTCGCCGGCCCGATCCCGGTGGAGAATCTCGCCCTCGTCGTCTACGAGAGCCCGGTGGGGGTGGCTGGGGACGACGTGTCGGCGCCAGTGCCGTCCACGGTGACCGAGAGTGCTGCGGTCGAGGACGTGGAGATGAGGGCCCTCGTCATGTACGAGGGCCCGGCGGGCGGCGACGACGTGCCGGTGCAGCCTACGGTTTCCGAGTGCGCTATGGTCGCAGACGTGGAGATGGGGGCCCTCGTCGTCTATGAGGGCCCCATGGCCGGGGACGGCGCGGTGACCGAGGTCGGGGTTTTGGCCACGCTGGACGACGAGCCGCAGGGCGAGGCTGGGCAGATCGTCTTGGCCAGCAGCGCCGACCCCACTGGCGCTGGAGCTGTGACACCTCCCCCTGCAGCAGCTGCCGCCCGGCGTCGGGACCCCATGAGCCAGTCGAGGCGGAGGGCCGACATGGTGCGGGCGTGAGTGAGCGGCCAGCTCCGGAGGAAACACGGCATCCCCAGGGACCTGCCGCTGAGCTACATCGGGGAGAAGGTCCTGAGCAAGTCGGACATGAACCCACGGCACGCCCGCTTCCTCCTCCCGGACCGCGCACGCACCCGCCTCCACGCCTTCCTCTACCCCGCCGAGATCACCGCGTCCCGCTTCAACACCACCGATCCCAAGCCAATTAGGATCCCCGGGGTCAGGGCCAGGCCGACGACATACCTGGCGTGTCCTTGTCCTCTAAGTCAGCAGCGGCTGGGGTCGTGGCCAGTGCAAGTCTGACCGCCAGAAGCTGAATAAATTCCATCGCAATGACGCCACCGCCATCAACGGCAAGGGGTACGGGAGCTTCATGGTGGACTGCGGCCTGGAGGCCGGCGACGGCGTCGAGATGTGGGCGTTCCGGTGGCCGCCTGGTTCCGGTGGCCGCCTGGATCCGTCCGTGCCTTCTGATCGCCAAGAAGGACGTGGTCCACCCCGCCCAAAACCCGTAGAGTGTGTAGTTCGATCCTCTCGTTGAGATCTCATATTGCATGTCAACTGCGTCTGGCCGATGGTACTCTCCGGTCGTAGTGAGCTATAGCCTTGCGGTGGCTTCGTCTTTGGTGAAGTTGTTGTATTTTAGTGATCAGCTAACTAGCTCTCTTTAATTATGTTGCAAGTACAATTCTGATTATGAACGCAATCTTTTCTATAACATTGTACTTACACTGGTAGGTGAGACACCCTTCATTTCTACAATCGTAGCAAGGAATGGCGTGCATAATTGTACATGTTTAACATTTTTCAAATACATGTTTTTTAAATATTTGTTTGCTGCCTACTTTTTTCATACACATTTGTATATGTTTTGTATATATATCTAAAACATTTTTTAACTTGATTAACATTTGTCACATACTCCCTCTGTCCATAAATACATGTCGGATAAATGGATGTATTAGTTCTAGATACATTCATTTTTGTTCATTTTTCTGATGATTAACGTGTTTTTGAACTTTTTTTGGACTTCGTGTTAAATATTTTCCGAATACACATTGAATTAACTTTTGAAATTATAAAAATCATTTTTTAAATTATGTGAACATTTTTTATATTGTATAAACATTTTTTCATACAAAGTCACAAACATATTTTTTAAACGCATGAACATAGTTTTAAATGTAACGTAAATTTTGTTTGAATGCTATGTTTTTTTTTAATTACAAAAATATTTTTTTGAAACGCATGAACATAGTCTGGCCTGATCCGCGTGTGCTCGGTTCGTCCGAAGGTAGCCTAGCTATGTGTGCCCCACTCCGTTGTGAAACCGAAACCCTAGATACATTGTCCTCCACCGTCCTTCCTGCGCGGCGCCGTATGTATATACTCCCTCCTGTCCTTTTTACTCTACGTACTAGATTTAGGTCAAGTCAAACTTTGCAAAATTTGAACAAATTTATTTTTTAAAATATCAACACCTACAATACAAAATATATGAACTATTAAACTACATTTTATAACAAATCAAACAATATTGATTTGGCATTGTGAATATTGAAACTTTTGTCTATAAGTTTCATAAAAGTAGAGATACTCTAACTTCGAAGATAACTTATATGCAGACTAAAAAGGACCGGAGGCAGTACATATACAACCGTATTGCCAAGTCATTTCCCCCCAAAAGAATTTTCCCCATGCGACGGCGCTTACTAGCTAGCTTCAACCTCGAGTAACGGCGCTAGGGCAGTTTCGTGTCGATCGAGGACGGCGGCCAAGGGCTTGACCTCGAGCTGCACCTCGGCCTGCCATCCTCGCAGACCGCAAGTTCGATCTCGACCTCAACGTCGACCTCATGCTCTCCGCTGGCCCAATCCCGGTGGAGAATCTCGCCCTCGTAGTGTACGAGGGCCCGGTGGCGGTGGGTGGGGACGACGTGCCAGTGCCGCTCGAGGTGACCGAGAGAGTTACGGTCGTGGACATGGAGATAGGGGCCATAGTCGTCCACAAGGGCCCGGTGGGCAGGGACGGTGCGGTCACCAAGGTTGGGATTTTGGCCATGCTGGACGACAAGCACGTCTAGGCCAGGCAGATCATCCCAGCCGGTGGGGACGGCGCGCTCACTGAGGTCGGGGTTTTGGCCACGCTGGACAACGAGCACGTCGTGGCCGGCAGATCGTCCCGGCCGGCAGCACCGACTCCACCGCGTTGGCACTGTGCCACCTCCCCCTGCAGCAGGTGCTGCCAGCGTGGGGATCACATTGCTCCCCTGGGCATATAGCGGCGCACGCCAGAGGCGCAGGAGGGCCGACATGGTGCGGGTGTGGGTGCGCGACGAGCTCCAGAAGAAACACCACCTACCCAGAGACCTGCGGCTGAGCTACATCGGGGAGAAGGTGCTGAGCCAGTTAGACATGAACCCGCGGCACGCCCGCTTCCTCCTCCCGGCCCGCGCACGTGCCCGCCATCGCACCTTCCTGTATGCCACCGACAACTTACCCGGGCATGTCCTCGTCCGTCTATGCGAGCAACGGCCGGGCTAGTGGCCAGTCTGCTGCCTAAAGCTGAACAAATTCCATCGCTGCAACTCCACCGTCATCAACGATAAGGGGTACGTGCGCTTCATGGTAGACTGCCGCCTGGAGGCGAGCGATGGCGTCGAGGTGTGGGCGTTCCGGTGGCCATTTGGGATCCGTCTGTGTCTTTTGATCGCCAAGAATGACGGCGTTCGCCCCGCCCGAAACACGTAGAGTGTGTAGCCTTCCATCCTGTCGCTGGGATCTCATATTGCATGTCAACTGTGACTGGCAGATGGTACTCTTGTTGTTGTTACTGTTATTTCTTGTGCGAGGAATCTGTTGTTGTTGTTGTTGTCTCGTAGTCAGCTAGCCTAGTGGTGGCTTGGTCTTAGGTTAAGTTGTTGTATCTTAGTGATCAGCTAGGTTAGGTTGTCGACACGAAACTGCCCGACCTAACCTACCGTCGTTTCTCGAAGGAAGGGGTGATCCATGGGCTGGGAGAGCGTCATGGCTGGCTCGCGCGGATGTAACATTGTATAACATTTTAAAAAAGTGTTACGTACATTTTTTGATTTTCGTTAACATTTTCTAAATGTCACACGCATTTTTGTGAATAGTACACACATTTTCTAAAAATTGAGCGGACACATTCGTTGGGTCAGCGTTCATGCGATTCGATATGGAGGGATAGGATTCAAGGGAAGGGGGCGATCCGTGGGATACGAGAGGAGCGACGTGACTGGCTCACGGGGTTGTGGGTCCGGATCACTAGCGTGTCAGAAACTACTTCATCTCTAGCGGGTGTCGCTGCGTGGGCCGTGGGTTGCACGATGGGTGCCTGATCCGCGTGGGCTTGCTTTTCTTTCGCATGCAGCCGCGTCGTGAAAACCTAAGATAGAACATATAAAGACCTAGGGCAGGGCTAAATACGGTGCCTCTCGACCGTCCGTGCCTGCCGCGCCGTATGTATATACAGACCGTATTCTTGTTCCCCTCCCAAAAGCATTTCCCCAAGTCATTTTTCACTCAAGTATCCCACAACGCTTAGCTTCTCTTTGAGTAATGGCGCTGGTTCAGGTAGGGCAGTTTCGTGTCGAGGATGGCTGAGGGGCGTGTATCCGCGGGGAGGGCGACAGGGGGGCCTCGACCTCGAGCTGCATTTCGGCATGCCATCCATGCCGATCGCCCACGACTTCAACCAGAACGTCGACCTCGTAGTGTTCACCGACCGGATCCCAAATGGAGGCCGTCACGGTCTTTTCCTGCCCAATCCCGGTGGAGAACGTCGTGGTCCCGGAGGTGGAGGAGGGTAACGAGCACGATCTCGCCATCGCCGTGTACGAGGGCCCGGTGGGCGGGTACGACGCGGTGACTGGGGTGGGGGGGGCGCGTTGTTTTGGCACCAGCCGCGCTGACTGAGCTGCAGAGCGATCTCGCCATCGTTGTGTACGAGGGTCCGGTGGACGGACTACCAAACACGAAGCAATCTGTCCATGTATCTCTTATATGATTTCAAACCTCGGCGGCACCGAAATTGAATACTAATTGTACAACTTCAATACTAGCGTTGCATTTATCACTTCTATTGTTAGGCGCTAATACTAGATCGACATTGTAGTTACACTGGTAGGTGAGGCGACCTTCGTTTTTACAATCATAGCAAAGAATGGCGTATCCACTGCAAAAGTTTTTTCATGTTTAAAATTTATCAAATACATGATTTCTTTCAATTATATGTTTTGCTGTCTAGTTTTTCTCATACTCATTTGTATATTTTTTTCTATACATCTAAAACAAGTTCTTACACACATTTAACATTTGTCTACATGATTAACATGTATTTGAACATATTTGGACTACGTGTTAAATATTTTTTGAATACACATTTAATTATTTCTGGAAATGATACAAAACATTTTTTAACTATGCAAGCATTTTTTACATTGTGTAAGTTTTCTATAATGTCACAAACATATTTTTTAAACACATGAACATAGTTGTAAATGTAACATACATTTTCTTTGAATGCTACGACATATATTTTTGGAATTACACGAACATTTTTGTTAAATTGCTTCACATTTTAATGAAATTTGTGAACATTTTCTAAATGTCACATGCATTTTTTAATGGTACATACCTTTTCTAAAAGTTGAGCGGAGACATCCGCTGGGTGAGCGTTCGATTGGATATGGAGGGCTAGGATTCGGGGTAGGGGGCGATCCGCGGGATGGGAGAGGAGCGACGTGACTGGCTCGTGGGGGTGTGGGGCCGGATCACTGGGTGGCGGGAGCTGCCCCATCCATAGCGGGTGACACCGCATGGGCCGTCGGCCGATCGAGGAGCGCCTGATCCTATTGGCTGGCTGCTGCTGATGTTAATTAATCTCTATTCCCCTTTACGAGCAGTTCGCCGGATTTAGGGAGGGACGTTTGGAATCTGATTTGGTTGTGTCCAGCACCACTGAAATTCCTTTCTGTTGCCTGGCGAGCAGCTACAGATTCATTAGCATCTCGGCTGAATAAAGAGCGCAGATCGTTGGAGGTGTATGGTACTTGCCCTATTTGCGGAAGAGAGGATGAAGAGTCCTTGCATGTGTTATGTGTCTGTGACAACGCCCGGCGTCTATGGAAGGCCATGTCAAAGATCTGGGAACTGCCGGAGTTAACTAGGATCAAACGCCATGATCATTGGTTTATTCAGCTAATGTGTGATGTGAATAAACAGGTCTGGGTCAGTGTGCTTATGCTTCTCTGGAGGGTGGGGCACGCGCGGAATGAACTGGTGCACGCAAAACCAGCCCCTCCAATTGACGTCCGAACCAGGTTCCTGGCTAGTTATCTGGACTCACTTGCCTGTGTTAAGTTTGATCCTAATGCGGACTTTGTCAAGGGTAAGATGCTGGTTAACCACAGTTTCCCAATGATGCATGCCACATGTGATAGTAATGCAATTTCAAGCACCCCTTGGCTACCTCCTTGTCAAGGACGAGTTAAGCTAAACACGGATGGCTCCATCCTGAGTGGAAAGGCTGGAGTTGGCATAGTGCTTCGGGACCATCTGGGAAGCATAGTATTTAGTGCTTGCAGATCTCTTGGCGACTGTGATGATGTGCTAGAATCTGAATTTCTTACTATTCGAGAAGGGTTTAGCTTGGCAGTGCAATGGAGTACTCTACCCATTGATGTTGAGTCCGCCTCCTTCCATGGTCTTGAAAGGTGGAAGCAATTTATCTAAATACTCTTTCTTGATCAGAGAGATAAAACATAGTATGGGGGAACATGAGTCTTTACTCATATCCTTGTACAAGCAATGGTGTAGTCATGTTATGGCAAACTTTGGTAGAGGCCAGGGTCATACCATGGTTTGGCTTGGTTCGGGCCCAAATGAGGTTATAGATATTGTCTTACCAGATTGCAATCCCTAATTCTGAGTAATAAAGAATTACTATTTCGCAAAAAAAGTGTCACGTACATTTAAAAAAAATTGTGAACATTTTCTAAATGTAACATGCAATTTCGAATGGTACTAATATTTTCTAAAAGTTGAGCGGACGGGGCTTCGCGGGATGGGAGAGGACCGACATGACTGGTCGCGGGGGTCGTGCTCGCTCAGTTCGTCTGAAGGTAGCCTAGCCGTGTGCGTGCCGCTCCGTCGTGAAGCCGAAACACTACATACATCCTATGGCGCACCCTCCATCATTCGTCCTGCGCCGGTGTATTGCCAGGTCATTTCCACCTCAGAAACATTTCCACCCGAAACAATTCCCCCTGTGCCGCGCCGCTCACTAGCTAGCTTCGACCTCGAGTAGTAACGGCGCTAGGGCAGCTTCGTTCATGTCGATCGAGGATGAGGATGGCCGAGGGGTGTCGTGGATCCGCGGGATGGCCGCTGAGGAGCTCGACCACGAGCTGCACCTCGGCCTGCAGTCCGCGCGGATCGCGTTCGACTTCGACCTCAACGTCGACCTCTCGCTCTTCGCCGGCCCAATCCCGGTGGAGAATCTCGCCCTCGTCGTCTACGAGAGCCCGGTGGTGGTGGCAGGGGACGACGTGTCGGCGCCAGTGCCGTCCGCGGTGACCGAGTGCTGCGGTCGAGGACGTGGAGATGAGGGCCCTCGTCATGTACGAGGGCCCGGCGGGCGGCGACGACGTGCCGGTGCCGCCTACGGTTTTCGAGTGTGCTGTGGTCGCAGACGTGGAGATGGGGGCCCTCGTCGTCTACGAGGGCCCCATGGCCGGGGACGGCACGGTGACCGAGGTCGGGGTTTTGGCCACGCTGGACGACGAGCCGCAGGGCGAGGCTAGGCAGATCGTCTTGGCCGGCAGCGCCGCCCCCACTGGCGCTGGAGCTGTGACACCTCCCCCTGCAGCAGCTGCCGCCCGGCGTCGGGACCCCGTGAGCCAGTCGAGGCGGAGGGCCGACATGGTGCGGGCGTGGGTGAGCGCCAGCTCCAGAAGAAACACGGCATCCCCAGGGACCTGCCGCTGAGCTACATCAGGGAGAAGGTCCTGAGCAAGTCGGACATGAACCCACGGCACGCCCGCTTCCTCCTCCCGGACCGCGCACGCACCCGCCTCCGCGCCTTCGTCTACCCCGCCGAGATCACCGCGTCCCGCTTCAACACCACCGATCCCAAGCCAATTAGGATCCCCGGGGTCAAGGCCAGGCCGACGACATACCTGGCGTGTCGTTGTCCTCTACGTCAGCAGCGGCTGGGGTCGTGGCCAGTGCAAGTCTGACAGCCAGAAGCTGAATAAATTCCATCGCAATGACGCCACCGCCATCAACGGCAAGGGGTACAGGAGCTTCATGGTGGACTGCGGCCTGGAGGCCGGCGACGGCGTCGAGATGTGGGCGTTCCGGTGGCCTCCTGGATCCGTCCGTGCCTTCTGATCGCCAAGAAGGACGTCGTCCACCCCGCCCAAAACCGGTAGAGTGTGTAGTTCGATCCTCTCGTTGGGATCTCATATTGCATGTCAACTGCGTCTGGCCGATGGTACTCTCCGGTCGTAGTGAGCTATAGCCTTGCGGTGGCTTCGTCTTTGGTGAAGTTGTTGTATTTTAGTGATCAGCTAACTAGCTCTCTTTAATTATGTTGCAAGTACAATTCTGATTATGAACGCAATCTTTTCTGTAACATTGTACTTACACTGGTAGGTGAGACACCCTTCATTTCTACAATCGTAGCAAGGAATGGCGTGCATAATTGTACATGTTTAACCTTTTTCAAATACATGTTTTTTAAATATTTGTTTGCGGCCTACTTTTTTCATACACATTTGTATATGTTTTGTATATATATCTAAAACATTTTTTAACACGATTAACATTTGTCACATACTCCCTCTGTCCATAAATACATGTCGGATAAATGGATGTATTAGTTCTAGATACATTCATTTTTGTTCATTTTTCTGATGATTAACGTGTTTTTGAACTTTTTTTGGACTACGTGTTAAATATTTTCCGAATACACATTGAATTAACTTTTGAAATTATACAAATCATTTTTTAAATTATGTGAACATTTTTTATATTGTATAAACATTTTTTCATACAAAGTCACAAACATATTTTTGAAACGCATGAACATAGTTTTAAATGTAACGTAAATTTTGTTTGAATGCTATGTTTTTTTTTTAATTACACAAATATTTTTTTGAAACGCATGAACATAGTCTGGCCTGATCCGCGCGTGCTCGGTTCGTCCGAAGGTAGCCTAGCTGTGTGTGCCCCACTCCGTTGTGAAACCGAAACCCTAGATACATTGTCCTCCACCGTCCGTCCTGCGCCGCGCCGTATGTATATACTCCCTCCGGTCCTTTTTACTCTGCGTACTGGATTTAGGTCAAGTCAAACTTTGCAAAATTTGAACAAATTTATTTTTTAAAATATCAACATCTACAATACAAAATATATGAACTATTAAACTACATTTTATAAAAAATCAAACAATATTGATTTGGTATTGTGAATATTGAAACTTTTGTCTATAAGTTTCATAAAAGTAGAGATACTTTAACTTCGAACATAACTTATATGCAGACTAAAAGGGACCGGAGGCAGTACATATAAAACCGTATTGCCTAGTCATTTCCCCCCAAAAGAATTTTCCCCGTGCGACGGCGCTTACTAGCTAGCTTCATCCTCGAGTAACGGCGCTAGGGCAGTTTCGTGTCGATCGAGGACGGCGGCCAAGGGTTGACCTCGAGCTGCACCTCGGCCTGCCATCCTCGCAGACCGCAAGTTCGATCTCGACCTCAACGTCGACCTCATGCACTCCGCCGGCCCAATCCCGGTGGAGAATCTCGCCGTCGTAGTGTACAAGGGCCCGGTGGCGGTGGGTGGGGACGACGTGCCAGTGCCGCCCGGGGTGACCGAGAGAGTTACGGTCGTGGACATGGAGATAGGGGCCATAGTCGTCCACAAGGGCCCGGTGGGCAGGGACGGTGCGGTCACCAAGGTTGGGATTTTGGCCATGCTGGACGACAAGCACGTCTAGGCCAGGCAGATCATCCCAGCCGGTGGGGACAGCGCGGTCACTGAGGTCGGGGTTTTGGCCACGCTGGACAACGAGCACGTCGTGGCCGGCAGATCGTCCCGGCCGGCAGCACCGACTCCACCGCGTTGGCACTGTGCCACCTCCCCCTGCAGCAGGTGCTGCCAGCGTGGGGATCACATTGCTCCCCTGGGCATATAGCGGCGCACGCCAGAGGCGCAGGAGGGCCGACATGGTGCGGGTGTGGGTGCGCGACGAGCTCCAGAAGAAACACCACCTACCCAGAGACCTGCCGCTGAGCTACATCGGGGAGAAGGTGCTAAGCCAGTCAGACATGAACCCGCGGCACGCCTGCTTCCTCCTCCCGGCCCGCGCACGTGCCCGCCATCGCACCTTCCTGTATGCCACCGACAACTTACCCGGGCGTGTCCTTGTCCATCCACGCGAGCAACGGCCGGGCTAGTGGCCAGTCTGACTGCCTAAAGCTGACCAAATTCCATCGCTGCAACTCCACCGTCATCAACGGTAAGGGGTACGTGCGCATCATTGTAGACTGCCGCCTGGAGGCGGGCGATGGCGTCGAGGTGTGGGCGTTCCGGTGGCCATTTGGGATCCGTCTGTGTCTTTTGATCGCCAAGAATGACGGCGTCCGCCCCGCCCGAAACACGTAGAGTGTGTAGCCTTCCATCCTGTCGCTGGGATCTCATATTGCATGTCAACTGTGACTGGCAGATGGTACTCTTGTTGTTGTTACTGTTATTTCTTGTGCGAGGAATGTGTTATTGTTGTTGTTGTGTCGTAGTCAGCTAGCCTAGCGGTGGCTTGGTCTTAGGTTAAGTTGTTGTATCTTAGTGATCAGCTAGGTTAGGTTGTCGACACGAAACTGCCCGACCTAACCTACCGTCGTTTCTCGAAGGAAGGGGTGATCCATGGGATGGGAGAGCGTCATGGCTGGCTCGCGGGGATGTAACATTGTATAACATTTTAAAAAAGTGTTACGTACATTTTTTGATTTTCGTTAACATTTTCTAAATGTCACACGCATTTTTGTGAATAGTACATACATTTTCTAAAAATTGAGCGGACACATTCGTTGGGTCAGCGTTCGTGCGATTGGATATGGAGGGATAGGATTCAAGGGAAGGGGGCGATCCGTGGGATAGGAGAGGAGCGACGTGACTGGCTCACGGGATTGTGGGTCCGGATCACTAGCGTGTCAGAAACTACTTCATCTCTAGCGGGTGTCGCCGCATGGGCCGTGGGTTGTACGATGGGTGCCTGATCCGCGTGGGCTTGCTTTTCGTTCGCATGCAGCCGCGTCATGAAAACCTAAGATACAACATATAAAGACCTAGGGCAGGGCTAAATACGGCGCCTCTCGACCGTCCGTGCCTGCCGCGCCGTATGTATATACAGACTGTATTCTTGTTCCCCTCCCAATAGCATTTCCCCAAGTCATTTTTCACTCAAGTAGCCCACAACGCTTAGCTTCACTTTGAGTAACGGCGCTGGTTCAGGTAGGGCAGTTTCGTGTCGAGGATGGCTGAGGGGCATGTATCCACGGGGAGGGCGACAGGGGGGCCTCGACCTCGTGCTGCATTTCGGCATGCCGTCCATGCCGATCGCCCACGACTTCAACCAGAACGTCGACCTCGCAGTGTTCACCGACCGGATCCCAATGGAGGCCGTCACGGTCTTTTCCGGCCCGATCCTGGTGGAGAACGTCGTGGTCCCGGAGGTGGAGGAGGGTAACGAGCACGATCTCGCCATCGCCGTGAACGAGGGCCCGGTGGGCGGGTACGACGCGGTGACTGGGGTGGGGGAGCGCGTTGTTTTGGCACCAGCCGCGCTGACTGAGCTGCAGAGCGATCTCGTCATCGTTGTGTACGAGGGTCCGGTGGACAGACTACCAAACACGAAGCAATCTGTCCATGTATCTCTTATATGCTTTCAAACCTCGGCGGCACCGAAATTGAATACTAATAGTACAACTTCAATACTAGCGTTGCATTTATCACTTCTATTGTTAGGCGCTAATACTAGATTGACATTGTAGTTACACCGGTAGGTGAGGCGCCCTTCGTTTTTACAATCATAGCAAAGAATGGCGTATCCACTGCAAAAGTTTTTTCATGTTTAAAATTTCTCAAATACATGATTTCTTTCAATTATATGTTTTGCTGTCTAGTTTTTCTCATACTCATTTGTATATTTTTTTCTATACATCTAAAACAAGTTCTTACACACATTTAACATTTGTCTACATGATTAACATGTATTTGAACATATTTGGACTACGTGTTAAATATTTTTTGAATACACATTCAATTATTTTTGGAAATGATACAAAACATTTTTTAACTATGCAAGCATTTTTTACATTGTGTAAGTTTTCTATAATGTCACAAACATATTTTTTTAAACACGTGAACATAGTTGTAAATTTAACATACATTTTCTTTGAATGCTACGACATATATTTTTGGAATTACACGAACATTTTTGTTAAATTGCTTCACATTTTAATGAAATTTGTGAACATTTTCTAAATGTCACATGCATTTTTTTAATGGTACATACATTTTCTAAAAGTTGAGCGGAGACATCCGTTGGGTGAGCGTTCGATTGGATATGGAGGGCTAGGATTCGAGGTAGGGGGCGATCCGCGGGATGGGAGAGGAGTGACGTGACTGGCTCGTGGGGGTGTGGGGCCGGATCACTGGGTGGCGGGAGCTGCCCCATCCATAGCGGGTGACACCGCATGGGCCGTCGGCCGATCAAGGAGCGCCTGATCCTATTGGCTGGCTGCTGCTGATGTTAATTAATCTCTATTCCCCTTTACGAGCAGTTCGCCGGATTTACGGAGGGACATTTGGAATTTGATTTGGCTGTGTCCAGCACCACTGAAATTCCTTTCTGTTGCCTGGCGAGCAGCTACAGATTCATTAGCATCTCGGCTGAATAAAGGGCGCTGATCGTTGGAGGTGTATGGTACTTGCCCTATTTGCGGAAGAGGGGATGAAGACTCCTTTCATGTGTTATGTGTCTGTGACAACGCCCGGCGTCTATGAAAGGCCATGCCAAAGATGTGGGAACTGTCGGAGCTAACTAGCATCAAACGCCGTGATGATTGGTTTATTCAGCTAATGTGTAATGTGAACAAAAAGGTCCGGGTCCGTGTGCTTATGCTTCTCTGGAGGGTATGGCACGCACGGAATGAACAGGTGCATGCAAAGCCAGCCCCTCCAATTGTCGTCCCAACCTGGTTCCTGGCTAGTTACCTGGACTCACTTGCCTGTCTTAAGCTTGATCCTAATGTAGACATTGTCAAGGGTAAGATGCTGGTTAACCACAGTTTCCCAATGATGCATGCCACATGTGATAATAATGCAATTTCAAGCACCCCTTGGCTACCTCCTTGTCAAGGGCGAGTTAAGCTAAACACGGATGGCTCCATCCTGTGTGGAAAGGCGGGTGTTGGCATGGTGCTCCGGGACCGTCTGGGAAGCATAATATTTAGTGCTTGCAGATATCTTGGCGACTGTGATGATGTGTGTGAATGTGAATTTCTTGCTATTCGAGAAGGGTTGAGCTTGGCATTGCAATGGAGTACTCTACCCATTGATGTTGAGTCCGACTGCTTGTAGGCGGTTTCCATGGTGTTGAAAGGTGGAAGCAATTTATATAAATACTCTTTCTTGATCAGAGAGATAAAACATAGTATAGAGGAACTTGATTCTTCTATTACTCATATCCGTTGTATTGGCAATGGTGCTAGTCATGCTATGGCAAACTTTGGTAGAGGCCATGGTCGTAACATGGTTCGGCTTGGTTTGGGCCCAAATGAGGTCTTAGATATTGTCTTACGAGATTGTAATCCTTAATTCTGAGTAATAAATAGTTATTTCGCAGAAAAAGTGTCACGTATATATTTTTTGAAATTCATAAACATTTTCTAAATGTCACATGCATTTTTTGAATGGTACTAAAATTTTCGAAATCTTGAGAGGACACATCCTTTGGGTTTCCTTTCGTTCGATTGGATATGAGGGCACCGCGGGATGGTAGAGGAGCGACGTGACTCACTCGCGGGGATCGTGCTCGCTCAGTTCGTCTGAAGGTAGCCTAGCCGTGTGCGTGCCACCCGTGCCGCGGCGCTCGCCAGCTAGCTTCGACCTCGAGTCATTTCGTTCGTGTCGATTGAGGAGGAGGATGGCCGATTGGCGTCGTGGATCCGCTGGGATGGCCGCCGAGGGGCTCGACCTCGACTTGCACCACGGCCTGCCGTCCGCGCGGATTGCGTTCGACCTTGACCTCAACGTCAACCTCTCCCTCTTCGCCGGCCCAAGAGAAGGTTTGTTTGGGTTCGACGGTTGGATTTGGCCCAACAGAATTACTCCGGTCAAAAGGAGCGTCCGTTTGGGGTCGACGGTTGGAGTTGGCCCAAGAGAAGGGACCGAAATTTGAGTCAGTACACAAGATTAATTCTGGTTGCAGTCTTCAAACCGGTGATATCATATCAGAGCTAGGAATCGCGTCAACGGATGTTCAGCAACATACTTATTCAGATATAACAAAGTGTACTACGTATATTGCAGAAACGACAAAGCCTACTCATTCAATCCACGAGCTAGAAAGCCATCCAAGTCCAACACATCCGTCCGTTGGGTGGGTGAGCGAGCGGGTATGGGTAACAAATGAGGCGGGAATGGACGCGTGGGCTCGAGCGTCCGATCGGGGATGGACGGTTGTGATCCGGCATAGGGGTGTCGATCCGCTGGACAGACCGATTGATTGGCTCGCGGCGCCGTGGGTCCGGATAGCTGGCGCTGGCGTGGCGGAAGCTTCTCCGTCCGTTCGCTCCTCCTCGGCTGATCGGCGTGCATTCGGTTCGTGTGGAGGTAGCCGTGTGCGCCGCGTGCCGCTTCATCGCGAATCCCAGCCACCGTCCGTCCTGCGCCGCACGGCGTATAGCTAGGTCATTCCACCCTGAAACAATTCCCCCCATGCCGCGGCGCTCACCACCTACCTAGCTTCCACCTCGAGTAGCAACGGCCGGCGTTAGGGCAGTGTCGTCCGAGGAGGAGAATGGCCGAGGGGCGTCGTGGATCCGCGGGGACGGCGGCCGAGGCCCTCGACACTTTTAACATTTGTCTACATGATTGACCTGTTTTTTAACATTTTTGGACTACGTGTTACATAGTTTTCGAATACACATGGAATTATTTTTTGAAATGATACAAAATACTTAAATAATGCGAACATTTTTTTGACATTGTATAATTATTTTTTCTAAAATGTCACAAACATATTTTTGAAGCGCTTGAGCATAGTTTTAAATGTAATGTACATTTTCTTTGAATGCTACGATTTCTTTATTTTGAATTACACGAACATTTTTGTTACATTGTATAACATTTTTAAAAAGTGTCACGTACATTCTATGTCCACGGGTCAGCTATCGAACCCTTCAAATCATCCATTCTATTTGGGGGATCCTGCCGGGAGGATAAAATAGAAGTGATAAAAAATTTATTGGGTGTCACATCTTCTGACTTCGGGGTGAAATACCTGGGTTTGCCGACACCTGATGGTCGATTGACTATGGGTAAGCTTCAAATTTTGCAAGTTAAATTGAGTAAGTGCTTGTTTTCTTTTGATGGGCATCCTACACAGGCTGGCAAAGAAGTTTTGATTAAGTCGGTTGCTGTGTCAATCCCTACCTTTATTATGAGTGTGTTCAAGTTCCCATTTGGTGTTTGTGATGACCTGAATACGTATGGTTCGGAACAATTATTGGGGAGCGGAGGAAGGTAAAAGGAAAACTCACTAGTACGCTTGGCATAAGATGACCCGGCCGAAGTCACAAGGGGGCCTCGGGTTTAGGGATTTTCGAGTCTTCAATCAAGCCTGGCGTCTCTTGATTTTTCCGGACAGCTTATGTGCAAGACTGCTCAAAGCCAAGCATTACCCAAGTGGACGATTAGAGGACACAGTGTTTTCAGGAAATCCGTCTCAATCATGGCAAGGTGTTTTTCACGGGCTAGAGCTCTTGAAGAAGGGGCTGGTTTGGCTGCTGATGAGATTAATTGCTCTCTATTCCCTTCTACGAGCAGGTCACTGGATGGACGCAGGGACGTTTGGAATCTGATTCGGTCGTGTCCAGTACCACCAAAAGTCGTATCCTTTGCCTGGCGAGCAGCTACAGATTCATTAGCAACTTGGCTTAATAAAGAGCACAGATCGCTGGAGGTGTATGGTACTTGCCCTATTTACGGAAGACAGGATAAAGAATCCTTTCATGTGTTATGTGTCTGTGACAACGCCCGGCGTCTATGGAAGGCCATGTCAAAGATCTGGGAACTGCCGGAGTTACCGGAGTTAACTAGAATCAAACGAAATGATCATTGGTTTATTCAGCTAATGTGTGATGTGAACAAACAGGTCCGGGTCCGTGTGCTTATGCTTCTCTGGAGGGTGTGGCACGTACGGAATGAACTGGTGCACGCAAAGCCAGCCCCTCCAATTGACGTCCGAACCAGGTTCCTGGCTAGTTACCCGGACTCGCTTGCCTGAGTTAAGTTTGATCCTAATGCGGACTTTGTCAAGGGTAAGATGCTGGTTAACCACAGTTTCCCAATGATGCATGCCACATGTGATAGTAATGCAATTTCAAGCACCCCTTGGCTACCTCCTTGTCAAGGACGAGTTAGGCTAAACACGGATGGCTCCATCCTGAGTGGAAAGGCAGGAGTTGGCATGGTGCTTCGGGACCATCTGGGAAGCATAATATTTAGTGCTTGCAGATATCTTGGCGACTGTGATGATGTGCTAGAATCTGAATTTCTTGCTATTCGAGAAGGGTTTAGCTTGGCAGTGCAATGGAGCCATTCATGTTGAGTCGCCTCCTTCCATGGTGTTAAAAGGTGGAAGCAATTTATCTAAATACTCTTTCTTGATCAGAGAGATAAAACATAGTATGGGGTAACATGACTCTTCTATTACTCATATACATCGTACAAGCAATGGTCTAGTCATGTTATGGCAAACTTTGGTAGAGGCCAGGGTCATACCATGGTTTGGCTTGGTTCGGGCCCAAATGAGGTCTTAGATATTGTCTTACCAGATTGCAATCCCTAATTCTGAGTAATAAAGAATTACTATTTCACAAAAAAAGTGTCACGTACATTTTTTTAAAAAAAAATTGTGAACATTTTCTAAATGTAACATGCATTTTTTGAATGGTACTAATATTTTCTAAAAGTTGAGCGGACGGGGCTCCGCGGGATGGGAGAGGACCGACGTGACTGGCTCGCGGGGGTCGTGCTCGCTCAGTTCTTCTGAAGGTAGCCTAGCCGTGTGCGTGCCGCTCCGTCGTGAAGCTGAAACCCTAGATACATCCTACGGCGCACCCACCATCGTCCGTCCTGCGCCGGTGTATTGCCAGGTCATTTCCACCCCAGAAACATTTCCACCTGAAACAATTCCCCCTGTGCCGCGGAGCTCAGTAGCTGGCTTCGACCTCGAGTAGTAACGGTGCTAGGGCAGCTTCGCTCGTGTCGATCGAGGATGAGGATGGCCGAGGGGCATCGTGGATCCGCGGGATGGCCGCTGAGGGGCTCGACCTCGAGCTACACCTCGGCTTGCTGTCCGCGCGGATCACGTTCGACCTCGACCTCAACGTCAACCTCTCGCTCTTCGTCGGCCCGATCCCGGTGGAGAATCTCGCCCTCGTCGTCTACAAGAGCCCGGTGGCGGTGGCTGGGGACGACGTGCCGGCGCCAGTGCTGTCCACGGTGACCGAGAGTGCTGCGGTCGAGGACGTGGAGATGAGGGCCCTCGTCATGTACGAGGGCCTGGCGGGCGGCGACGACATGCCGGTACAGCCTACGGTTTCCGAGTGCACTGTGGTCGCGGACGTGGAGATGGGGGCCCTCGTCGTCAATGAGGGCCCCATGGCCAGGGACGGTGCGGTGACCGAGGTCGGGGTTTTGGCCACGCTGGACGACGAGCCGCAGGGCGAGGCTGGTCAGATCGTCCTGGCCGGCAGCGCCGACTCCACTGGTGCTGGAGCTGTGCCACCTCCCCCTGCAGCAGCTGCCGCCCGGCGTCGGGACCCCGTGACCCAGTCGAGGCGGAGGGCCGACTGTAGGGTAATGCAGCAGAAAACAAAAATATTTCCGACCTACGCACCAGCCCAGGACCACTATGGAGACTGCATACAAGGTTTGATCATTTCGTTACCGACTCGAAGCGCAGCGGAAGTAGAGTCGATGACGATCGGCGGTGCAGATCCCCGCAGCTAGGATTTACAACCTCCCAACCGCGAGGATGTATACCCTCGTCTTCCCTTCGGACAGCCCTCCGGGAGGCTGTCGAACAGTCCCCCAGACGATGTCGCGGACAGCCCTTCGGGAGGACCTTCAAAACTCGAACGGTCACTCGGACAGCCCTTCGGGAGGACTCACAGAACTCGGACCGTCACTTGGACAGCCCTTCGGGAGGCACTCTCGAACAGCCCCTCGGGCACTAAGATCGAAACTACGACCTCTCTGCAGAGTTGCACACATACGGTGTCATCTATCCGGCAGGGCTTCGCCGTCCAGAACTAGTTCCCACCGGAACCCAGACAGCCTTTCGGCTCTACGAAACTCTTTTCGTGGGAGGGAGAGAGAAGCCAGATCATTGCATGGCACTTGTATGTGAGAAGGGATGAGTGTGGAGGGCTGCCCCTCCACCTCTATTTATAGGATAGCCAAGGGGTAAAGATGTCATACAAAAAAACCCCAAAGTACCCCCACTTTATGCCTTTCCACAAAAGAATAAAGATAAAAGGGGTGCCATGTGGAGCTCCAAGGAGCTCCACCATGCTTGGCCGGCCACACCCTTGGGGGACCCCCCAAGGGGGCTTCCTTAGTGCCTAAGGCATTCTAGAAGCCTTTTGGGAAATTCCCAAAAGGTGCTTTCCATAAAATTCCCAAAAAGCACTTTCACTATTCACGACAACATTTTTCAGCGTCCGTTCGAACTGAAAATATTTATGTGGGCTTAGAACATTTCCAGTACCCACTAAAATAATTTTCAATGCGTTCTGGAACAATTCCAGTTTAGTGATTTCATCTGCGAAAAGCATCTGAAGCGGTTCCGGCAGCCCCGGAACATTTCCGGTTTTTCTTCCAGAAAATTCCCAGAAGTTTCCAGAATGATTCTGGTATCCTCCAAGAATTATCAGGCATGTGCCGAAACCATTTTGACTTAATGGTATCCCCTGAAACAACTTTTCAGTTTCACCGGAACTCATCCGGTGACCTCTCTCTGCGGAACTTTTCCGCTGTCCGAAACTTTTTCGGTGATTTTCTCTCAGACTCCCTATCTAGTATTCAGCAGATAGATGACCCTTAAGCGTGTGACCCTATAGGTTCGGTGAAGTATAGACATGACACGGAACCCCTTCCGATCAACGATCAACATCGGAGCCGTGGACACCCATATTGACCCCTATACCCACACGAATGAATATTCGAGTGAACCTCCAGTTGCCGTGTGCTATTCCTGTTGCTTCGTGATATGTTACAAATACCCGAGGTGAGACATGTTGGCATTCCCGTGGATCAACACTTGTCCACTATGCTAGTTACCTCGTTACCGGTATTGTTCTCTTTTCTCGTTACCATGTTCCGGCATCCCCGTGATCAAATCACAAAGTGTCTGGCCAGACGATGATGGATACCGTAACACCGAGAGGGCCCAGAGATATCTCTCCATCGCCGGAGGAGCAAATCCCAATCTTGAGCTATCAAGTTACTTGACACACTTTTCCATGAACCCGTAAGCCGCCGTAATAGCCACCCATTTACGGATGATGTTTAACAAACCCCAAAGTTCATGAAGCAAGCATGAAGAAACTCGATACTCTCATGGTCTAAGGAATCATGCAAACATTAACCATCTCTGTGTTATTAACCATTAACTTGTGACGAAAGAATCTCATAGCATAACATCAATCGGGTCGATTCAACACAAATGTTCTGCTAACATTGTGCCCTCAAAATTGCTGGTATAGTCATGCCCATGATCAGGAAAACAGGATCATCATGCAATACTTGAGCCAGTCATAGAGGCTTGACTAGGAATACATTTTATCGTTTATTATTCCACACGTGCATATGAGTCTTCCTCCGAGCCTCGTTTTATTTGCAGACTCGAGAACCATAGCAGTTATAGCATGGAACATAAACCTAATTATGAACAGGGAGATAATCAATAACATTTATTATTGCCTCTAGGGCATATCTCCTACAGACTCCCACTTGCACTAGAGTCAATAATCTAGTTAATGCTAATGCACTTCACACCTGTGGCACACCGGTGTAAATATGCTTCGCTTGTGGTATAGCCTGATGTCTAACAGATCTGACGACTTCAGCTCCGTGTGTATCTTTGCATATCCTCGCGTTTTCACGCTTTCACAAAATTCATATTTTGTGTGGACTTGGCTTTGTATGTATGCGAATCACAGGTCGAACCTGGATTCCTCAGACTGAGTTATGGAGCAACTACTTGCAGTAGTGTCCCATTGACAAAAGCCATCTTGGAACCATACTAAGTTCATGAATGAACTATATGATTCAACATCTTCTTTGTCACTTTAAAGGCGGCAACATACTTCGCCTCTGTTATAGAATTCGCCACAGTAACTTGTTTGGAACATTTTCCAACTAACTGTGCCACCACATTGTGTGTTACACAAAACCCTTAACTTTAATCGAAAATCACATGGAGCATTGATGAAGACTGTATCGATGTAATTACTTACAACGAGCACTTCATAATCTCTTCTTGCGAGAAAACATGTCATCAGTACTACTCTAGTACTCAATGACATCTTTCACTGTTGTCCCATGATCAGTACTTTGATCACTTTGGTATCCATACTCGCAACATCTTTGGAGTATTGGACATATCTGGTTGTTTTACATACCATGGAATACATGATTAATCCAAACACAAGAGTGTGTGGAATCTCCATCATGTATATTGCTCATCAGTGTTTTGGGACACCGAGTCTTGCAATAACTCTTTCCATGTGACTTCGACAAGAATCACTCCTTGACGTTTTTAATGCTAAAAGGTTTTAGCATTTTGTCAATATGTATCTTTTCTCAGCCCCATTAGGTAAATCTATCTCCATAGATCATCATGCCTAATAGAAAGGCTATTTAGCCCAAGCACTTCATCAAAAAACTATTTTTAAATGAAGTCCTAATTTGTGTCAAGAAATTTATTTCCAGTTAACAATGTGTCAAGCACACAACGTTTCTAGAAATTTTATTATGCTCCCACTTACTTTCTTGAATCATAAGCATCTTCGTTACCCATTGATGAAGTCAAACCCCTTTGACTATTTCATCAAAACATGAAGATTCCAACTCCATTTTGCTCTCTTCTGTCCATTGCTGGAACTCTGAAGTTTGCATACTTACTAGCATCCTCTGGACTGACAAAATACCTTGGACTGTAACACATGCAAGTCCTTGGTTTCATTTCCATCAGATGGAAATCCTATTGTCATCCATGTTTCATATCTCATGATTGAAATATGTATCAATTGCTAGTTCAACCCGAACCGACTTTAAGCATCGCTATGATGAAACAACCTCATCGTAGTCAACTCCTTGAACTTGTTATTGCAACAAGTCGAGCTTCATGGATAAAACATTTTTTATCCGTATCAGTTTTAAGTTCCATAAATATTCGTTAGACTCTAAGTCTTCCGAAAGGTGTATCAAGGTTTTAATCTTGAATCACTTATATGGAAACTAACTTGGGTTGTATTGGCATTTAGCCAATTCCGGAGTCACGGCCCATCAACGCTTCCTTGTGTATCGTAGGTATACTGTTGTCTAATAACAATATCTCGTTTGCGCACCTGAGAGGTTTGCACGAGCCTTGCCTACGTGGTTCAGCTGCAAGTTCGACCGAAGTCCATACATTTTATTGTAGAGACTTCCGTATCAGTCGCAATAGGAAACCCTGGAATTACTTCCAAGGTCTCTTTCCTTTGACCTGATGACGGAGATACTGGTTATCTCGTCGAGTTGCATTATTCTCCCACTCACCTTTTTGAAAGAACCATTTTCTTCAAAAAGCATACCGTTCTTTGTGGCAAACCTATTTGCCTCGGTATAGTGAGGGAGGAATACCCAATTGCTTGGGATAACCTACAAAGTAGCACTTGTCTGATTTGGAATAGGTTTGTAACCTTTTACACAAGCCCCATATTCCAAATGTTTAAGAAAAGATATAACATGGTTGGGTGTACCATACCATGGCGTCATTTCAACAGACCTGATGGAGCTCTTTTCAGTGTAAAAGCCGTAGTCTCTAAAGCATCACTCTTTAAAAGGGATAATGGCAAATTTATATATGTCATCTTTGATCTTACCATGTCATAAATGGTTTGATTACATCTTCACGGACTTTCCACATGTAGTGGTGCTCCGGGAGGTGTAAGTTATGAAACTACTTTCACAACTCATCAGACATTCGCTAAACTTGTAACTCAAATATTCCTTTCTGCAATCGAATTGTAGAAACATAATTTTCTTGTTACAATAACTTCTACTTCATTTTTGAAAACCTTTCGAATGAATTCAAAAGATCCAGACTTACGTCTCATCAAGTAAATATCCACATATCTACTTGAGTCATTTCTGAAGATAGATAAATCCACTACTAACAACATTTATCGGACTACACACATCAAATGTATGATCACCAATAAGTTTGTTGTCCGTTCCTTATGGCCTGTGAACGGTATTTCAGTCACTTCACTTTTCGGAGGAAAGTTGCAAGTGTCAGATGATTCAAAATCAAAGGACTTCAAAAATCCATCATAATGGAATTTTCCATGCGGGTTTCTCCAATGTGACCGAATGCAGTGCCACACTTGTGTGGTATTCTTTTCGTCTTATGACATTTAGCGTCAGTGTTATGGATGTATCATATTACCATCAATATTCATAACATACGTCCCATCTTGGATGGAAGCATGGCCCTTCATGTTATTCATAATACTGAACAACAATTGTTGTTTTTATGAACAACTCTTTTGCAACAAACATTATGCAATGGGCTAGAGTGTATGAAACTCTAAAATGAATTATGAAAGTAAATCCAGAGGTAATATATTATTATCATTATTCATAACATACATCTCATTCTCAATGAAAGTATGGCCCTTATGTTATTCATAACATCGAACATAAAAAGTTCTCTTATGAACAACCTTCTTGCAAGATACCTTATGCAATGGGCTAGAGTTTGTGAAACTCTAAATGAATTATGAAAATAAATACAGACGGTAATACACCGATGGAAGGTATAGTAACATTTACTATGTTCCCTGTGTATACCAAAACCTCATTCCTGGCTAGTCTTTCAGGCCATAGTAGTTTTTACATCGAGTTGCAATAGAAAGCAATCGAGCGGGTATCTTTGTGATTAACTCACAATACCAAGAATCAGTGATTAACAATTTAATCATAATTCCCAAGAACTATATCTTTGACCAGCCTTCTATACATCAAAAACTTGTATGACATTCATACATGAGCTGGATATTCCAGTCTTCTTTCTTTCTGCCTTTATACTTCTAACAGTTTAACTTTTAGTATTTCTCCTACTCTCAGAAGAAGCACCCAACTTAAGAGTGGCGTTAGCCCTGGACTTCCTAGGCATGTAAGTCACACTAACACCCTTTGGACACTTCCTTTCTCTTTAAGTTGTTGTTTTATTCACCTTTCATCATATGACAGGCGTTCTTCTGGATCCCTCTTTTATCTGTCTAATGCATAGTAAACTCTTTTACTAATAGTTTGCAAACAAACATTGCTTTGGATATCTCATATCTTTTAGCCTTTGTCTGTCTCTAAAAATGATTTTCAGATTCCATGAATATCACATAACTATCCAAACTTTCGAAGTTCAGGTCTCATGGAAGCAAATGTATTGCACTTGACTGAAAACGGAATTCTAGCTTTTGGATCGTAGGATGAGAGTCACATGATCCATAGCATAAGCGAGAGAATACCGAAAGTATGCGATAGGACAAAGTCCTTCTCGGCACTCTTGAGGACAATCCTCACATTACGTTACCAACCGTAAAGTTTTAACCAGATATTTAACAGCTATTCAATTTTAATAGGGAAAGTGGAAACGCGAGCCATTATTCTACAACTATTATGCAAATCACACTTAGACAGTGTTCAAAATTAATTGCACTGAGAATTAAAAGAATTAATTCTACAGTGCGCTCCCACTCAAATCAATATCTCTCATAATTGATTGTGAGTGATTCAAGATCCGCATTTCAATTCAACGCCATTGATGGTAGCATCACTGATGACGAAAATCTCAATCGGTAGGCAAACATGCCAATCACATCTCTATGTGACTCTTGTTCATCTTTCGATGCGTGTGTTCTGAGCTCATGACTTTCGTGCCTGAACGTCAAGACAACCAAGTGATCTCGCTGCGAGGTCTCAACTCACCCGCCTCACACATCCCTAATCGTTCGTACCCATGTTAGCATGTGATACCCCGAAAAGTTAGGTGCCGTGACGGTGCTACACTTGGGAGAACACTAACTATTTGATATTTTTGTGAGAGATCACCCTAATAAAAGCGACTACCGCGCAATCAAGAAGGGTGCAACATAAGGGATAAACATCTCAGGCAATTCATAATAGCATGATATGGTATAGCCCTTTCTGACGGAGAAGTCTTGTATTCTTTCGTCTTCGGCATTCACGTCAGTGATCACCTTCGCGAAGATTGCCACCACCTTGTCGATGCAGCAGATAATATTGCTATCTCTATAGCTAATAAAATAATGCATTACACAAGGTTGACACACAGGTCATTTAAAGTGCAATCATATGGCTCCAGCCATCATGCCGAATCATGACACGCAGGTCATGTTAATCAATTTACATTATATAGTCATCTCATACATAATCAAATTATTATGAGCACCGCTATACCACATCACATGCACATGTAAACCCTCCTGCACAACCAAGTTAGACGCCTCTAATTGGTTCATGCAAAAAACTAGTTTTTCGTGGCTTCTAAGGTTTCGAAACAAACCGAAGCTACCAACGTCCATCATCAAGTATGATAATTCAAGTCGCTAGATTAACATTCCAGGGTGTATGAAAACCGAGATAATAAATTCTCGAGCCCCATACTAAACTTCGTCATACGCATGACCCCCGTGCAGATCATATCTGCATTGCCCTTTCGTTTGCGAAATTTCATCTTTCTTTTTAACTACAATGGAATTCAATGAACTGTTAGCACTTCGTTGATCAATCAGGATCGCGTTTTGCCAGAACTTTGAAACTCCACCATGCTGTTATTAAGATCAGAAATATGCAAATTCCAGGGAAGCAACAAGAATATCGGGTAACAGATTTCATCTGCTACCCGCACAAATAATTTTCAGTAATAGAACTCATCTACTACCTAATTATATTGTGCAACACCCATACATCACTATGTATTCTAGATCGCAACCTGCATCTACGCATAGCACGGCTCTTGATGCCACTGTAGGGTAATGCAGCAGAAAACAAAAATATTTCCGACCTACGCACCAGCCCAGGACCACTATGGAGACTGCATACAAGGTTTGATCATTTCGTTACCGACTCGAAGCGCAGCGGAAGTAGAGTCGATGACGATCGGCGGTGCAGATCCCCGCAGCTAGGATTTACAACCTCCCAACCGCGAGGATGTATACCCTCGTCTTCCCTTCGGACAGCCCTCCGGGAAGCTGTCGAACAGTCCCCCAGACGATGTCGCGGACAGCCCTTCGGGAGGACCTTCGAAACTCGAACGGTCACTCGGACAGCCCTTCGGGAGGACTCACAGAACTC
Source organism: Thinopyrum elongatum (assembly GCA_011799875.1). NCBI lineage: Eukaryota > Viridiplantae > Streptophyta > Magnoliopsida > Poales > Poaceae > Thinopyrum > Thinopyrum elongatum. The sequence goes on along the minus strand of CM022301.1, from coordinate 506,842,964 downwards.
GGACCGTCACTTGGACAGCCCTTCGGGAGGCACTCTCGAACAGCCCCTCGGGCACTAAGATCGAAACTACGACCTCTCTGCAGAGTTGCACACATACGGTGTCATCTATCCGGCAGGGCTTCGCCGTCCAGAACTAGTTCCCACCGGAACCCAGACAGCCTTTCGGCTCTACGAAACTCTTTTCGTGGGAGGGAGAGAGAAGCCAGATCATTGCATGGCACTTGTATGTGAGAAGGGATGAGTGTGGAGGGCTGCCCCTCCACCTCTATTTATAGGATAGCCAAGGGGTAAAGATGTCATACAAAAAAACCCCAAAGTACCCCCACTTTATGCCTTTCCACAAAAGAATAAAGATAAAAGGGGTGCCATGTGGAGCTCCAAGGAGCTCCACCATGCTTGGCCGGCCACACCCTTGGGGGACCCCCCAAGGGGGCTTCCTTAGTGCCTAAGGCATTCTAGAAGCCTTTTGGGAAATTCCCAAAAGGTGCTTTCCATAAAATTCCCAAAAAGCACTTTCACTATTCACGACGACATTTTTCAGCGTCCGTTCGAACTGAAAATATTTATGTGGGCTTAGAACATTTCCAGTACCCACTAAAATAATTTTCAATCCGTTCTGGAACAATTCCAGTTTAGTGATTTCATCTGCGAAAAGCATCTGAAGCGGTTCCGGCAGCCCCGGAACATTTCCGGTTTTTCTTTCAGAAAATTCCCAGAAGTTTCCAGAATGATTCTGGTATCCTCCAAGAATTATCAGGCATGTGCCGAAACCATTTTGACTTAATGGTATCCCCTGAAACAACTTTTCAGTTTCACCGGAACTCATCCGGTGACCTCTCTCTGCGGAACTTTTCCGCTGTCCGAAACTTTTCGGTGTCCGAAACTTTTTCGGTGATTTTCTCTCAGACTCCCTGTCTAGTATTCAGCAGATAGATGACCCTTAAGCGTGTGACCCTATAGGTTCGGTGAAGTATAGACATGACACGGAACCCCTTCCGATCAATGATCAACATCGGAGCCGTGGACACCCATATTGACCCCTATACCCACACGAATGAATATTCGAGTGAACCTCCAGTTGCCGTGTGCTATTCCTGTTGCTTCGTGATATGTTACAAATACCCGAGGTGAGACATGTTGGCATTCCCGTGGATCAACACTTGTCCACTATGCTAGTTACCTCGTTACCGGTATTGTTCTCTTTTCTCGTTACCATGTTCCGGCATCCCCGTGATCAAATCACAAAGTGTCTGGCCGGACGATGATGGATACCGTAACACCGAGAGGGCCCAGAGATATCTCTCCATCGCCGGAGGAGCAAATCCCAATCTTGAGCTATCAAGTTACTTGACACACTTTTCCATGAACCCGTAAGCCGCCGTAATAGCCACCCATTTACGGATGATGTTTAACAAACCCCAAAGTTCATGAAGCAAGCATGAAGAAACTCGATACTCTCATGGTCTAAGGAATCATGCAAACATTAACCATCTCTGTGTTATTAACCATTAACTTGTGACGAAAGAATCTCATAGCATAACATCAATCGGGTCGATTCAACACAAATGTTCTGCTAACATTGTGCCCTCAAAATTGCTGGTATAGTCATGCCCATGATCAGGAAAACAGGATCATCATGCAATACTTGAGCCAGTCATAGAGGCTTGACTAGGAATACATTTTATCGTTTATTATTCCACACGTGCATATGAGTCTTCCTCCGAGCCTCGTTTTATTTGCAGACTCGAGAACCATAGCAGTTATAGCATGGAACATAAACCTAATTATGAACAGGGAGATAATCAATAACATTTATTATTGCCTCTAGGGCATATCTCCTACACCGACATGGTGCGGGCGTGGGTGAGCGGCCAGCTCCAGAAGAAACACGGCCTCCTAGGGACCTGCCGCTGAGCTACATCGGGGAGAAGGTCCTGAGCAAGTGGGACATGAACCCATGGCACGCGCGCTTCCGCCTCCCGGACCGCGGATGCGCCCGCCTCCGCGCCTTCCTGTACCCCACTGAGATCACCGCGTGCGGCTTCAACACCACCGATCCCAAGCCAATTTGGATCCCCGGGGTGAGGGCCAGACCGACGACATAGCCGGCGTGTCCTTGTCCTCTACGTCAGCCGCGGCTGGGGTCGTGGCCAGTGCAAGTCTGACCGCTAGAAGCTGAATAAATTCCATCGCAACGACGCCACCGCCATCAACGGTAACGGGTACAGGAGCTTCATGGTGGACTGCGGCCTGGAGGCCGGCGACGGCGTCGAGGTGTGGGCGTTCCGGTGGCCGCCTGGATCCGTCCGTGCCTTCTGATTGCCAAGAAGGACGTCGTCCACCCCGCCCAAAACCCATAGAGTGTGTAGTTCGATCCTCTCGTTGGGATCTCATATTGCATGTCAACTGCGTCTGGCCGATGGTACTCTCCGGTCGTAGTGAGCTATAGCCTAGCGGTGGCTTCGTCTTTGGTGAAGTTGTTGTATCTTAGTGATCAGCTAGCTAGCTCTCCTTAATTATGTTGCAAGTACAATCCTGATTATGAATGCAATCTTTTCTATAACATTGTACTTACACTGGTAGGTGAGACCCCCTTCATTGTTACAATCGTAGCAAGGAATGGCGTGCATAATTGTACATGTTTAACATTTTTCAAATACATGTTTTTTAAATATTTGTTTGCTGCCTACTTTTTTTCATACACATTTGTATATGTTTTGTATATATATCTAAAACATTTTTTAACACGATTAACATTTGTCAAATACTCCATCTGTCCATAAATACATGTCGGATAAATGGATGTATTGGTTCAAGATACATTCATTTTTGTTCATTTTTTCTGATGATTAACACGTTTTTGAACTTTTTTTGGACTACGTGTTAAATATTTTCCGAATACACATTGAATTAACTTTTGAAATTATACAAAACATTTTTTAAATTATGTGAACATTTTTTATATTGTATAAACATTTTTCATACAAAGTCACAAACATATTTTTGAAACGCATGAACATAGTTTTAAATGTAACGTAAATTTTGTTTGAATGCTATTTTTTTTTGAATTACACAAATATTTTTTTTGAATCGCATGAACATAGTCTGGCCTGATCCGCGCGTGCTCGGTTCGTCCGACGGTAGCCTAGCTGTGTGTGCCCCACTCCGTTGTGAAACCGAAACCCTAGATACATTGTCCTCCACCGTCCGTCCTGCGCCGCGCCGTATGTATATACTCCCTCTGGTCCTTTTTACTCTGCGTACTGGATTTGGGTCAAGTCAAACTTTGCAAAATTTGAACAATTTTTTATTTTAAATATCAACACCTACAATAAAAAATATATGAACTATGAAACTACATTTTATAACAAATCAAACAATATTGATTTGGCATTGTGAATATTGAAACTTTTGTCTATAAGTTTCATCAAAGCAGAGATACTTTAACTTCGAAGATAACTTATATGCAGACTAAAAAGGACCGGAGGCAGTACATATACAGCCGTATTGCCAAGTCATTTCCCGCCAAAAGAATTTTCCCCGTGCGACGGCGCTTACTAGCTAGCTTCAACCTCGAGTAACGGCGCTCGGGCAGTTTCGTGTCGATCGAGGACGGCGGCCGAGTGCTTGACCTCGAGCTGCAGCTCGGCCTGCCATCCTTGCAGATCGCGTTCGATCTCGACCTCAACGTCGACCTCGTGCTCTTCGCCGGCCCAATCCCGGTGGAGAATCTCACCCTCGTAATGTACGAGCGCCCGGTGGCGGTGGGTGGGGACGACGTGCCAGTGCTGCCCGGGGTGACCGAGAGCGTTACGGTCGTCGACATGGAGATGGGGGCCATAGTCTTCCACAAGGGCCCGGTGGGCAGCGACACTGCGGTCACCGAGGTTGGGGTTTTGGCCACGGTGGACGACAAGCACGTCTAGGCCGGGTAGATCGTCCCGGCCGGCGGGGACGGCGCGGTCACTGAGGTCGGGGTTTTGGCCATGCTGGACAACAAGCACGTCGAGGCCGGGCAGATCGTCCCGGCCGGCAGCGCCGACTCCACCGCGCTGGCGCTGTGCCACCTCCCCCTGCAGCAGGTGCTGCCACTTTGGGGATCACGTTGCTCCCCTGGGCAGATAGCGGCGCATGCCAGTCAAGGCGCAGGAGGGCCGACGTGGTACGGGTGTGGGTGCGCGACGAGCTCCAGAAGAAAGACCACCTACCCAGAGACCTGCCGCTGAGCTACATCGGGGAGAAGGTGCTGAGCCAGCCGGACATGAACCCGCGGCCCGCCCGCTTCCTCCTCCCGGCCCGCGCACGTGCCCGCCATCGCACCTTCCTGTACGCCGCCGACAACTTACCCGGGCATGTCCATGTCCGTCTACGTGAGCAACGGCCGGCTTGTGGCCAGTCTGACCGCCTGAAGCTGAACAAATTCCATCGCTGCAACTCCACCGTCATCAAGGGTAAGGGGTACCGGCGCTTCATGGTAGACTGCCGCCTGGAGGCGGGCGATGGCGTCGAGGTGTGGGCGTTCCGGTGGCCATTTGGGATCCATCTGTGTGTTTTGATCGCCAAGAATGACGGCGTCCGCCCCGCCCGAAACACCTAGAGTGTGTAGCCTTCTATCCTGTCGCTGGGATCTCATATTGCATGTCAACTGTGACTGGCAGATGGTACTCTTGTTCTTGCTACTGTTATTTCTTGTGCGAGGAATGTGTTATTGTTGTTGTTGTATCGTAGTCAGCTAGCCTAGCGGTGGCTTGGTCTTAGGTTAAGTTGTTGTATCTTAGTGATCAGCTAGGTTAGGTTGTCGACACGAAACTGCCCGACCTAACCTACCATCGTTTCTCGAAGGAAGGGGTGATCCATGGGATGGGAGAGCGTCATGGCTGGCTGGCGGGGATGTTACATTGTATAACATTTTTAAAAAGTGTTACGTACATTTTTTGATTTTTGTTAACATTTTCTAAATGTCACACGCATTTTTGTTTATGGTACACACATTTTCTAAAAATTGAGCGGACACATTCGTTGGGTCAGCGTTCGTGCGATTGGATATGGAGGGATAGGATTCAAGGGAAGGGGGCGATCCGTGGGATAGGAGAGGAGCGACGTGACTGGCTCACAGGGTTGTGGGTCGGGATCACTGGCGTGGCGGAAACTACTTCATCTCTAGCGGGTGTCGCCGCGTGGGCCGTGGGCTGTACGATGGGTGCCTGATCCGCATGGGCTTGCTTTTCGTTTGCGTGTAGCCCGTCGTGAAAACATAAGATACAACATATAAATACCTAGGGCAGGGCTAAATACGGCGCCTCTCGACCGTCCGTGCCTGCCGCGCCGTATGTATATACAGACCGTATTCTTGTTCCCCTCCCAAAAGCATTTCCGCAAGTCATTTTTCACTCAATTAGCCCACAACGCTTAGCTTCTCTTTGAGTAACGGCACTGGTTCATGTAGGGCAGTTTCAGGTCGAGGATGGCTGAGGGGCGTGTATCCGCGGGGACGGTGACAGGGGGCCTCGACCTTGAGCTGCATTTCGGCATGCCGTCTGCGCCGATCGCCCACGACTTCAACCAGAACGTCGACCTCGCAGTGTTCACTGACCCGATCCCAATGGGGGCCGTCACGATCTTTTCCGGCCCGATCCCGGTGGAGAATGTCGCGGTCCCGGAGGTGGAGGAGGGTAACGAGCATGATCTTGCCATCGTCGTGTACGAGGGTCCGGTTGGCGGGTACGTCACGGTGACTGGGGTGGGGGAGCTCGTTGTTTTGGCACCAACCGCACTGACTGAGCTACAGAGCGATCTCGCCATCGTCGTGTACGAGGGTCCGGTGGACGGACTACCAAACACGAAGCAATCTGTCCATGTATCTCTTATATGATTTCAAACCTCGGCGGCACCGAAATTGAATACTAATTGTACAACTTCAATACTAGCATTGCATTTATCACTTCTATTGTAAGGCGCTAATACTAGATCGACATTGTAGTTACACTGGTAGGTGAGGCGCCCTTCGTTTTTACAATCGTAGCAAAGATGGGCGTATCCACTGCAAAAGTTTTTTCTTGTTTCAAATTTCTCAAATACATGATTTCTTGCAATTATATGTTTTGCTGTCTAGTTTTTCTCATACTCATTTGTATATTTTTTTCTAGACATCTAAAACAAGTTCTTACACACATTTAACATTTGTCTACATGATTAACATATTTTTGAACATATTTGGACTACGTGTTAAATATTTTTCGAATACACATTCAAATATTTTCGGAAATGATACAATTTTTTTTAACTATTCAAGCATTTCTTACATTGTGTAAGTTTTCTATAATGTCACAAACATATTTTTTAAACATGTGAACATAGTTGTAAATGTAACATACATTTTCTTTGAATGCTACGAAATATATTTTTGGAATTACACGAACATTTTTGTTTAATTGCTTCACATTTTAATGAAATTCAAGAACATTTTCTAAATGTCACATGCATTTTTTTTATTTGTACATACAGTTTCTAAAAGTTGAGCGGAGACATCCGTTGGGTGAGCGTTCAATTGGATATGGAGGGCTAGGATTCGAGGTAGGGGGCGATCCGCGGGATGGGAGAGGAGCGACGTGAGTGCTCGTGGGGGTGTGGGGCCGGATCACTGGGTGGCGGGAGCTGCTCCATCCATAGCGCGTGATACCGCATGGGCCGTGGGCCGATCGAGGGGCGCCTGATCCTATTGGCTGGCTGCTGATGATGTTAATTGCTCTCTATTCCCATTTAGGAGAAGTTCGCCGGATGGACGTTTGGAATTTCATTTGGTTGTGTCCAGCACCACTGAAATTCCTTTCTGTTGCCTGGCGAGCAGCTACAGATTCATTAGCATCTCGGCTGAATAAAGAGCGCAGATCGCTGGAGGTGTATGGTACTTGCCCTATTTGCGGAAGAGAGGATGAAGACTCCTTTCGTGTGTTATGTGTCTGTGACAACGCCTGGCGTCTATGAAAGGTCATGCCAAAGATCTGGGAACTTTCGGAGCTAACTAGCATCAAACGCCGTGATGAGTGGTTTATTCAGCTAATGTGTGATTTGAACAAAAAGGTCCTGGTCCGTGTGCTTATGCTTCTTTGGAGGGTATGGCACGCACGGAATGAACAGGTGCGTGCAAAGCCAGCCCCTCCAATTGTCGTCCCAACCAGGTTCCTGGCTAGTTACCTGGACTCACTTGCCTGTCTTAAGCTTGATCCTAATGTAGACATTGTCAAGGGTAAGATGCTGGTTAACCACAGTTTCCCAATGATGCATGCCACATGTGATAATAATGCAATTTCAAGCACCCCTTGGCTACCTCCTTGTCAAGGGCGAGTTAAGCTAGACATGAATGGCTCCATCCTGTGTGGAAAGGCGGGAGTTGGCATGGTGCTCCGGGACCGTCTGGGAAGCATAATATTTAGTGCTTGCAGATATCTTGGCGACTGTGATGATGTGTGTGAATGTGAATTTCTGGCTATTCGAGAAGGGTTTAGCTTGGCATTGCAATGGATTACTCTACCCATTGATGTTGAGTCGGACTGCTTGTAGGTGGTTTCCATGGTGTTGAAAGGTGGAAGCAATTTATCTAAATACTCTTTCTTGATCAGAGAGATAAAACGTAGTATAGGGGAACTTGATTCTTCTATTACTCATATCCGTTGTATTGGCAATGGTACTAGTCATGCTATGACAAACTTTGGTAGAGGCCATGGTCGTAACATGGTTCGGCTTGGTTCGGGCCCAAATGAGGTCTTAGATATTTTCTTACGAGATTGTAATCCTTAATTCTGAGTAATAAATAGTTATTTCGCAAAAAAACTGTCACGTATATTTTTTTTAAAATTCATAAACATTTTCTTAATGTCACATGCATTTTTTGAATGGTACTAAAATTTTCTAAATGTTGAGCGGACACATCCTTTGGTTTCCTTTTGTTCGATTGGATATGAGGGCTCCGCGGGATGGCAGAGGAGCGACGTGACTCGCTCGCGGGGATCGTGCTCGCTCAGTTCATCTGAAGGTAGCCTAGCCGTGTGCGCGCCACCCGTGCCGCGGCGCTCACCAGCTAGCTTCGACCTCGAGTAGTTTTGTTCGTGTCGATTGAGGAGGAGGATGGCCAAGGGGCGTCGTGTGGATCCGCTGGGACGGCCGCCGAGGGGCTCGACCTCGAATTGCACCTCGGCCTGCCGTCCGCGCGGATTGCGTTCGACCTTGACCTCAACGTCAACCTCTCCCTCTTCGCTGGCCCAAGCAAAGGTTTGTTTGGGTTTGACGGTTGGATTTGGCCCAAGAGAATTAATCCGGTCAAAAAGAGCGTCCGTTTGGGGTCAACGGTTGGAGTTGGCCCAAGAGAAGGGGCCGAAATTTGAGTCAGTACACAAGATAAATTCTGGTTGCAGTCTTCAAACCGGTGATACCATATCACCGCTAGGAATCGCGTCAACGGATGTTCAGCAACATAATTATTCAGATATAACAAAGTGTACTACGTATATTGCAGAAACGACAATGCCTACTCATTCAATCCACGAGCTAGAAAGCCATCCAAGTCCAACACATCCGTCTGTTGGGTTGGTGAGCGAGCGGGTACGGGTAACAAATGAGGCGGGAATGGAGGCGTGGGCTCGAGCATCCGATCGGGGATGGACGGTTGGGATCCGGTGTAGGGGGGTCATTCCGCGGGACGGAGCGATTGATTGGCTCGAGGCGCCGTGGGTCCGGATAGCTGGCGCTGGCGTGGCGGAAGCTTCTCCGTCCGTTCGCTCCTCCTTGGCTGATCCACTTGCATTCGGTTCATGTGGAGGTAGCCGTGTGCGCCGCGTGCCGCTTCGTCGCGAAACCCTAGCCACCGTCTGTCATGCGAAGCACGGCATTTAGCTTGAGGGAAACCCTAGCCACCGTCGGTCATTCCCTAGCCACCGTCGGTCATGCGAAACCCTAGCCACCGTCGGTCATTCCACCCCGAAACAATTCCCCCCTTGCCGCGGCCCTCACCACCTACCTAGCTTCCACCTCGAGTACTAACGGCCGGTGCTAGGGCAGTGTCGTCCGAGGAGGAGAATGGCCGAGGGGCGTCGTGGATCCGCGGGGACAGCGGCCGAGGCGCTCGACACTTTTAACATTTGTCTACATGATTGACCTGTTTTTGAACATTTTTGGACTACGTGTTACATAGTTTTCGAATACACATGGAATTATTTTTTGAAATGATACAAAATATTTAAATAATGCGAACATTTTTTTTACATTGTATAATTATTTTTTCTAAAATGTCACAAACATATTTTTGAAGCGCTTGAGCATACTTTTAAATGTAATGTACATTTTCTTTGAATGCTACGATTTCTTTATTTTGAATTACACGAACATTTTTGTTACATTTTATAACATTTTTAAAAAGTGTCACGTACATTCTATGTCCACGGGTCAGCTATCAAACCCTTCAAATCATCCATTCTATTTGGGGGATCCTGCCCAGAGGATACAATAGAAGTGATAAAAAAATGTATCGGGTGTCACATCTTCTGACTTCGAGAAGAAATACCTGGGTCTGCCGACACCTGATGGTCGATTGACTAAGGGTAAGCTTCAAATTTTGCAAGTTAAGTTGAGTAACTTGTTTTCTTTTGATGGGCATCCTACACAGGCTGGCAAAGAAGTTTTGATTAAGTCGGTTGCTGAGTCAATCCCTACCTTTATTATGAGTGTGTTCAAGTTCCCATTTGGTGTTTGTGATGACCTGAATACGTATGGTTCGGAACTATTATTGGGGAGCGGAGAAAGGTAAAAGGAAAACTCACTAGTACGCTTGGCATAAGATGACCCGGCCGAAGTCACAAGGGGGCCTTGGGTTTAGGGATTTTCAAATCTTCGATCAAGCTCTGTTGACGAGACAAGCCTGGCGTCTCTTGATTTTTCCGGACAGCTTATGTGCAAGACTACTCAAAGCCAAGCATTACCCAAGTGGACGCTTAGAGGACACAGTGTTTTCGGGAAACCCGTCTCAGTCATGGCAAGGCGTTTGTCACGGGCTAGAGCTCCTGAAGAAGGGGCTGGTTTGGCTGCTGATGAGGTTAATTGCTCTCTTGTTGGCAATAAGCCACAGCGAGCGCGTCGGGTGCGCGTGTGCACGTGCGCGGGATGCGTCGGATGCGTGGCGTGCGTGCGTGTGTGTGTGTCTAGCCAATGTCTGGCCATTGTCTGGCCATGGTCCGACTAGTTCCTAGTCTGGCCATAGTCTGACCTATGCCTGACTAGTGTACGGGGCTAGGTCGGAGGTGGTTCCGCAGGGCGCGCGTGGAGATCGTGCAGGCCTGGTGCGACTCGTTCGCGTACGTGCGCGGCGAGGACGCGGCCAGAGCAGGCCGATCGGGGCTCGCGGGTGGGCACGGGCGTGGGGATCATTCTCCTGCGGTGGCCCAGGTATTTAAGCCATGCCGGGATCATTGTAACGATGTGGCAGTGTGGCTCGAGTCTGTTGCTTGAGGGAAACAACCGTTGGTGCGGCGGCGACGTTCGTGCACCGGGAAAAACCACCGAGTCTACCGTCTCCTGTGTCCTTCTTCCTCCTCCTTTCTTCTTCTTCCTTGCATCATTCGAAGCATAACAAAGAGAGAAGAGAGTGCTAGAGAGAGAGAGAGAGAGAGAGAGAGAGAGAGAGAGCTAGGGCTAGCTAGGGTTCAAGGGTTCGACACCAACAATTGGCATCAGAGCTACGGTTCGAGGCGATCACCGGCGGCCATGGCGCTCGTCCCTCACGGCGGTGGTGGCGGGGCAATGTCGTTGCAGCTATCGCCACTGACGACGACAAGCTACACCTCCTCGGCGATCAAGGCGGAGGCTATCCTTGACGCCCATGGACTGTGGAGTGCGGTGGCTCCGGCGGAGGGCGCGGCGGTCGACGCCGAGAAGAGCAAGACGGCGCGAGCGGCGATGCGGGGCGTGCTGCCGGAGGATCTACTGATGCAGGTGGCGACGAAGACCACGGCGAAGGAGGTATGGGACTCATTCAAAGTGCGTTTCGTCGGCGCCGATCGGGTGCGGGCGGTGAGGCTCGCGATGCTGCGCGGCGAGTTCGATCGCCTGCGAATGGACGACGGCGACGAGCTGGACGAGTACGCCGGGAAGGTCAGCAGCATGGCGGCGAGGTACGCGGTGCTCGGCTCGACGCTCGACGACAGCGCCATGGTGAAGAAGTTGCTCGACACCGTGCCAGACCGCCTGTACGCCGCGGTGGCCGGAATCGAGCAATTCTGCAGCATGGAGGAGATGGCGCTCGGACGGCTCAAGGCGTTCGAAGAAAGGATGCGGAGGCGCATGTAGGCCGGCGGCGAGTGCGCGGGCGAGCAGCTGATGATGACCGCTGCTCAGTGGGCGGTGCGGCGGCGACAGTAGGGCGGGCACGGCTACGGCGACCACGACGACGACGGAGCAGCGAGCACGGCTTCAGGCGGCGGAGGGAAGCGGCAAGGGCGCTGCTACAACTGCGGCGAACGCGGGCACTTCCGGCGTGAGTGCCCGAATCCGCGGAAGGCGCAGGCGGCGGAGCAGGCCCTTCTCGCCAACGTCGACGTCGAGCACCACGGACTCCTCTAGGATTTAGCTTAAGGGGGGGGGGGGGGGGGGGGGGAGTGTTGGCAATAAGCCACAGCGAGCGCGTCGGGTGCACGTGTGTGCGTGCGCGGGACGCGTCGGATGCGTGGCGTGCGTGCGTGTGTGTCTGTGTGTCTAGCCATTGTCTGGCCATGGTCCGACTAGTTCATAGTCTGGCCATAGTCTGACCTGTGTCCGACCAGTGTACGGGGCTAGGTCGTAGGTAGTTCCGCAGGGCGCGCGTGGAGATCGTGCGGGCCTGGTGCGACTCGTTCGCGTACGTGCACGGCGAGGACGCGGCCAGAGCGGGCCGATCGGGGCGCGCGGGTGGGCAGGGGCGTGGGGATCATGCTCCTGCGGTGGCCCAGGTATTTAAGCCATGCGGGGATCGTTGTAATGACGTGGCAGTGCGGCTCGAGTCTGTTGCTTGAGGGAAACAGCCGCTGTTGCTGCGGCGGCGTTCGTGCGCCGAGAAAAACCACCGAGTCCACCGTCTCCTGTGTCCTTCCTCCTCCTCCTTTCTTCTTCTTCCTTGCATCGTTCGAAGCATAGCAGAGAGTGAAGAGAGTGCTACAGAGAGAGAAAGAGAGCTAGGGCTAGCTAGGGTTCAAGGGTTAGACACCAACATTTCTATTCCCTTCTACGAACAGGTCACCGGATGGACGCAGGGATGTTTGGAATCTGATTCGGTCGTGTCCAGTACCACCAAAAGTCGTATACTTTGCCGGGCGAGCAGCTACAGATTCATTAGCAACTTGGCTGAATAAAGAGCACAGATCGCTGGAGGTGTATGGTACTTGCCCTATTTGCAGAAGAGAGGATGAAGACTCCTTTCACGTGTTATGTGTCTGTGACAACGCCCGGCGTCTATGGAAGGCCATGTCAAAGATCTGGGAACTGCCGGAGTTAACTAGGATCAAACGCCATGATCATTGGTTTATTCAGCTAATGTGTGATGTGAACAAACAGGTCCGGGTCCGTGTGCTTATGCTTCTCTGGAGGGTGTGGCACGCACGGAATGAACTGGTGCACGCAAAACCAGCCCCTCCAATTGACGTCCCAACCAGGTTCCTGGCTAGTTACCTGGACTCGCTTGCCTGTGTTAAGTTTGATCCTAATGCGGACTTTGTCAAGGGTAAGATGCTGGTTAACCACAGTTTCCCAATGATGCATGCCACATGTGATAGTAATGCAATTTCAAGCACCCCTTGGCTACCTCCTTGTCAAGGACGAGTTAAGCTAAACACGGATGGCTCCATCCTGAGTGGAAAGGCAGGAGTTGGCATGGTGCTTCGGGACCATCTGGGAAGCATAATATTTAGTGCTTGCAGATCTCTTGGCGACTGTGATGATGTGCTAGAATCTGAATTTCTTACTATTCGAGAAGGGTTTAGCTTGGCAGTGCAATGGAGTACTCTACCCAATGATGTTGAGTCCGCCTCCTTCCATGGTCTTGAAAGGTGGAAGCAATTTATCTAAATACTCTTTCTTGATCAGAGAGATAAAACATAGTATGGGGGAACATGACTCTTTACTCATATCCGTGGTACAAGCAATGGTGTAGTCATGTTATGGCAAACTTTGGTAGAGGCCAGGGTCATACCATGGTTTGGCTTGGTTCGGGCCCAAATCAGGTCATAGATATTGTCTTACCAGATTGCAATCCCTAATTCTGTGTAATAAAGAATTACTATTCGCAAAAAAAGCGTCACGTACATTTAAAAAAAAAAGTTTGAACATTTTCTAAATGTAACATGCAATTTTGAATAGTACTAATATTTTCTAAAAGTTGAGCGGACGGGGCTCCGCGGGATGGGAGAGGACTGACGCGACTGGCTCGCGGGGGTCGTGCTCGCTCAGTTCATCTGAAGGTAGCCTAGCCGTGTGCGTGCCGCTCCGTCGTGAAGCCGAAACACTACATACATCCTATGGCGCACCCTCCATCATCCGTCCTGTGCTGGTGTATTGCCAGGTCATTTCCACCCCAGAAACATTTCCACCGAAACAATTCCCCCTGTGCCGCGCCGCTCACTAGCTACCTTCGACCTCGAGTAGTAACGGCGCTAGGGCAGCTTCGTTCATGTCGATCGAGGATAAGGATGGCCGAGGGGCATCGTGGATCGGCGGGACGGCCGCTGAGGGGCTCGACCACGAGCTGCACCTCGGCCTGCTGTCCGCGGATTGCGTTCGACCTCGACCTCAACGTCGACCTCTCGCTCTTCGCCGGACCGATTCCGGTGGAGAATCTCGCCCTCGTCGTCTACGAGAGCCCGGTGGCGGTGGCTGGGGACGACGTGTTGGCGCCAGTTCCGTCCGCGGTGACCGAGAGTGCTACGGTCGAGGAAGTGGAGATGAGGGCCCTCGTCATGTACGAGGGCCCGGCGGGCGGCGACGACGTGCCGGTGCCACCTACGGTTTCCGAGTGCGCTGTGGTCGCGGACGTGGAGATGGGGGCCCTCGTCGTCTACGAGGGCCCCATGGCCGGGGACGTCAGGGTGACCGAGGTCGGGATTTTGGCCATGCTGGACGACGAGCCGCAGGGCGAGGCTGGGCAGATCGTCTTGGCCGGCAGCGCCGACCCCACTGGCGCTGGAGCTGTGACACCTCCCCCTGCAGCAGCTGCCGCCCGGCGTCGGGACCCCGTGAGCCAGTCGAGGCGGAGGGCCGACATGGTGCGGGCGTGGGTGAGCGGCCAGCTCCAGAAGAAACACGGCATCCCCAGGGACCTGCCGCTGAGCTACATCGGGGAGAAGGTCCTGAGCAAGTCGGACATGAACTCAGGGCACACCCGCTTCCTCCTCCCAGACCATGCACGCGCCCGCCTCCGCGCCTTCCTCTACCCCGCCGAGATCACCGCGTCCCGCTTCAACACCACCGATCCCAAGCCAATTAGGATCCCCGGGGTCAGGGCCAGGCCGATGACATACCTGGCGTGTCCTTGTCCTCTACGTCAGCAGCGGCTGGGGTCGTGGCCAGTGCAACTCTGACCGCTAGAAGCTGAATAAATTCCATCGCAATGACGCCACCGCCATCAACGGCAAGGGGTACAGGAGCTTCATGGTGGACTGCGGCCTGGAGGCCGGCGACGGCGTCGAGATGTGGGCGTTCCGGTGGCCGCCTGGATCCGTCCGTGCCTTCTGATCGCCAAGAAGGACGTCGTCCACCCCGCCCAAAACCCGTAGAGTGTGTAGTTCGATCCTCTCGTTGGGATCTCATATTGCATGTCAACTGCGTCTGGCCGATGGTACTCTCCGGTCGTAGTGAGCTATAGCCTTGCTGTGGCATCGCCTTTGGTGAAGTTGTTGTATTTTAGTGATCAGCTAACTAGCTCTCTTTAATTATGTTGCAAGTACAATTCTGATTATGAACGCAATCTTTTCTATAACATTGTACTTACACTGGTAGGTGAGACACCCTTCATTTCTACAATCGTAGCAAGGAATGGCGTGCATAATTGTACATGTTTAACATTTTTCAAATACATGTTTTTTAAATATTTGTTTCCTACCTACTTTTTTCATACACATTTGTATATGTTTTGTATATATATCTAAAACATTTTTTAACATGATTAACATTTGTCACATACTCCCTCTGTCCATAAATACATGTCGGATAAATGGATGTATTAGTTCTAGATACATTCATTTTTGTCCATTTTTCTGATGATTAACGTGTTTTTGAACTTTTTTTGGACTACGTGTTAAATATTTTCCGAATACACATTGAATTAACTTTTGAAATTATACAAAACATTTTTTAAATTATGTGAACATTTTTTATATTGTATAAACATTTTTTCATACAAAGTCACAAACATATTTTTGAAATGCATGAACATAGTTTTAAATGTAACGTAAATTTTGTTTGAATGCTATGTTTTTTTTGAATTACACAAATATTTTTTTGAAACACATGAACATAGTCTGGCCTGATCCGCGCGTGCTCGGTTCCTCCGAAGGTAGCCTAGCTGTGTGTGCCCCACTCCGTTGTGAACCCGAAACCCTAGATACATTGTCCTCCACCGTCCGTCCTGCGCCACGCCGTATGTATATACTCCCTCCGGTCCCTTTTACTCTGCGTACTGGATTTGGGTCAAGTCAAACTTTGCAAAATTTGAACAAATTTATTTTTTTAAATATCAACACCTACAATACAAAATATATGAACTATTAAACTACATTTTATAACAAATCAAACAATATTGATTTGGCATTGTGAATATTGAAACTTTTGTCTATAAGTTTCATAAAAGTAGAGATACTCTAACTTCGAAGATAACTTATATGCAGACTAAAAAGGACCGGAGGCAGTACATATAAAACCGTATTGCCAAGTCATTTCCCCCCAAAAGAATTTTCCCCGTGCGACGGCGCTTACTAGCTAGCTTCAACCTCGAGTAACGGTGCTAGGGCAGTTTCGTGTCGATCGAGGACGGCGGATGAGGGCTTGACCTCGAGCTGCACCTCGGCCTGCCATCCTCGCAGACCGCAAGTTCGATCTCGACCTCAACGTCGACCTCATGCTCTCCGCCGGCCCAATCCCGGTGGAGAATCTCGCCGTCGTAGTGTACGAGGGCCCGGTGGCGGTGGGTGGGGACGACGTGCCAGTGCCGCCCGGGGTGACCGAGAGAGTTACGGTCGTGGACATGGAGATAGGGGCCATAGTCGTCCACAAGGGCCCGGTGGGCAGGGACGGTGCGGTCACCAAGGTTGGGATTTTGGCCATGCTGGACGACAAGCACGTCTAGACCGGGAAGATCATCCTAGCCGGCGGGGACGGCGCGGTCACTGAGGTCGGGGTTTTGGCCACGCTGGACAACGAGCACGTCGAGGCCGGCAGCACCGACTCCACCGCGTTGGCACTGTGCCACCTCCCCCTGCAGCAGGTGCTGCCAGCGTGGGGATCACATTGCTCCTCTGGGCAGATAGCGGCGCACGCCAGAGTCGCAGGAGGGCCGACATGGTGCGGATGTGGGTGGGCGACGAGCTCCAGAAGAAACACCACCTACCCAGAGACCTGCCGCTGAGCTACATCGGGGAGAAGGTGCTGAGCCAGTCGGACATGAACCCGCGGCACGCCCGCTTCCTCCTCCCGGCCCGCGCACGTGCCCGCCATCGCACCTTCCTGTACGCCACCGACAACTTACCCGGGCGTGTCCTTGTCCGTCTACGCGAGCAACGGCCGGGCTAGTGGCCAGTCTGACTGCCTAAAGATGAACAAATTCCATCGCTGCAACTCCACCGTCATCAACGGTAAGGGGTACGTGCGCTTCATGGTAGACTGCCGCCTGGAGGCGGGCCATGGCGTCGAGGTGTGGGCCTTCCGGTGGCCATTTGGGATCCGTCTGTGTCTTTTGATCGCCAAGAATGACGGCGTCCGCCCCGCCCAAAACACGTAGAGTGTGTAGCCTTCCATCCTGTCGCTGGGATCTCATATTGCATGTCAACTGTGACTGGCAGATGGTACTCTTGTTGTTGTTACTGTTATTTCTTGTGCGAGGAATGTGTTATTGTTGTTGTTGTATCGTAGTCAGCTAGCCTAGCGGTGGCTTGGTCTTAGGTTAAGTTGTTGTATCTTAGTGATCAGCTAGGTTAGGTTGTCGACACGAAACTGCCCGACCTAACCTACCGTCGTTTCTCGAAGGAAGGGGTGATCCATGGGATGGGAGAGCGTCATGGCTGGCTCACGGGGATGTAACATTGTATAACATTTAAAAAAAGTGTTACGTACATTTTTTGATTTTCATTAACATTTTCTAAATGTCACACGTATTTTTGTGAATGGTACACACATTTTCTATAAATTGAGCGGACACATTCGTTGGCTCAGCGTTCGTGCGATTGGATATGGAGGGATAGGATTCAAGGGAAGGGGGCGATCCGTGGGATAGGAGAGGAGCGACGTGACTGGCTCACGGGGTTGTGGGTCCGGATCACTAGCGTGTCAGAAACTACTTCATCTTTAGTGGGTGTGACCGCGTGGGCCGTGGGTTGTACGATGGGTGCCTGATCCGCGTGGGCTTGCTTTTCGTTCGCATGCAGCCGCGTCGTGAAAACCTAAGATACAACATATAAAGACCTAGGGCAGGGCTAAATACGGCGCCTCTCGACCGTCCGTGCCTGCCGCGCCGTATGTATATACAGACCATATTCTTGTTCCCCTCCCAAAAGCATTTCCCCAAGTCATTTTTCACTCAAGTAGCCCACAACGCTTAGCTTCTCTTTGAGTAACGGCACTGGTTCAGGTAGGGCAGTTTCGTGTTGAGGATGGCTGAGGGGCGTGTATCCGCGGGGAGGGCGACAGGGGGGCCTCGACCACGAGCTGCATTTCGGCATTCCGTCCGCGCCGATCACCCACGACTTCAACCAGAACGCCGACCTCGCAGTGTTCAACGACTGGATCCCAATGGAGGCCGTCACGGTCTTTTCCGGCCCGATCCCGGTGGAGAACGTCGTGGTCCCGGCGGTGGAGGAGGGTAACGAGCACGATCTCGCCATCGCCGTGTACGAGGGCCCGGTGGGCGGGTATGACGCGGTGACTGGGGTGGAGGAGCGCGTTGTTTTGGCACCAGCCACGCTGACTGAGCTGCAGAGCGATCTCGCCATCGTCGTGTACAAGGGTCCGGTGGACGGACTACCAAACACGAAGCAATCTGTCCATGTATCTCTTATATGATTTAAGACCTCGGCGGCACCGAAATTGAATACTAATTGTACAACTTCAATACTAGCATTGCATTTATCACTTCTATTGTTAGGCGCTAATACTAGATAGACATTGTAGTTACACTGGTAGGTGAGGCGTCCTTCGTTTTTACAATCATAGCAAAGAATCGCGTATCCACTGCAAAAGTTTTTTCATGTTTAAAATTTCTCAAATACATGATTTCTTTCAATTATATTTTTGCTGTCTAGTTTTTCTCATACTCATTTGTATATTTTTTTCTATACATCTAAAACAAGTTCTTACACACATTTAACATTTGTCTACATGATTAACATGTATTTGAACATATTTGGACTACGTGTCAAATATTTTTTGAATACAAATTCAATTATTTTTGGAAATGATACAAAACATTTTTCAACTATGCAAGCATTTTTTACATTGTGTAAGTTTTCTATAATGTCACAAACATATTTTTTAAACACGTGAACATAGTTGTAAATGTAACATACATTTTCTTTGAATGCTACGACATATATTTTTGGAATTACACGAACATTTTTGTTAAATTGCTTCACATTTTAATGAAATTTGTGAACATTTTCTAAATGTCACATGCATTTTTTTAATGGTACATACATTTTCTAAAAGTTGAGCGGAGACATCCGTTGGGTGAGCGTTCGATTGGATATGGAGGGCTAGGATTGGAGGTAGAGGGCGATCCGCGGGATGGGAGAGGAGCGACGTGACTGGCTCGTGGGGGTGTGGGGCCGGATCACTGGGTGGCGGGAGGTGCCCCATCCATAGCGGGTGACACCGCATGGGCCGTGGGCCGATCGAGGAGCGCCTGATCCTATTGGCTGGCTGCTGATGATGTTAATTAATCTCTATTCCCTTTTACGAGCAGTTCGCCGGATTTACGGAGGGACGTTTGGAATTTGATTTGGTTGTGTCCAGCACCACTGAAATTCCTTTCTGTTGCCTGGCGAGCAGCAACAGATTCATTAGCATCTTGGCTGAATAAAGAGCGCAGATCGTTGGAGGTGTATGGTACTTGCCCTATTTGCGGAAGAGAGGATGAAGACTCCTTTCATGTGTTATGTGTCTGTGACAACGCCCGCCGTCTATGAAAGGCCATGCCAAAGATGTGGGAACTGTCGGAGCTAACTAGCATCAAATGCCGTGATGATTTGTTTATTGAGCTAATGTGTGAAGTGAACAAAAAGGTCCAGGTCCGTGTGCTTATGCTTCTCTGGAGGGTATGGCACGCACGGAATGAACAGGTGCATGCAAAGCCAGCCCCTCCAATTGTCGTCCCAACCAGGTTCCTGGCTAGTTACCTGGACTCACTTGCCTGTCTTAAGCTTGATCCTAATGTAGACATTGTCAAGGGTAAGATGCTGGTTAACCACATTTTCCCAATGATGCATGCCACATGTGATAATAATGCAATTTCAAGCACCCCTTGGCTACCTCCTTGTCAAGGGCGAGTTAAGCTAAACACGGATGGCTCCATCCTGTGTGGAAAGGCGGGAGTTGGCATGGTGCTCCGGGACTGTCTGGGAAGCATAATATTTAGTGCTTGCAGATATCTTGGCGACTGTGATGATGTGTGTGAATGTGAATTTCTTGCTATTCGAGAAGGGTTGAGCTTGGCATTGCAATGGAGTACTCTACCCATTGATGTTGAGTCGCCTCCTTCCATGGTGTTAAAAGGTCGAAGCAATTTATCTAAATACTCTTTCTTGATCAGAGAGATAAAACATAGTATGGGGGAACAGGACTCTTCTATTACTCATATTCGTCGTACAAGCAATGGTCTAGTCATGTTATGGCAAACTTTGGTAAAGGCCAGGGTCATACCATGGTTTGGCTTGGTTCGGGCCCAAATGAGGTCTTAGATATTGTCTAGATTGCAATCCCTTATTCTGAGTAATAAAGAATTACTATTTCACAAAAAAAGTGTCACGTACATTTAAAAAAAATCGTGAACATTTTCTAAATGTAACATGCATTTTTTGAATGGTACTAATATTTTCTAAAAGTTGAGCGGATGGGGCTCCGCGGGATGGGAGAGGACCGATGTGACTGGCTCGCGGGGGTCGTGCTCGCTCAGTTCGTTTGAAGGTAGCCTAGCCGTGTGCGTGCCGCTCCGTCGTGAAGCTGAAACCCTAGATACATCCTACGGTGCACCCGCCATCGTCCGTCCTGCGCCGGCGTATTGCCTGGTCATTTCCACCCCAGAAACATTTCCACCTGAAACAATTCCCCCTATGCCGCGGAGCTCACTAGCTGACTTCGACCTCGAGTAGTAACGGTGCTAGGGCAGCTTCGCTCGTGTCGATCGAGGATGAGGATGGCCGAGGGGCGTCGTGGATCTGCGAGATGGCCGCTGAGGGGCTCGACCTCGAGCTACACCTCGGCTTGCTGTCTGCGCGGATCACGTTCGACCTCGACCTCAACGTCAACCTCTCGCTCTTCGTTGGCCCGATCCCGGTGGAGAATCTCGCCCTCGTCGTCTACGAGAGCCCGGTGGCGGTGGCTGGGGACGACGTGCCGGTGCCAGTGCCGTCCGCGGTGACCGAGAGCGCTGCGGTCGAGGACGTGGAGATGAGGGCCCTCGTCATATACGAGGGCCCGACGGGCGGCGACGACATGCCGGTACAGCCTACGGTTTCCAAGTGCACTGTGGTCGCGGACGTGGAGATGGGGGCCCTCGTCGTCTATGAGGGCCCCATGGCCGGGGACGGTGCGGTGACCGAGGTCGGGGTTTTGGACACGCTGGACGACGAGCCGCAGGGCGAGGCTGGTCAGATCGTCCTGGCCGGCAGCGCCGACTCCACTGGCGCTGGAGCTGTGCCACCTCCCCCTGCAGCAGCAGCCGCCCGGCGTCGGGACCCCGTGACCCAGTCAAGGCGGAGGGCCGACATGGTGCGGGCATGGGTGAGCGGCCAGCTCCAGAAGAAACACGGCCTCCCCAGGGACCTGCCGCTGAGCTACATCGGGGAGAAGGTCCTGAGCAAGTGGGACAAGAACCCATGGCACGCGCGCTTCCTCCTCCCGGACCGCGCACGCGCCCACCTCCGTGCCTTCTTCTACCCCGCCGAGATCACTGCGTGCGGCTTCAACACCACCGATCCCAAGCCAATTAGGATCCCCGGGGTGAGGGCCAGGCCGACGACATAGCCGGCGTGTCCTTGTCCTCTACGTCAGCAGCGGCTGGGGTCGTGGCCAGTGCAAGTCTGACCGCCAGAAGCTGAATAAATTCCATCGCAACGACGCCACCGCCATCAACGGTATGGGGTACAGGAGCTTCATGGTGGACTGCGGCTGGAGGCCGGCGACGGCGTCGAGGTGTGGGCGTTCCGGTGGCCGCCTGGATCCGTCCGTGCCTTCTGATCGGCAAGAAGGAAAACCCGTAGAGTGTGTAGTTCGATCCTCTTGTTGGGATCTCATATTGCATGTCAACTGCGTCTGGCCGATGGTACTCTCCGGTCGTAGTGAGCTATAGCCTAGCGGTGGCTTCGTCTTTGGTGAAGTTGTTGTATCTTAGTGATCAGCTAGCTAGCTCTCCTTAATTATGTTGCAAGTACAATTCTGATTATGAATGCAATCTTTTCTATAACATTGTACTTACACTGGTAGGTGAGACACCCTTCATTTTTACAATCGTAGCAAGGAATGGTGTTTATAATTGTACATGTTTAACATTTTTCAAATACATGTTTTTTAAATATTTGTTTGCTGCCTACTTTTTTTCATACACATTTGTATATGTTTTGTATATATATCTAAAACATTTTTTAACACGATTAACATTTGTCAAATACTCCATCTGTCCATAAATACATGTCGGATAAATGGATGTATTAGTTCTAGATACATTCATTTTTGTTCATTTTTCTGATGATTAACCTGTTTTTGAACTTTTTTTGGACTACGTGTTAAATATTTTCCGAATACACATTGAATTAACTTTTGAAATTATACAAAACATTTTTTAAATTATGTGAACATTTTTTATATTGTATAAACATTTTTTCATACAAAGTCACAAACATATTTTTTAAACGCATGAACGTAGTTTTAAATGTAACGTAAATTTTGTTTGAATGATATGTTTTTTTTTAATTACACAAATATTTTTTTTTGAAACGCATGAACATAGTCTGGCCTGATCCGCGCGTGCTCGGTTCGTCCAAAGGTAGCCTAGCTGTGTGTGCCCCACTCCGTTGTGAAACCGAAACCCTAGATACATTGTCCTCCACAGTCCGTCCTGCGCCGCGCCGTATGTATATACTCCCTCCGGTCCTTTTTACTCTGCGTAATGGATTTGGGTCAAGTCAAACTTTGCAAAATTTGAACAAATTTATTTTTTAAAATATCAACACCTACAATACAAAATATATGAGCGATGAAACTACATTTTATAACAAATCAAACAATATTGAGTTGGCATTGTGAATATTGAAACTTTTGTCTATAAGTTTCATCAAAGTGGAGATACTTTAACTTCGAAGATAACTTATATGCAGACTAAAAAGGACCGGAGGCAGTACATATACAGCCGTATTGCCAAGTCATTTCCCGCCAAAAGAATTTTCCCCGTGCGACGGCGCTTACTAGCTAGCTTCAACCTCGAGTAACGGCGCTCGGGCAGTTTTGTGTCGATCGAGGACGGCGGCCGAGTGCTTGACCTCGAGCTGCAGCTCGGCCTGCCATCCTTGCAGATCGCGTTTGATCTCGACCTCAACGTCGACCTCGTGCTCTTCGCCAGCCCAATCCCGGTGGAGAATCTCACCCTCGTAATGTACGAGCGCCCGGTGGCGGTGGGTGGGGACGACGTGCCAGTGCCGCCCAGGGTGACCGAGAGCATTACGGTCGTCGACATGGAGATGGTGGCCATAGTCGTCCACAAGGGCCCGGTGGGTAGCGACACTGCGGTCACCGAGGTTGGGGTTTTGGTCACGCTGGACGACAAGCACGTCTAGGCCGGGTAGATCGTCCCGGCCGGCGGGGACGGCACGGTCACTGAGGTCGGGGTTTTGGCCACGCTGGACAACGAGCACGTCGAGGCTGGGCAGATCGTCCCGGCCGGCAGCGCCGACTCCACCGCGCTGGCGCTGTGCCACCTCCCCCTGCAGCAGGTGCTGCCAGCGTGGGGATCACGTTGCTCCCCTGGGGAGATAGCGGCGCATGCCAGTCGAGGCGCAGGAGGGCCGACGTGGTGCGGGTGTGGGTGCGCGACGAGCTCCAGAAGAAAGACCACCTACCCAGAGACCTGCCGCTGAGCTACATCGGGGAGAAGGTGCTGAGCCAGTCGGACATGAACCCGCGGCACGCCCGCTTCCTCCTCCAGGCCCGCGCACGCGCCCGCCATCGCACCTTCCTGTACGCCGCCGACATTTTACCCGGGCGTGTCCTTGTCCGTCTACGTGAGCAACGGCCGGGCTAGTGGCCAGTCTGACCGCCTAAAACTGAACAAATTCCATCGCTGCAACTCGACCGTCATGAACGGTAAGGGGTACGGGCGCTTCATGGTAGACTGCCGCCTGGAGGCGGGCGATGGCGTCGAGGTATGGGCGTTCCGCTGGACATTTGGGATCCGTCTGTGTCTTTTGATCGCCAAGAATGACGGCGTCCGCCCCGGCCGATACACGTAGAGTGTGTAGCCTTCCATCCTGTCGCTGGGATCTCATATTGCATGTCAACTGTGACTGGCATATTGTACTCTTGTTGTTGTTACTGTTATTTCTTGTGCGAGGAATGTGTTATTGTTGTTGTTGTATCTTAGTGAGCTAGCCTAGCGGTGGCTTGGTCTTAGGTTAAGTTGTTGTATCTTAGTGATCAGCTAGGTTAGGTTGTCACACGCATTTTTGTGAATGGTACACACATTTTCTAAAAATTGAGCGGACACATTCGTTGGGTCAGCGTTCGTGCGATTGGATATGGAGGGATAGGATTCAAGGGAAGGGGGCGATCCGTGGGATAGGAGAGGAGCGACGTGACTGACTCACGGGGTTGTGGGTCCGGATCACTGGCGTGGCGGAAACTACTTCATCAATAGCGGGTGTCGCCGCGGGGGCCGTGGGCTGTACGATGGGCGCCTGATCCGCGTGGGCTTGCTTTTCGTTTGCGTGTAGCCGCATCGTGAAAACCTAAGATACAACATATAAATACCTAGGGCAGGGCTAAATACGGCGCCTCGCGACCGTCCGTGCCTGCCGCGCCGTATGTATATACAGACCGTATTCTTGTTCCCCTCCCAAAAGCATTTCCCCAAGTCATTTTTCCTTCAATTAGCCCACAACACTTAGCTTCTCTTTGAGTAACGGCGCTGGTTCATGTAGGGCAGTTTCGTGTCGAGGATTGCTGAGGGGCGTGTATCCGCGGGGACAGCGACAGGGGGCCTCGACCTCGAGCTGCATTTCGGCATGCCGTCTGCGCCGATCGCCCACGACTTCAACCAGAATGTCGACCTCGCAGTGTTCACCGACCCGATCCCAATGGAGGCCGTCACGGTCTTTTCCGGCCCGATCCCGGTGGAGAACGTCGCGGTCGCGGAGGTGGAGGTGGGTAACGAGCACGATCTTGCCATCATCGTGTACGAGGGTCCGGTGGGCGGGTACGCCGCGGTGACTGGGGTGGGGGAGCTCGTTGTTTTGGCACCAACCGCGCTGACTGAGCTGCAGAGCGATCTCGCCATCGTCGTGTACGAGGGTCCGGTGGACAGACTACCAAACACGAAGCAATCTGTCCATGTATCTCTTATATGATTTCAAACCTCGGCGGCACCGAAATTGAATACTAATTGTACAACTTCAATACTAGTATTGCATTTATCACTTCTATTGTAAGGCGCTAATACTAGATCGACATTGTAGTTACACTGGTAGATGAGTCGCCCTTCGTTTTTACAATCGTAGAAAAGAATGTCGTATCCACTGCAAAAGATTTTTCATGTTTAAAATTTCTCAAATACATGAGTTCTTTCAATTATATGTTTTGTTGTCTAGTTTTTCTCATACTCATTTGTATATTTTTTCTATACATCTAAAACAACTTCTTACACACATTTAACATTTGTCAACATGATTAACATGTTTTCGAACATATTTGGACTACGTGTTAAATATTTTTCGAGTACACATTCAATTATTTTTGGAAATTATACAAAACATTTTTTAACTATGGAAGCATTTTTTACATTGTGTAAGTTTTCTATAATGTCACAAACATATTTTTTAAACACGTGAACATAGTTGTAAATGTAACATACATTTTCTTTGAATGCTACGAAATATATTTTTGGAATTACACGAACATTTTTGTTAAATTGCTTCACATTTTAATGAAATTCGTGAACATTTTCTAAATGTCATATGCATTTTTTTGAATGGTACATACATTTTCTAAAAGTTGAGCGGAGACATCCGTTGGGTGAGCATTCGATTGGATATGGAGGGCTAGGATTTGAGGTAGGGGGCGATCCGCGGGATGGGACAGGAGTGACGTGACTGGCTCGCGGGGGTGTGGGGCCGGATCACTAGGTGGCGGGAGCTGCTCCATCCATAGCGGGTGACACCGCATGGGCCGTGGGCCGATCGAGGGGCGCCTGATCCGCGTGGGCTCGCTTCGTCTGCATGTAGTTGTGCGGTGGGTGAGAGCGTCGCGAAAACGTAAGATACATTGTATATAGACATAAGGCAGGGCTACCTACAGCGCCTCTCAACCGTCCGTGCCTGCCGTACCATATGTATATACAGACTGTATTCCTGTAACTCCCCCGAAAGCTTCTCCACCAAGTAATTTTCCACTCGAGTAGCCAAGGACGCTTAGCTTCATTTGAGTAACGGAGCTAAGTTAGGTAGGGCAGTTTCGTGTCGAGGATGGCTGAGGGGCTTGGATCTGCGGGGACGGCGGTGTGGGGTTCTCGACCTCGAGATGCATTTCGGCATGCCGTCCACGTGGATCACTCTCGACTATGACCTGAACATTGACCTCGCAGTCTGGTCCGACATGATCCCGGTGCAGGCCATCATGCTATTTGCCGGTCCAATCCCGGTGGAGAACATCGCGGCCACGGAGGTGGAGGTGGGTAACATGAAATATCTCGCCATTGTTGTGCACGAGGGCCCGGTGGGCGGGCACGACGCGGCGACTGTGGTGGTGGAGCTCGGGGTTTTGGCGCTGGCCCTGCTGACTGAGATGCAGAGCGATCTCACCATTGTCGTATAAGAGGCTCCGGTGGATGGACTACCAGACACGAAGTAATCTGTCCATGCATCTCGTATATGGTGTCAAACCTCAGCAACTCCTAAATGGAATACTAATTGTACTTCAACACTAGGATTGCATTTATCACTTCTGTTGTAAGTTGCTAACACTGGATCGAAATTGTACTTACAATCGTAGGTGAGGCGCCCTTCGTTTTTACAATTGTACCAAGGAATGGCATATCCGCTGCATAATTTTTGTTCATTTTTAATATTTCTCAAATACCTGTTTTTTTTTTCAAATATATGTTTTGCTCCCTACTTTTTTCATACACATTTGTATATTTTTTGTATACATCTAAAACATTTTTTACACACGTTTGATATTTGTGTACATGATTAAAATGTTTTTGAACATTTTTTAACTATGTGTTAAATATTTTTCGAATACACATTGAATTATTTTTCGAAATGATACAAAACATTTCTGAAACTATGCAAACATTGTTTTACATTGTATAATTGTTTTCTTCTAAAATGTCACAAATATTTTACGCATGAACATAGTTTTAATGTAACATACATTTTCTTTGAATGCTACAACATATATATTTTGAATTACACGAATATTTTTGTACACTGTATCACATTTTTCAAAAGTGTTACATACATTTTTTGAAATTCATGAACATTTTCTAAATGTCACATGCTTTTTTTTAATGGTACAAACATTTTCTAAAAGTTGAGCGGACACATCCATCGGGCCAGTGTTCGTTCGATTGGATATGGAGGGCTAGGATTCGAGGGAGGGGGCCGATCCGCAAGACGGGAGAGGAGCAACATGACTGGCTCGCGGTGGTGTGGGCTGGCCGAGGGGCGCCTGATTCGCGTGGGCTCACTTCGTCTGCATGTAGCCGTGGGGTGGGTGGGAGGGTTGCGAAAACCTAAGATACATCGTATACAGACCTAGGGTAGGACTTCCTACAACGCCTCTCAACCGTCCGTGCCCGCGGTGCCGTATGTATATATAGACTGTATTCATATTCCCCTCACAAAAGCATCTCCCCAAGTCATTTAACACTCGAGTAGCCGACGACGCTTAGCTTCCTTTGAGTAACGGAGCTAGGTTAGGTAGGGAAGTTTCGTGTCGAGGATGACTGAGGGGCATGGATGCGTGGGGACGGCGGTGGGGCGCCTTGACCTCGAACTATATTTCGGCCTACCGTCCGGGCAGACCGCTCTCAACTTTGACTTGACGTTGACCTCACAGTCTTCGCCGACACAATCCCAATGGAGGCCATCACGGTCTTCGCCTGCCCGATCCCAGTGGAGAACATCGCGGTTGCGGAGATGGAGGAGGGTCGTGGAGGTGGAGAACATCGCGGTCGTCCATGATGGACCGGTGGGGGGGGGGGGGGGGGGGGGGGGGGGGGGGGGCACGACGCGGTGACCGTGGTAGGGGAGCTCGGGATTTTCGAATACACATGGAATTATTTTTTGAAATGATACAAAATATTTAAATTATGCGAACATTTCTTACATTGTATAACTTTTTTATTCTAAAATGTCACAAACATATTTTTGAAGCGCGTGAACATATTGTTAAATGTAATGAACATTTTCTATGATTGCTATGATTTTCTATTTTAAATTACATGAATTTTTTTGTTACATTGTCTAACATTTTCAAAAAGTGTCCACGGGTCAGCTACTGAACCCTTCAAATCATCCATTCTATTTGGGGAACCTACCCGGAGGATACAATAGAAGTGATAAAAAATGTATTTGGTGTCACATCTTCTGACTTTGAGGAGAAATACCTGGGTTTTCCGACACGTGATGGTCAGTTGACTAAGGGTAAGCTTCAAAATTCTTGTTTGCTTTTGATGGGCATCCTACACAGGCTGGCAAAGAAATTTTGATTAAGTCAGTTGCTCAGTCAATCCCTACCTTTAGTATGAGTGTGTTCAATATTCCATTTGGTGTTTGTGATGAATCGTATGGTTCGGAACTATTATTCGGGAGCTGAGAAGGGTAAAAGGAAAACTCACTGGTACGCTTGGCATAAGATGACCCGGCCAAAGTCACAAGGGGGCCTCGGGTATAGGGATTTTTGAATCTTCAATTAAGCTCTGTTGACGAGACAAGCCTGGCCTCCCTTAATTTTTCCGGACAACTTTTGTGCAAGACTGCTCAAAGCCAGGTATTACCCAAATGGACGCTCAGAGGACACAGTGTTTTCAGGGAACCCGTCTCAATCATGGCAAGGCGTTTGTCTCGGGCTAGAGCTCCTCAAGAAGGGGCTGGTTTGGTGTATAGTTAATGGACAAAAGGTTAGAATCTGGCGGGATACATGGCTAGTTCGAGGCAACACTAGTTCGCTGGTTTCAAGCAGGGAAGATGTCGGTTCAAATGGGTGTCTGATTTGCTTGATCATAATGGCAACTGGGATATGCCGATGCTACAACAGTTTTCTTGCCACTGGACATTCAGGAGATTTGCAAGATTCGTCCTTCACCTCGTTTGGGCAACGACTTCTTGGCCTGGGCACCAGAACGCAATGGTCTTTTCTCTGTACGTAGTTCCTATTGGCTGGCTGCTGATGATGTTAATTGCTCCCTATTCCCTTCTACGAGCAGTTCGCCGGATGGATGGAGGGACCTTTGGAATTTGATTTGGTCGTGTCGAGCACCACTGAAAGTACTTTCCTTTGCCTGGCGAGCAGCTATAGATTCATTAGCATCTTGGCTGAATAAAGAGCGCAGATCGCTGGAGGTGTATGGTACTTGCCCTATTTGCGGAAGAGAGGATGAAGACTCCTTTCATGTGTTGTGTGTCTGTGACAACGCCCGGCGTCTATGAAAGGCCATGCCAAAGATCTGGGAACTATCGGAGCTAACTAGCATCAAACGCCGTGATGATTGGTTTATTCAGCTAATGTGTGATGTGAAAAACAGGTCCGGGTCCGTGTGCTTATGCTTCTCTGGAGGGTATGGCACGCATGGAATGAACAGGTGCATGCAAAGCCAGCCCCTCCAATTGATGTCCCAACCAGATTCCTGGCTAGTTACCTGGACTCGCTTGCCTGTCTTAAGGTTGATCCTAATGCAGACATTGTCAAGGGTAAGAAGCTGGTTAACCATAGTTTCCCAATGATGCATGCCAGATGTGACAATAATGCAATTTCAAGCACCCCTTGGCTACCTCCTTGTCATGGGCGAGTTAAGCTAAACACGGATGGCTCCATCCTGTGTGGAAAGGCGGAGTTGGCATGTTCCTCCGGGACCATCTGGGAAGCATAATATTTAGTGCTTTCATATATCTTGCCGACTGTGATGATGTGTTGGAATATGAATTTCTTGCTATTTGAGAAGGATTTAGCTTGGCATTGCAATGGAGTACTCTACCTATTGAGGTTGAGTCCGACTGCTTGGAGGCGGTTTCCATGGTGTTGAAAGGTGGAAGCAATTTATCTAAATACACTTTCTTGATCGGAGAGATAAAACATAGTATGGGGGAACATGACTGTTCTACTCCCTCCATTCCACAATGTAGTGCACCCGCCGCAGTCGGTCTCGTTGGTTTAATTTAAGGTCGAATTTGGATATCGGGAAGCGCGGGAGCACTACATTGTGGAATGGAGGGAGTATTACTCATATTCGTCGTATTGGCAATGGTGCTAATCATGCTATGGCAAACTTTGGTAGAGGCCAGGGTCCTAACATGGTTAGTCTTGGTTCGGGCCCAAATGAGGTCTTAGATATTGTCTTATGAGATTGTAATCCCTGATTCTGAGTAATAAATAGTTATTTCGCAAAAAAGTGTCACGTACATTTCTTTAAAAAAAATCATAAACATTTTTTAAATGTCACATGCATTTTTTGAAT
Organism: Thinopyrum elongatum; assembly: GCA_011799875.1. Lineage (NCBI taxonomy): Eukaryota > Viridiplantae > Streptophyta > Magnoliopsida > Poales > Poaceae > Thinopyrum > Thinopyrum elongatum. The sequence continues at coordinate 506,812,588 of CM022301.1, read as the reverse complement.
GGTACTAAAATTTTCTAAATGTTGAGCTGACACATCCGTTGGGTTTGCTTTCGTTTGATTGGATATGAGGGCTCTGTGGGACGGGAGAGGAGCGACGTGACTCGCTCACGGGTATCGTGCTCGCTCAGTTCGTCTGAAGGTAACCTAGCCGTGTGCGCGCCACCCGTGCTGCGGCGCTCACCAGCTAGCTTCGACCTTGAGTAGTTTCGTTCGTGTCGATCGACGAGGAGGATGGCCGAGGGGTGTCGTGGTTCCGCTGGGATGGCCGCCGAGGGGCTCGACCTCAAGCTGCACCTCGGCCTGCCATCCGCGTGGATTGCAATCGACCTCGACCTCAACGTCGACCTCTCCCTCTTTGCCAGCCCAAGAGAAGGTTTATTTGGATTCAACAGTTGGAGTTGGCCAAGAGAATTAATCCAGTCAAAACGAACATCCGTTTGGGATCGACGGTTGGAGTTGGCCCAAGAGAAGGGACCGAAATTTGAGTCAGTACACAATATCAATTCTGGTTGCAGTCTTCAAACCGGTGATATCATATCATAGCTAGGAATCGCGTGAACGGATGTTCAACAACATACTTATTCGGATATAAAAGAGTATTAAATTGGCTAAGCTAGCCCGGCTGTGGTAATTTCTCAGTGTTACGTGAGTTGCATCGGGCCTTTGACACGTGTAATTGGTTTTCACTACTGGAATCGCCTTATAGGCCGAGTGCCACAGATACTCGGCAAAGGGCCAAAAACCGTCGGCAAAGCCTTTGCCGAGAGTTGCACTCGGCAAAAACCACCCGGCGTACACCTCTTAGGCAAACAGGAATTTGCAGAGAGCCAGGACACGGACACTCGGCAAAGAGTTTGCCGAGAGCCAACCAGTATAGCTCGGCAAAACAAAGTAGCTAACGGACAACAGACGGGGACGACGGTTGCCACGTGGCGCATCTTTGCCGAGAGCCACTCTCGGCAAACAAAGCCAATAGGAAAGCGCCATGTGTCAGCTCCTGACATGTGGGTCCACAATAACAGGCCGAGGGTCATCTTTGCCGAGAGCCACTCTCGGCAAACAATGCCAATAAGAAAGCGCCACGTGTCAACTCCTGACATGTGGGTCCACAAACAGGCTGAGGGCCATATTTACCGAGAGACACTCTCGGCAAACAAAGCCAATAGGAAAGCGCCACGCGTCAGCTCCTGACATGTGGGTCCACAATAACAGGCCGAGGACCAACTTTGCCGAGAGCCACTCTCGACAAACAAAGCGAATAGGAAAGCGCCACGCGTCAGCTCCTGACGTGATTGGGTCCACAATAACAGGCCGAGTGCCACTCTCGGCAAACAAAGCCAATAGGAAAGCGCCACATCACTTGTTGTGAAAGCCGGGCCTGTACTTTGCCGAGAGCTCTCTCGGTAAAGTTGTCAGGGGCGCTACAGGTTGTTATCCTTTTTCGAGAGGCCTCTCGGTAAAGGTGTCAGGTTCTACTGGTTGGCACACTTTACCGAGAGTCCTCTCAGTAAAGGTTGTATCTTGGTCCAGTTTCACAGTCTTTGCCAAGAGGCCCTCTCGGTAATGTTGTGTCCAGCAGCCTTTGTTTGCGTTTTTGTTTCTTTCCTGCAGCAAAACATATACAGCAGAAGCATATAGTTCATCACACATAGAACGTGTCACATATAGGCATCATTGAACAAAAAAAGCAATGATTCTCAAGAACATCCCACATGAAAGCAATAGTGCATGAAAGGTGCAATAGTTGTCAAGCACACTCGACTACCACAAGTTTACAAGTCTCAAGATCACACAAGATGCAATAGTTCTCAAGCACATACAAGGAACAGTTTCAAACACAACATAACATGAAGTTCACACGGTTTTGGAGATCGGAGTGGTAACAACAACATCAGAAGGCGTCATACCGTTTGCTTCCCCAACTCCACCAACTCGAGGTGGAACTACCGGAACATTGTTCGACCCTTGTGATGGATTGAGCTATGATGGATTGACCCAATAATGAGATGAATGCATATGGTAATGCCGAAAATGGTGATATAAATAGTTTGAACGAGACTCACAATGTTCCACTCTGGCGTCGGTGGCATCTCTAGCACTGGTTTGCCTTGCATGGAATAAAGATTGGCCACCATATGTTGTAAAGACTTCACTAGATCATCTTGTGCCTTCAGCTTAGCCCGGTCTTCATCACGTTCTTTCTGGGTGTCAATCAGTCGAGTCTACAATATGGCAATGCAAATGTCATTCGTGTTGAAATGCAAACATGCAGGACCATGAAGGATCAATGAAGAAGCGCTGACTTGGATATCATCAATAATGGTCATGGTATGTGGTACGTGACACCCTATGGTAGGAGTAGAGCCAGTACTCACAACACGGAGCGTGTTGACTCTCGGAAGGGAGGAGGTTATGACAGAATCGAGGTGAACCACCATCCGGCCATTTGGTCTACCGCCTGCCGCGAAAATGGCCACAAGAGGGTCAAACGGTAGCACGTGAGGATCAGCCTCTTGTCCGTACGTCTCCTTCAATTTTTTGGTGTAGTTCTCCCCATCTGACCGGGCTTTAGAGCTGATCTAGTCCCTCTCGGGTGGAGAGGGTCCTTGTCCTTGTCGTCTTTGGTACGTTTGATGGTCCACGCCTCGAAGTAAGAGATATCCTTGCCAGTGTCTTCTTTTTGTAAAAGAAAGCAATCCAAACAATCAAGGGAATGCTCACAAATGAAAGAGAACATGATGAAAAGAAAAAGGATGTTGTTGCCTACATGTTTGGAGACAACACCTGGGATGGTGAGGTTGCCTTGATGGTGTCCTGGACAACCCATCAACTTACGCCGTTCAGATATTACTTTGTGTTCATCCTGCCACCCTGGATCTATCCACCGTTTGATGATCTTCTCCCAGCACGGACGTTTGTCAGCGCACCACCGAGGAATCACCTGTAAAGTAAACAAATACACCTTAGTAAGGAATCTAATTTGCGGTAATGTAGGGAATAGCAAGCATCCATCGTCACTTGCCTTGAAGTAATTATCCCGTGAAAGATGCTTCCCTCGAGCCTCCTTTTTGGAAATCTTCTGGTTGAGATAGTCTGCGTGATACTTGACCACTAACCGGACGGGCTCCCCATAGTGCATGTCGTGGACTAGTTTCTTGGCAATATTCTCAACCACCACATTTGCACGATCCTTCTGACCCTCTATGCATGTATAGAAATTCTACAAACATGCATACATGTGAGAAGGGCAAAATCATGACTATGGCAAATTTAAACCTTTTGGTATTGACATTCAGGTGTTTGAAAGGACTTACCCAGAAATCGTTGACCACTCGCAAGGCTCTGTTATCATAAACCCTCTGACGCATATCTAGGAAATCCGGGGCGAGTTTGTAGTGATCCCATGACGAAGCTGGCTCAGTGATACCGTTCAGCAAAGTGACCAGTCAAGGATAATTTAACCTACAAAGACCCCCAATGATGCCACTCGGCGACCGTGGCAGACGCCTCTCACCACCTTTTACTAAGCTCCTGCATTATGAAGAGTGAAGTCATATTATATGTGATGAAATGACAAAGGTACAATTTATATGGGATGAGTCGAGATAACCACTTACTTCTCTCCCACTTGTTTAATCAACACGTCTCTATGCACATATGGATGTTTTGGAAGCTTTGAAGGACCACCCAGCCACACTTTCCCTGTGGAAGTAGTGATGATAGTCGAACCGCCTGGCTGTGAGCCGCTCACCTCGTGGTGCTCCATCACTCGTGAGGGTCCATTCCCACCCTCAAAAACCTGATGAACAACCAGCCTCCTCTCGGTGGCGTCGTCCTCCTCCACCACCTCCTCCTCATCCTCCTCATCCTCCTCCTCCTCACTCGCCTCCTCCCCATCCTCTGTTTCCTCCTCCCGCCATCGTGCATCCTCCTGCTGAGCACGGCGAAGCACTGCGTCAGAGGGTCCAGTAGAAGAAAGAGGTGCTCTAATCCAGGCTCCTCTACGTCCTCGTTGTCCTCCTCCTCCTGCCTCATCTACTCCCCCTCCTCGTCCCCCTACTTGTCCTCCTCGTCCCCCTCCTCCTCCTGCCTCATCTACTCCCCTCCTCATCTGCCTCCTCCTCCTACCTCATCTACTCCCCCTCCTCGTCCCCCTCCTCATCCGCCTCCTCCTCCAGCCTAATCTACTCCTCCTCCTCGTCCGCCTCCTCGAGCTGCCTCCTCCCCGCCTCCGCCTCCTCCTCCTCCTACCCCGCCGAATCCGCCTCCACCTCGTCCGCCTCCTACTCCTCGCCCGCGTCCTACTCGACCTTGTTTCGCCAGGTTTTTCGGACGAGTGTCTAGACCCACCGATCATTTGGCCTTCTTGGCGATTGTGGCAACCGACGCAGGAGCGGCCACCGCTTTCACCGGTCGAGCAAGTTGATCATTGTACAGAGCTGCCACATCTTTCAAACTTTCCTTTGGATTCTTGTTGCCACCTGTCATGTTTCAATCACCTGATACGAAGAAGAACAAACCAGTTAGTACAGATGATACAACTTGATGTAAATACAATAAATATATCACATATGAAGAACAAATGGAGTTGTCACAATAATACATATAGTTGTTACACACACGAATACATAGAGTTGTTGCACACACGAATACATAGAGTTGTTGCACACACGAATACATAGAGTTGTGACACGCATACATAGAATTCTCACACGATTACATGGAGTTGTTAGAAATAAGGGTTAATATTAGGTGCAACATTTGGATCAGGGCTATCATGCCCGTTCATACATTCATCCTCGAAGTCTTTAGGGGGGCCCTCATCATCATCCAGCCCCATTTGCCATCGCATAAGTAATGCCAAATCTCGAGGGTCAGAAACACCCTCGTATTCGTCCTCCACATTATCTACTTCCATGTCATCCATGGCCTCATGTTCCATAGCGTCATCTTCGTAATGCACGCCATCATCTTCCTCTGCATCATCTTCGTCTTCGTGATTGTCTGCTTCTTGATAGAACTCTCCCTTGTATGTGTTAGGGTTTATGTGGTAATCGTCCTTGTTTGGGGTAGGTACCTTGTTACGTGGGGGTACCTTGTACACGACATCCCATTTCAAGAGATTGATATGTTCCATAGATGTGCATGCGTACGGGAGATAAAACACTTGTGTAGCCTGATGAGCCATAATATAGACATCATTTCCTGCATATTACGACGCTCGTTCAACTTCGACCCAGCCAATACTAGGGGTCCATCTCACTTTCTCAGGATTGAGCCTACTGCATCTGAATACGACGGGCTTCACACCTTGTAAACCAAAGTATTACGGCTCATAAATTTCTTCGATGGTTCCATGCATAGTAGTGATGTCCATCTGTCCCTAGACAATAGACCCCACTATTTATTGACCTTCGATTGGGCCTCTCATGCGTGTGTTTATTAGTGTGGAAGCGATACCCATTCATGTCGTAAGCCTTAAATGACTTGGCCTCGTATTCAAAACCTTTGGCTACTTCTCTCACTTTGGCGTCCATATCAACCTCCTGATATGCCTACAAGATTAATAGGAGATTATCTGGTTCATTAGTGGAAGCATTACCGGCAAGTAAGAACAACTTGAAGTTTACATAAAGTTAGGAAAGTTACTTTTCTTGAGAATCAAGAAATGAAACCGCCATCAGCATTGGTATCTTCAAGAAGGTTTGCTGATTCTTCATCACTAGGGGGCCGTGGTAGCTTGAATTCATTCTGGAATTCCTTAGAAATGAGGAGAATTTGAGTTAGGACTCAAGACTAGTGAGTAGTTGTCAATGAAGGTGTTCTACACTTACTTTATGTACAACTGCACTTCTTCAATGTTGGTCAAGACATAGATCATAAGAGTCGACCACTCGGTAGGTGAAAAGGTCTTGCGCTTCGATCCACTTGCTTTGCCACCTTGGCCTTCGAAGAGGCTAAGGTCGGAAAGATTACTGGTGGGTTCTTCATTGTAATGAGGAGCTGGATTTAACCTAGTCTGAATACTATCATGATAGTACTTTGTCATGGTTGTTGCCACCTCCTCGTTCAGGTATGCCTCGGCTATGGAGGCTTCGATGCGGGCTTTATTCTTACATTTGCCACGAAGATGCTTGAACTCCCGTTCAGGTGCATACTGCCATTGGAACTGCATAGGTCCTCCCATTCTAGCCTCATACGCAAGATGTAAGATCATATGTTGCATCGGATTAAAGAAACATGGCGGAAATATCTTCTCTAACTTGCATAGCAACTCAGGTGCTTGTTCCTCCAACTTTGCAACCACTTCATAATCTAATTCCTTGGCACAAAACTGGCGGAAGAAGTAGCTCAACTCCGCCAGCACTCGCCAAATATCCTCTCTGATATACCCTCGAATCATCAAAGGCATTATCCGCTTGAGGCCTCCTATTCGCTTTGTAGCCATATTCACTCCCCTCATGATATTAGCTGCATATCCATCTGGGAAGTACAACTTGTTCACAATCCATTGGAGAATTTCCTTCCTTTGGGGCATTGAAGGGGTGAAAGGGGCTGGTGGCTTCTTCCAGGAATTACCTTTTGCATGCGGCACCAATTTTAATTTTGGCCTGTTGCATAGCTGGGCTTGATCGATCCTAGGCTGAATGTTATCCTTTGACTTCTCGGTGTCGAGGAGTGTGCCGAGTAAGGCCTCCGCAATATTCTTTTCAGTGTGCACTACATTAATGCTGTGTGGAAGTAGAAGATCTTTAAAGTAAGGGAGCCCCCATAAGCTTGGAATGTGACTCCACTGGTGTGTCTCTCCATATCCCACAAAACCTTTCCCATCAAGATTTTTCTCGAGAGCATCTAACTCATCCTTAAGCTGGGCACAGGTCATAATAGGTGGTGGCGGGTCATCAACAATAACACCTTTCCGGAAGTTCACAGTGTCTTGTCTGTATGGGTGATCAAGACGAAGGAACTGCCAATGTTGGTCAAAGCATACATACTTGTGACCCTTAGCCAGCCAAATGAAAGTCACACGCTATCGGCACATTGGACAAGGCCACTTTCCCTTTACACACCAACCACAAAATATCGCACATGCTGGTAGGTCATGTAGCGATTTGTGGTTCCAAGCAACAAGTAAGTCGTCCACCAATGGCTCCATGTACACACTCATATGCTTCCCCGGATAGTTAGGCCCTGGAATTATCAGCATCACGAACATGTGATGTCGTTGCATGCAAACGCCAAGGGGCAGATTCAGGGGGATAACATATACTGGCCAACAACTGTATATGGCTGCCATCAAACCATATGGATTGAACCCATCGGTTGTTATCCCAACAGCTACACTCTTCCAGTCATCTGTTTTCTTATGAATTTCAACAAATTTCTTCCATGCTTCACCATCCCGTGGGTGTTGCATCTTTTTTGTATTGTACATCTTTCCTTCGGCGGCCCATCTCATATATTGGGTAGTTTCCTCGGTCATATAAAGCCTCTGGATCCTTTTTGTGAATGAAAGATATCGAAGGATATTGACAGCAATTGTGAGCTGCCTCTTGCAACCATAATCATTTATTACTTCAATATACCTAGAGGATTTGCACTTGACACAGTAGTTCGTATCTTTATGTTCATTTCTAAATAACATCCATCCGTTTGGACAAGCATGTATTTGCTCATACAGCATCTTAAGTGAACCAAGGATTTTGTTCGACTCGTACATGTTCTTTGGCAATATGTTTTCTTTAGGCAACAGGCTAGCAATAACTGGCAATAACTCATTGAAGCAAATTATGCTCATGCAATGGTTTGCCTTCAGGGCCATTAGGCGTGTGATGCCATCTAGTTGAGTAACCTCTGTATCAGCGTGAAGGGGTTTCTGTGCCGCAAACGAAGCTGCATGACACTCTTCTGGGCTTTTCGGCGGCTCCTCGGAGTTCGGGTCCTCCCGCAATTTCTGCACGGCAGATGTCATCTAACAGGTTTTCAATCTGAGTATCATATCAGCCAATGCGCTGTCGCACCACCTCTGCCCTGGACTGTTCTGTCTCACCGTGAAAGATCCACCGGTAATAGCCTGGCGTAAACCCATATTTGCCTAAGTGTTTACTCATAGTAATCTTATCTCTTTCAGTCTAGTTATCACACTCCGTGCATGGGCACCAAATTTCATGAACTGGCGTTTCTGCAGCAAATACTAATTCCAGGAAATCATTGGTCTTTGACCTCCACTCAGGGCTCATACCCTCCATGCTGGGATGTCCAGTGTACATCCACTCACGATCTTCCATCCTCTGATATAAAGTGAAACACACACATAATTTTTTTTATGTAACAAGTGGTTCCATCAAGTTTTACGACATGCACTGAGCTATCTAATAGGTAAAGATAGGTCCTAATCCCACACGAGCATGTGCAGGCTGGGTCTACTTCCATGTCGTACTCCGACCCGAGACAAAATTTTGGTAGCACCTCCCGCTGTTCTCCAAATACACGTCTTGGCAATAAGCCGAGAGGATCTGTATCCAGAGAACAACGAAGAGAAACCGTCGAAATTCTGTCTCGGATCGAAGTATAGCATGAAAACGAATAGCCTACACATCCTTGGGCTTTCCATGGAAAACGTGGACAATTCGAAAGAGTTGAGGTTATAAATATGCAAAGACTTGCATATTTATAGATACAACCCTTCCGAATGGGAGACACCTAGGTTACGCGACTATTTAGGTGATCTACAAATAATGGAAACCTACACATGAACGGGAAGAGATTACCGTTGAAGCGTGCAATGGAATTCACTCTCTCTATTGTCAAAATAGATGCATGTCCTGCATGAAAGAATGAAGTAGTGTCAATCATATGTCAAACACACACACATACACAAAACACACTAACACACACACATGAACAACACTCACTCACACACACATATCACAGCACACACACACACACAAACACATCACACCCACACATCAACAGCACCCCCCCCCCCCACACACACACAGATCCATACACACACATCACACACTCACTCACATATGCACACACACACACATCAACTGCACCCCTCCCCCACACAGACACTCACATACATCATTCACTATATATGCACATACACAACTAAATATAAAAAAATATATTTGAGGGACTCACCAATGGGGCAGGGGGACGGTGGAGGTGGTGGAGGCACTCCCGGTGGCAGTAGCAGCGACGGCAGAGCTCGGCATACGTGGCGGCGGCGGTCAGGGGCTGCGACTATGGTGGAGCTCGGCAGATGGGGCGGGGCGCTGAGGGGCGGGCCGCCGGTGGAGATGGCGGACAGGGTGGCGGCGGTGACGGCAGAGCTCGGCGGTGAGGGGCGGCAGCGGTGAGGGGCGGCTGTTGGTGCAGACGGCGGATGGGGCGGGGCGGTGGTGGAGACGGCGGACGGGGGGGGGGGCGGCGCCGAAGCTCGGCGGACGGGGAGGCGACGCTGGGGGCGGAGGCAGACATGGGGGGCGGGAACAGAGTGGCGAGGGGAGCGACAGAGTGAGGGTGCGAGAGTTGAAAATTTTGGATAAGTCCCCGCGGGAACCATTCCCGAGAGTCGACTTAACGCGGCACTCGGTAAAAGTCTTACCCTAGATCTCGCAGGCGCTTTTCCAAGAGTCAATAACACGGTCGGTGAAGACTTACCCTAGATCTTGGGTGCTTTTTCGAGATGCCTCTCGGTACAGTACAAGACATAGATCTAGGTTTTACCTTTTACCGAGAGCAGCTCACGGTAAACCTACTATTACCGAGGGTTGCACTCGGTACAGTGTGTAGTCAACATTATTTGTGGGAGCTTTCATGCATGTATCCCTGCATAAAAACATATATAAAAGCAATATAATTATCACAAATGTTGCACTGCATTTATATCAAGAAATGTATTGCTCTGTTATGGTTTCATCGCCGGAAATTCCAGATCTGCAAGGCACCACATTAAATCATGCCCGAAAGCGGCATGGGAAATCCTGTGTGATGTCCTTGCGGCATGCACTAGTAGGAAACAGGACATTAGTCCCGGTTCCAGAGGGCCTTTAGTCCCGGTTCTGCAACCGGGACAAAACAATTGGGACTAATGCCCATTACTTTTAGTCCCGGTGGGCTTACGAACCGGGACTAAAGGATCTCCACGTGGCCGTTGTGTGGCGCCCAGGCAGGAGGACCTTTAGTCCTGGTTGGTAACACCGACCGGGACTAAAAGGCAGCCACGCGTCAGCAGCTGCCAGGCATTGGGGTTTTTTTTGAAGGAGGGGTTTAGGGGTTTTCATATTGTGTTTCCCTCTTTTATTTTTGTGTTTACCCTTCAATTCTTTTACATTTAGGGTTTCATTTTTATTTAATGTTTTCCATTCAACTCGACGCTAGCTACTACATATAGCAATGAAGGAACCATTACACACGATCATCATGAACATATATAGAGAGAAGTGACCTCTCTTTCTCCATGCTTGGTCGAACAACAAGTTTTCGTATATCTATCCGACGCTACTACATATATACAATATAACATCTCTTACAATCCCTAACATCTTCTACTACCAAAATCCCATTGCATTTCCTGATGGTATTCTCCCTTTTCAGGTATGACGTGGTCAACAAAGAATCCCGCCAATTCCTCTTGAATTGATCGTAGGCGATCATGTGGTAGGAGTTGATCCCGCATCTCCTAGATCTAATTTAAAGAAGGGGGTCAATACATATATATGAATGAAACTCAACACAATTTATTTTTAATAAAATAAAATTGTGAATATTGTTTATGTACTTCAAATTGATGGTCAGAGAAGCCCCGCTCAGAGGTCGAGTGGCGAATGAACTCGAAAACATAGTATCCACATAAATTATTCCCGGCTGCTTGCGACAAGCACTTTACGAGAATAGAGTTCAATCAAACTGATAATCAAGCATGATAATGGTATTGATGAAACTAGAATCAATGAGAGATGCGCGGAACTAGCTAGTACTACTTACTTTGGGGTGTGTAAATCGCAGCTCCTTCTTCAGACCTGGAACCATTCTGATGAACTTTTTCCAAACCCTGCCCGGCAAAGAAAATGATTACTTTATATCAGGAAATGAACGAAAGTTGCCGATATGGTGCGATAATGATTGAACTTACTTCTGGAGCATTTCACTCATGTCTGCCCACTCCTTTTGCTCTTTACGTCTCGAGTCTAAGACAGTTACTACTCCCCCGTCAAGCTTAATGGATAGCAGAATAAAGTGGAAGCTGTGCACGCATAACTCATCAATTACACTTAACCTCGAGTAAGTGAAACCGAATATGCACCAGGCAGTAACACTCACTTGAAGTTGTAAGGAAAGAGTATTTCCCTTTTGTTTTGATATCGAAGGAATGCTTTTAGCAAGTTTTCCTCAGTATCTTTCGCTCTGTTTTGTACCGCCCATTCATTTACGGTATTTGGGCTAATGGACCCAATGTCATAGATTTGTCCTCTTTTGCATTCGACGATCTTCAGTCTGCAAAATATAGTGAGGATAATTATATATACATGCAATGAACGAGTTGAGCTAGAGACTTGATTACAGAAATAATACTTACAGACAGTAGTAAGTCATGAGAGTTTTGTCGATGGCATCTTGATTGAATAACTGAAATAATTCCACAAATTCAATAGGCATCAGGTTGACTCCAATAAGTCATGCTCATCTTTAATTCCCAGCAACATACTATCGGTCCCATTCTTGTTGCAGGTTTCCAAGTACCAGTCATGCAATCTTCGCATCATCGTTGGTAGATGCGTGACCTGATCAGGTTTGACGAGAGGCTTCCCTTGCTCGTATCTAAAGGGCGTTACTACCTCAGCCATTTCAAACTGTACATCATCACCCATGTATCACCCACGCCCTCCCCTCATGTCGAAGTTATCGGGGTTATGTTTTAAAGACCCCCTCTCTCATGTTTTCATATGCCTCAAAAATCAAAGTTATATATCGGGGTTAGGTTTTAACGCCAAGATGAATACAAGATTTATACACAAGATGAATACAAAATGAATACAAGATGAATACAAGATTTATACCACATGGATGAATACACAACTCAACAAATGAACCAACCATCATCCTATGAACAAAACTCAACATAAAACAAATGGACACCTTTTGTCGAATAGCGGAGGGACGATCAGGTACCAAAACTCCACGGAGATGCAACACCGCAACCTGTAATTCCACCCATTGAAAAAAATTTAGGCAAAACCCAAGTATTGAGTAACTTGACCTAATCACAACAAGAAACTTGACAGAAACTTGTCCATGATCTCATCGGTCTTGAGCAGAGTAGAGTATATGCCACAACATTACTAAAGTTTGCCACAACTTTGCCATATAAGGTCAAAAGCTCTAAATTTCATAACTTTGCCACAACAAAAATTTCTTCAATGAAATGAACTCTAAAGACAAAATGATCATCCATCCATCTAAACATATCTATCTATCCATCTAACATCTCATACATATTTGATGCAACAAACATAGCATGGCATGGCAGAAACATAGCAAAGACAAAATGAACTCTAATACAAAAAAATGTTCTTTGATTTGCAAAGGAGCTACATTCTCCCCAATTCTTTTGCACCCACAAAAATTACTCCATCTATTTCATAGTACCCACAACCCATTCCACCAAAAACATTTGGTTCCATAGTTCAAAATTTTCAAAATTTCATTCAGTTCAAATTTGGACCAGATTCAAACTCCATGGTCAAAGACAAATTTAAATTGCTCCATAAATTCTGAAACTTTGCCAGACTCTCTTTTGTGCATCAACACCTCACCACAAAAATTCTCAAAAATTCCTAAAATTCCTATAGCCCTCTAGCATTTCATCAGACACTTGATGTGCACTGTTTACCACTGTCAAAAAATTTAGTAAATTCAAATTAATTTTTATCAGGATGACCACTTTAGAGCATGCTTTAGATATGCTACAGGAGTCCTACATGGCAACAAAAGGTATGGAAAGAATATACAAGTTACCCTTAACAAAACATCCTTACTGAACATGTTCATTTGAGCTACAGATTTGAGGCTAGCATCAAGGCAAAATGCAAAGTTATATAACAACAGTTTTCAGACTTGTGAAATTTAGCATAGGCATGATGGTAAGCGCCCGTAGTAGCTCGGAGGAGGAGACGCTCACTAGCGGGATGGCTTGTCGGGGTGGGCCGGCGAGACGGCGCGTGGGGGGAGGGCTCGGCGACGGCGTCGGGCAGGGCTCGGGGACGGCGTCGGGGGCGGCAACGAGGAGCGGGCTCGGGAAGGAGGGCAAGGAGGTCCAGCGACGAGGATGGCGGGGAGGTCCGGCGACGAGGAGCGGGCTCGGGGACGGCTCGGAGGCGACGGCGAGCTTGAGCAGCCTGGCGGCGTCGAGGTGGTCTTCGGCGTCGTCGGGGGAACTGTAGATGGCTTTTGGAAATTTTCCTAAGTGATGCTTATATACAGAGACCTTTAGTCCCGGTTGGTGGCTCCAACCGGGACTAAAGGCCCCCCTTTAGTTCCGGTCTGAGCCACCAACCGGGACTAGCCTTTAGTATCGGTTGGTGGCTCGGACCGGGACTAAAAGGGGGCCTTTAGTCCTGGTTGGAGCCACCAACCGGGACTAAAGGCCTGGCACAGCGGTGTCGAAAGTTTAGTCCCACCTCGCTAGTTGAGAGGCGCCCACACTGCTTTATAAGCTGCACTGCGGCTGAGCTGTCGAGCTCCTCCCTAATGCAGGAAGTACATGCCTAACCTTTGTCTCTACCATGTTGGGCCTGCGGCCTGCATCTTGGCCCATGTATAGATGGGTTTTTGTTCGTATGGAGCCCTGGTGGCCTAGTAGGCGGCATTTTTTTTTATTTTTTATGTTATTTTAGTTTGCTATTAATGTAGTTAAGAAAAAATACTTTATGAAAATACTTTTTGCTATTAAAGTATTTAACAAAAAATACTTTGATAATTTTAGTTGCATAAATTTTATATAATTTTAAGTTAATATTATTTTGATAATAACTAGAGGTTTCTAAAAGATTTTTAGATGATTCTTTTTGCTATTGAAGAATATTATAGTTTTGTTTTAGTTGATCATAGCAAAATATTTTAATTGGTTCTTTTTAGTTCATTCTTTTTGCTACTAGAGTTTTATAAAAGTTTTTTAGTTCATTCCTTTTGCAATTAGTTAATTCTTTGAACTAAATGACCCTGAAATTTAAAAGCACTACAAATGAACTCTGAAAAGGTTGAAACTTGGCAGGCTGTCATAATTTCACCCACATAGCATGTGCTAAAAAGTTGAGAGGGTTACGGGAAAAACTGGATGCACTTCGTGTACACACTTGACAATCTCTTTCGAAGTATCAGGGTTTCGGACGAAAACTCATCTACTACAAAGGGATTTCATTTTTTTAACTTATTTTAACTCTAGTCTTTTTGTGTGTTCAAAATGCACCATTCAAAGCCACATCATCATTTTTCAACCCTTTTGTGACTTCATGTGCTATTTTTCATGCATTTAATGATTTATTTTGAGCTAAATGACCCTGAAATTAACAAGCTCTACAAATGAACTCTGAAAAGGTTGAAACTTGGCATGGTATCATAATTTCACCCACATAGCATGTGCTAAAAAGTTGAGAGGGTTACGGGAAAAACTAGACGCACTTCGTGTACAAACTGGACAATCTCTTTCGAAGTATCAGAGTTTCGGACAAAAACTCATCTACCACAAAGGGATTTCATTTTTTTAAACTTATTTTAACTCCAGACATTTTGTGTGTTCAAAATGCACCATTCAAAGCCACATCATCAATTTTCAACCCTTTTGTGACTTCATTTCCTATTTTTCATGCACTTAATGATTTATTTTGATTTAAATGACCCTGAAATTGACAAGCACTACAAATGAACTCTGAAAAGATTGAAACTTGGCATGGTATCATAATTTCAGCCACATAGCATGTGCTAAAAAGTTGAGAGGTTTACAGGAAAAACTGGATGCACTTCATGTACAAACTGGATAATCTCTTTCGAAGTATCAGGGTTTCGGACGAAAACTCATCTACTACAAAGGGATTTCATTTTTTTAATTTATTTTAACTCCAGACTTTTTGTGTGTTCAAAACACACCATTCAAAACCACATCATCAATTTTCAACCTTTTGTGACTTCGTTTGCTATTTTTCATGCATTTACACTACTAGGGAAAAGCCTAGCATTAGCGCGGGTATTAGGTGTATCAGTAGCGTGGGCTCCCGCGCTACTGATACAGCGCTACAGCTAACTTGTAGCAATAGCGCGTGTTGGCCCGCGCTACTGCTATACATGCGTAGCAATAGCGATCTTTACAGCCACGCGCTACTGCTAATAGCTGCAGCACTTTGAATTAAGGCGCGCTACTGGTAAGGGCGCGCTGCTGCTAACTTTTCTCCCCTCGCTACTGCTAGTTTTATTAGTTTCTGATTTTTTCTTCATATTTGTTTTGTATTTGAACAGGCTTTATACAATAATCTTTAGCACATACAAATGTCATCATCATACACATACAAATGTAATCATAGCATATACATATAAATAGTCTCATCAAATCATGTCATCATCATAATCATCATCCAACACAAAGTGGTCTCTCGTCATCATCTCGAAAATAGCGATACAAATCTCGAATACTTGCAACTACATTGTCATCAATCTAAACAATGATATACGCGAGAAGAGCTATCACTATGAGTGAGAGCGGAACTATGCAGTACATGAGGCGGCGGTTATGAGTCCTCTCTCACGCTAGCGTGAACCTCAAGTAACTAGCTTCTGCTTCTTGTCTGCTTTTGAAGCCTTTATGGCTGGCGCCCGAGACCCCCTCCACTTGTGCCTGACACTCAGGCCACTCGTCGTACACTCCCGGAACCTTCCCTTTGTACATGACATAGCACTGCTTCTTCGCCATCAAGAATCTAGGTACCTGTTAGAGATGCATCTTCATCAAGAGAATGTACAATCATATGCAACAAAATATACTTGAGCAACACGAAAAAGAAAGGGTTAGCAACTAGATGCAACATATAGTAAACATACAATTAATCAACGCAGTTTCATCGTATGCAAACTAATTAACTAGAGTTACGCAGGTCATCGTACCCAAACTAACAAAGTAGTGTTACGCAAGTTCGGCAGGGACCGTGGACATCACAAAGTTTCATCGCTACAGAAACTATACAAGTTCAACCGACACATATCATCATCGGCATCGTAAATCACTAGAAGTTCCATCCTTCCATATCATCGAGGATGGACCCTTGCTTCTTGAACGGTGTGAGGTCCTGACATTGCATGCCTATGCGTGTTCGGACGTCCGCTTGCAATATAGGGCCTTGGTGGAACATCCCCTTCTCTTCGACGACTTCTTTCATGATGATCGTTGCAATGTCCCTCTGGATGCGAAAGAATTCATCTCTAAGTTTATAATCTGCTTCTCCATGAGATTCTACCCACTTGCGGATATGATCATCGTTTTTGCTTGTCATGCGAAGATTTTGGTGATCCCTTCTGAACTCCATCATGAGATGGAGGAGGTAGAATCCATCGTTCCTGCTTGGTTTTGGGACATGGATGCAGTAGAAGTTAGTTTTATGCGAGAAACCCGTCTTCTTGTTCCTTTGTTTCCTGATCTGCAGGTAGCCACCTCTCAGGCTGAAGCCTTGGAGAGTATCATCTAGAATTTTTATTACGTGGGTGTAGTCCTTCTTCTCATTGTTTCTGGTAGGGTCGAAATACACGGCTTGGGAGACTCACGGGTAAAGAACGATAAGGACGGCGCGCCCGTTGCTGCGGGAAAAAAACACCTCAAATTATTCTCCATATGAGCGAGAAGGAATGATTGAAATGTACGAAAGGGTTGTCCGGCACTGACTTACTTTGGATGATAAGGCAGGAGGACAATTTCCTAGTCCTTACTCTGTACCATGAAGTTTTCGAGGTACTCCCTAGCAGTTTTATGCTCAAAGTCACCGAGACTCAAGAAGGACTCATGCATGTAGTATGGATCCGCCACACAGATTTGCGAGACTTCTTCTCTCTTCATGACGGAGCTCATATGTAGCGCAAAAAGGCGGATGATTGTACAATCGAGTTGCCTTGTCAGAAACATCTCCAAGATATGCTAAGACCGCAGGAAGAACACCTCCGCGGGCCGTGTGTCGACGTAGCACTTCCCCTCAGGCACACGAGCCGCATATGTCGGATATCCTGGATCCTTCGAGGCTAGTAGGCTTTTCTCAGTTGATAGCACATGGTCGTATAGTCTCCTGAGATCCCCTGATATTGCCTCCAGCGGTTTCTGCGGTAGCATCGGCTCGCCCATGACATGGAACATGGCCGCACCTTTGACAGGTACACGCTCTTCAAAATCCACCATCTGGCTGCTATGTGCTCTAGCTTGTTTCTAGGTAGCACAGCCTCTCTTCCCCGGTCTCTTCCTGTCCTTTTTCTTGGGCTGACCTTCCAGACCCTTCCTTAACCCCTGCCCCAGTGTTGTCGGGCTAAGCACTGTAGGACCCTTGGCTAGTTGAGCCTGTGTTGAGGCGGCATCTTCAGGCATGTCCTGTGAGGATTGCATGAAGAGAGATTTCTTGCAATCCCTGCTAGGACATTCCTGCCCGGGCAGATCATCCATATCCTCATCAACATGCTGATAGCCCGAGTCGTCATATGGCTGACTCATCATATCTAACTCACCGTCATAGGCACCTATATTGAGGAACCAAAGAGGGTCCTCCTCCATCTCATCATGCATACTTTGTTCTACGGGGGCAATTACATTAGCCACTATTGGACCCCCTTCATCACGTCATCCGCCGCTCTCACCCGGCACTACAGGCGCAGGTAATTGCGTAGGCGGGGTGGTGGTGTTCATACCTGCTTGTTGATGTGTGGTTATTGGTGTGCTCTCGGCCGGCTCCAAACGAAGAAGATTCTTCGGCCATAGAAGCACCCAACCCTTGCAGTTTCCAATCTGCGGCGGGGTCTCGTCGTCCTCTCCCCCTAGCCGTACTGGAGGAGGCAAATCCTCATGCCCCGATTTCACAGTCGACAAGGTAACCCTGAAGTGCCCACCGGGCATCGGTTGGCTGTGGAACATGAGCTCCAAGGGCTTCGTTATCACCGCCTTTCCCACGTCCACCTTCTGGCCTTTGATCAAGTAGAGTACGGTGCATGGGGTTTTGTCGGCCTGCAAACACATGTCTGCGGCATAAAACATCCAAAAGGCAACGAAAATGGAATATTCTAGATATATGTTGGTGCGACATGTAATTACCGTGAGGGCGTTGAGCTCAGCCAAAGATGAAGGCCTGCCTAGCGCGCCAGAGACTTAGGACAGGCTGCTATGAGCGAGTGCAGGTGCGGGTGCGGGTGCGGGAGCAGGCGCGGTTGCATGAGCAGGTGATGGTGCGGTGGTGTTATTCACCGAGTTGCTCCCGATGAAACTGGGCATGGGGAAATGATCTACCGTCTTGTCTGGATTTTCCTTCGTCCAGTTGATGATAGCCGGGATCAAGTTAGTAGCGAAATCATTTCTGCAGGCATGTACAGCTGCATCGACTGCCTGCTGTAGCAACTCGTTTTTTTCCTCGACTGCTTTTTTTGCGTCCTCAGCTGCTTTTTTCTCGAACGCAAGCTTCACCTTCTCGTCGATGTCCGCCTGACTAAACTTATTTTGCTGCTTCTTGACCTCCGGGCCCTTGTTGTAAAATACCTTCCACGTGGCGCCGTCTCCGGTGCCATGCACACGTCCATATTGCAGCCGCTGGTCCAAAGGGAGTCCCTTAAGTTCATTCAAGGCCCGGTTGAGAGGGGTGTCCCACTTGGGCCTCATCGATGAATACTGGCTTTCGGCTGCAAGCTGGTGTTGCTTCTCCTGCAGAAGGAACATGAACTATTTATGAATATGTAGTTGACTTGATCAGAAGCTAAATGTAAGGTGGTAAAAGAATAATTACCAGTATTCTAATCAATTTCGTCCTGATCGGGTCCGTGTAAAAAAACTTCTTTTCCTTGTCCCACTTGTAGCGAGCCCTGATGAAGTCATGCTCCAAGGGGTTGGTGAACTTCGCGAAGGGGTCTGGGAGACCCGTGGCTTCACGTTCCGCGTCCTCCTTATCCCATATGGGCCTTTTGCCAAGGTAGCCACGGCTTCCGAGGCGATGCTTCCCCGTGTTCCTTTGCTGAAGGCTCTTGAATTTCGCAGCCTTAGTCTTGGCTGCCTCGGTAGCGCAAGTGTCCTTAAACTTTTGGAACTCCTCTTCCGTAAGTGTCAAATTTTCCTCCAGAATCTTGGACAGGGGT
This sequence comes from Thinopyrum elongatum, assembly GCA_011799875.1. NCBI lineage: Eukaryota > Viridiplantae > Streptophyta > Magnoliopsida > Poales > Poaceae > Thinopyrum > Thinopyrum elongatum. The sequence continues at coordinate 506,793,220 of CM022301.1, read as the reverse complement.
TCCTCAGCCTCAATAGCTTGTTTCACCCTCCCTTTCCAGGAGGCCAAATAATTGTTGAACATGCCCATGGCATGATTGTTAATCTTTTTCATCTTCGGATCATCCCACGGTTGTTCTATGCTATCATCCCGGTCGGAGAACTTGAATCTCTTGTGCAACTTCGTCAGGAGCAACTGCCTCAAATGTTCTTTACTCCTTAAGTCATCGTCGTTGATGCTCGCGCATTCCCGTAGGATGCATCCTACTTGGTTCCCATAGCACTTGCGAGGTTCTTCCGGCTCTAATGGCTCAAACTTGCCAGGGGCCATCTCTGTGATCACCAGTCGTCCGATGCCGAGTTTGGTAGGTTTTCGTATCCTCTACTTCTTCTGCTTCTTTTCGGTAGCGGCTTCGGCGCCGGTAGCTTCCCCACTAGCATCTTCCCCGCCGGTACCTTCCCCGCCGGTCTCGGCGCCGACATCGGTGCCGGCGCCGTCGATGTCGATGTCGGCGTCAGTACCATCATCGAGGCCACCCTGCAAACCTTGACAGTGCTTAGCAGACAAAAAGTCGAGGTACTGTTGTTCACCCTCATAATCCATCTCGTCTGCATCTTGGTCAGAAGGCCCGGTTTCTTCGTTGTTCGACATGTTTCATATGATTAAGTCTCCTTGTTTAATTCTAAAACTATAATAAAATGAGAAATGACATAAAAAAAGGTCTATGCTTTGCCGGAATGCCGTTTCCCAGCAAATCCCGGCACTCGATATGCCCTCTTTCTAGCACAAGTCATGCCAAAATTCACGGGAAATTTCGGCATGACCTTTGCTAAAAAGTGGACATATCGAGCATCTGAAATTCACCGAAACGGAAATGAATCAACATTCCGGTGAAACATAGGCCACTCGGATCATTTACCCTGCACAAAATCATCATTTTCCAAATATGACATGTCCAAAACATCACATGTACAAATATGACATGTCCAAATTCCAAATACGACATGTCCACATCACATGCCCACATATCACATGTCCACTTCAAATTTGTATATAAAAGGAAGAAAAATATAGAACTTGAAGAAAAATGCAAGAAGTCATTTTTCTTCACAATATTTGAAACTAAATTCAGCCTACCTAAATTCGAAACCTATATAAATTTTTGTCCTAATTTGAAACCTATATAAATTTATGTCCGAATTTCAAATCTTAGCTAAATTTATGTCCTAATTTGAAACCTAGGGTTCATACTAACTAGGGTTAATCCTAACTAGGGTTCATACTAACTAGGGTTCAAATTGCACCTAGGGTTCATAATATAGCCAAATTAACCTACTAGTTTGATACCTAGCTAAATTCATAACTAAATTCATCACCGCAAAAAAAATAACTACCTACTGCCCTAACTAAATAGATAACCTAATTAATCTACTGCCCTAACTAAATAGACAGCGTAATTAACCTACTGCCCTAACTAAAACCTAAGTAAATTAATCGAAGAACCCTAGCTAGAACTCTAATGGCAGAGAGAGAGGAGCGCTGGGGGGCTTACAGAGGGTGCAGGGCGAGGAGGCAGGACCGACGATGGCCGAGGTTGGGAGGGGAGGAAGTAGAGGAGGGAGGTGTGGCGCGTCGGGGTCGGGCCGGGGCTGGGCGACGGCGACGGAGGCCTGCGGCGTCGTGGTTGGGCCAGGGGCCGAGGGAGGAGGCGCGCGGCGTTGGGGTCGGGGCCGGGCGATGGCGAGGGAGGCATGCGACGTTCGGGTCGGCGCCCGGGCTCCGGCGAGGGCAAGGGCAGGGGCGACGAGGGGGAGAAGAGAGTGGGGGAATTGGGGGAGGAAGGAGAGGAGGGAAGCCCACGTGGGGGGTTATGTAAAAATAACAGTAGCGCTTTTCTTGAAAACGCGCTATAGCTAAGCTATATGAAGTAGCTATAGCGCATTTCTGTAACAGCGCTACTGCTACATAACGTAGCTATAGCGATTTTACTCAACCAGCGCTCCTACTATTGTTTTCATTTTTTATTTTCCTTTTCTTTTCCTGTTTGTTTCTTCTATTTTCTTTTCCTTTAATTTCTTTTCCTTTTCTAACGTGCATGCATGGTATCTAACGTGTGGCAGATCAAGAGGGCACACGATCTTCTTGGCCTCATCCACACAAGTAGGACATAGATTCCCCGCAGGAAGAACATCCTTTAGGTACTTGAGAAGCTCATCGAGGCTAGTGTCGGTCCATTTGTTTTTAGCCTTCATCTTCCAGAGTTCGAGCGTGAAACTCAAGAGGGTCACCTCGGGATCGCAACCATGATACAATGGAGTGTTCGAGTCTACCACCAGTTGCTGTAGCTTGGCCTCCGCTCTAGAAGCAGATCTGTCAGTACTCGTCTCCTTGTGAAGCAGTGCTTGAATATGAGGGTCCCGCACGATTGAACTTAGTACCGACGAAGTCTGCGGCGTGGAGTCCATGTTTTCTCCGCCGGCATGTCCGGCCCCTTCTCCGCCGCCATGTTAGGCCCCTTCTCCGCCGCCATGTCCGGCCTCTTCCCCGCCGCCATGTCCAGCCCCTTCTCCGACGACATTATCAAAAATCTCTTTATTTGTCTTGCCCCGTGTCATCATTGCCTGCCCCGTCGGCGTCCTCAACATCATCATCCTCATCTTCAATTATCCACCGAGTATAGCCATCCATGAAACCAGTCATGAGCAGGTGCGCCATCACAGGACCATCGTCATAGGGGTCGAGCCAAACTCATCCTTTGCATCTTAGACACGGACATAAAATCTCTGTCAGGTTATTTTCTTTCATGTCCTGCACCGCCGACCGCAACCACCTGTCCATCATCGTTCCACTCACCATCAGGAACGCCTGCATGGTAATAATAAACAAATTGATTATAAAAATGCATGCATGCATCAAAGTCATACAAAAATTCGGCATGACCTTCCCTAAAAATAGGACATATAGAGTTTGCCCGGAATTCGCCGAAACAGAAATAAATCGACATTTCGGCAAAACATAGGCAACTCACAAGCACAATTTGGCGGCCACTCATGGCACACACACAATTTCCATCATATCGCCTGATTATGTCATATCGCACACATACACATATTTCCATTCTTGCACAAGCATAAATTTTTAATCACCTATCTCAAGATCGAGCACGGTGATGATGATGTCGATAGGTGTCGCCACACACACCTATGGAATGATCAAAAGTGGACAAAGCTCTTCTTGACAAGGCTAGATCTAGTTAGGGAGGCACATAGGTCACTTCACTAAATGCTAGATCTACCTAGCTAGCTAGTTTGGGAGGAGACAAGTTCAACTAGTGGAGGGGGAAGGAAAAAGAGAAAGGAGATGCATTAATGGAGGTGGTGTAGTTAGCTAGGAGTAATAAAGAGAGAGAAAGATAGGTAGAAGAAGTAGAGTAATGGGGGGAGAAGTAGTGAGGAAGAAGCAAAGTGAGGGAGAGAGGAGGTGGGAGCTAGGGGAAAGTGAAGGAAGAGAGGATGGGGGAGGGGGAGAGGGAGGAAAAAGGTGGTATGGCTGCGGTTTAGCAGTAGCGCTGGCGTAAAACGCGTTGCTGCTAATAAGATAGCAGTAGCGCGCTTCTGGCAGAGGCGCTACTGCTAAGTGGGGCCCGCCACATGGCCAGGTTCAAAATTAGCAGTAGCGAACTACAAAAAAAGCGCTCAACTGCTATTACAATAGCAGTAGCGCGGTTAGCGTGGGCGCGCTACTGCTAAATCTAGCGTGGCGGGAACGGTCAGTCAATTTTAGTAGTAGCGTTGTTCTACCGAGCCGCGCTACTGCTAAGTTGGTAGCAGTAGCGCCTGTTTATGGCCCGTGCTACTGCTAATTAGCAGTAGTGCCCTTTCTTGTCTAGCGCTACTGCTAAGATTCTGTGTATAAGGTTTTCCCTAGTAGTGTTAATGATTTATTTTGAGCTAAATGACCCTGAAATTGAGAAGCACTACAAATGAACTCTGAAAAGGTTGAAAGTTGTCATGGATCATAATTTCACCCACATAGCATGTGCTAGAAAGTTGAGAGGGTTACGGGAAAAACTGGATGCACTTCGTGTACAAACTAGACAATCTCTTTCGAAGTATCAGGGTTTCGAACGAAAACTCCTCTACTACAAAGGGATTTCTTTTTTTAAAAACTTATTTGAACTCCAGACTTTTTGTGCGTTCAAAATGCACCTTTCAAAGCCACATCATCAATTTTCAACCCTTTTCTGACTTCATTTGCTATTTTTCATGCATTTAATGATTTATATTGAGCTAAATGACCCTACAATTGACAAGCACTACAAATGAACTCTGAAAAGGTTGAAACTTGGCAGGGATTATAATTTCACCCACATAGCATGTGCTAAAAAGTTGAGAGGGTTACGGGAAAAACTGGATGCACTTCGTGTACACACTGGACAATCTCTTTCGAAGTATCAGGGTTTCGGACGAAAACTCATCTACTACAAAAGGGATTTCATTTTTTTAACTTATTTTAACTCTAGACTTTTTGTGTGTTCAAAATGCACCATTCAAAGCCACATCATCATTTTCAACCTTTGTGTACTTCAGTTGCTATTTTCATGCATTAATGATTTATTTGTAGCTAAATGTACCCTGAAATTGACCAGCACTACAATGACACACTGAAAATGCTGAAACTTGGCATGGTATCATAATTTCACCCACATAGCATGTGCTAAAAGTTGAGAGTGTTACGGGAAAAACTAGATGCACTTCGTGTACAAACTAGACAATCTCTTTCAAAGTATCAGGTTTCGGACGAAAACTCATCTACTACAAAGGGATTTCTTTTTTTAAATTCTATTTAACTCTAGACTTTTGGTGTGTTCAAAATGCACCTTTCAAAGCCACATCATCAATTTTCAACGCTTTCTGACTTCATTTGCTATTTTTCATGCATTTAATTTATTTTTAGCTAATGACCCTGAAATTGACAAGCACTACAAATGAACTCTGAAAAGTTGAAACTTGGCTTGGATCATAATTTCACCCACATAGCATGTGCTAAAAAGTTGAGAGGGACGGGAAAAACTAGATGCACTTCGTGTACACACTGGACAATCTCTTTCGAAGTATCGGTTTCGGACGAAAACTCATCTTACAAAGGGTTTCTTTTTTTAACCTATTGAACTATAGACTTTTTTATGTGTTCAAAAGCACCTTTCAAAGCCACATCATCATTTCCAACACTTTTCTGACTCATTTGTTATTTTTCATCATTTAATGATTTATTTTGAGCTAAATGACCCTGAATTGACAAGCACTACAAATGAACTCAAAAGGTTGAAACTTGCATGGATCATAATTTCACCCACATAGCAGGGGTAAAAGTTGGAGGTTTACGGGAAAAACTGGATGCACTTCGTGTACACACTGGACAATCTCTTTCGAAGTATCAGGTTTCGGACGAAAACTCATCTACTACAAAGGGATTTCATTTTTTAACTTTTTAACTCTAGATTTTGTGTGTTCAAAATGCACCATTCAAAGCCACACATCAATTTTCAACCCTTTTGTGCTTCATTGCTATTTTTCATGCATTTAATGATTTATTTTGAGCTAAATGACCCTGAAATTGACAAGCACTACAAATGAACTCTGAAAATGCTGAACTTGGCATGGTACTCATAATTTCACCACACTAGAATGTGCTAAAAAGTTGAGAGTTTACGGGAAGAACTAGATCACTTCGTGTACAAACTAGACAATCTCTTCGAAGTATCAGGGTTTCGGACGAAAACTCATCTACTACAAAGGGTTCATTTTTTTAAACTTATTTTAACTCTAGACTTTTGTGTGTTCAAAATGCACCTTTCAAGCCAATCATCAATTTTCAACCCTTTTTACTTCATTTGCTATTTTTCATGCATTTAATGATTTATTTTGAGCTAAATGACCCTGAAATTGACAAGCACTACAAATAACTCTGAAAATGTTAAACTTGGCATGGTATCATAATTCACCCACATAGCATGTGCTAAAAGTTGAGAGTGTTACGGGAAAAAACTAGATGCACTTCGTGTACAAACTAGACAATCTCTTTGAAGTATCAGGGTTTCGGACAAAACTCATCTACTACAAGGGATTTCATTTTTTAAACTTATTTTAACTCTAGACTTTTTGTGTTTCAAAATGCACCTTCAAGGCCACATCATCAATTTTCAACCCTTTTCTGACTTCATTTGCTATTTTCATGCATTTAATGATTATTTTGAGCTAAATGACCCTGAAATTGACAACACTACAAATGAACTCTGAAAATGTGAAACTTGAATGGTATCATAATTTCACCCACATAGCATGTGCTAAAAAGTTGAGAGGGTTACGAAAACTAGATGCACTTCTGTACAAACTGGACAATCTCTTTCAAAGTATCAGGGGTTCGGACGAAACTCATCTACTACAAAGGATTTCTTTTTTTTAACCTATTTGAACTATGAATTTTTATGTGTTTCAAATGCACCTTTCAAAGCCACATCATCAATTTCAACATTTTTTGATTTCATTTGCTATTTTTCAGCATTTAATGATTTATTTTGAGCTAAATGACCCTGAAATTGACGCACTACAAATGAATTCTGAAAGGTTGAAACTTGGCATGGATCATAATTTCCCACATAGCATGGTCTAAAAAGTTGAGAGGGTTACGGGAAAAACTGGATGCACTTCTGTACACACTGGACACTCTGTTCGAGTATTAGGGTTTCGGACGAAAACTCCTACTACAAAAGGGATTTCATTTTTTAAACTTATTTTAACTCTAGACTTTTTGTGTGTTCAAAATGCACCTTTCAAAGCCACATCATCAATTTTCAACCCTTTTGTGACTTCATTTGCTATTTTCATGCTTTAATGATTTATTTTGAGCTAATGACCCTGAATTGACAAGCACACAAATGAACTCTGAAAATTCTGAAACTTGGCATGGTATCATAATTTCACCCACATAACATGTGCTAAAAAGTGAAGTGTTACGGGAAAAACTAGATACACTTGTACAAACTAAACAATTCTTTCGAAGTATCAGGGTTTCGGACGAAAACTCTACACAAAGGTTGCATTTTTTTTAAACTTATTTAACACTAGACTTTTTGTGTGTTCAAAATGCACCTTTCAAAGCCACATCATCAATTTTCAACCCTTTTCTGACTTCATTTTTATTTTCATGCATTTAATGATTTATTTTGAGCTAAATACCCTGAAATTGACAAGCACTACAAATACTCTAAAAATGTGAAACTTGGCATGGTATCATAATTTCACCACCATAGAATGTGCTAAAAAGTTGAGAGTGTTCAGGGAAAACTAGACACTTCGTGTACAACTAGACAATCCTTTCGAAGTATCAGGTTTCGGACGAAACTCATCTACTACAAAGGGATTTCATTTTTTAAAACTTATTTTAACTCTAGACTTTTTGTGGTGTTCAAAATGCACCTTTCAAGCCATCATCAATTTTCAACCCTTTTGTGACTTCATTTGCTATTTTCCTGCATTAATGATTTATTTTGAGCTAAATGACCCGGAAATTGACAAGCACTACAAATGAACTCTGAAATGTGAAACTTGGCATGGATCATAATTTCACCCACATAACATGTGCTAAAGTTGAGAGTTGTTACGGGAAAAACTAGATACACTTCGTGTACAACTAGACAATCTCTTTCGAAGTATCAGGGTTTCGGACGAAACATCTACTACAAAGGGTTCATTTTTTAAACTTATTTTACACTAGACTTTTTGTGTGTTCAAAATGCACCTTTCAAAGCCACATCATCATTTTCAACCTTTTCTGACTTCATTTGCTATTTTTCATGCATTTAATGATTATTTTGAGCTAAATGACCCTGAAATTGACAAGCACTACAAATGAACTCTGAATGTTGAAACTGGCATGGTATCATAATTTCACACACATACATGTGCTAAAAAGTTGAGAGGTTACGGGAAAAACTAGATGCCTCGTGTACAAACTATACAATCTCTTTCGAAGTATCAGGGTTTCGGACGAAAACTCATCTCTACAAAGGGATTTCATTTTTTTTAAAACTATTTTAACTCTAGACTTTTGTGTGTTCAAATGCACCTTTCAAACCACATCATCAATTTTCAACCCTTTTCTTGACTTCATTTGCTATTTTTCATGCATTTAATGATTTATTTTGAGTCAAATGACCCTGAAATTGACAAGCACTACAATGAACTCTGAAAATGTTGAAACTTGGCATGGTATCATAATTTCACCCACATAGCATGTGCTAAAAAGTTGAGAGGGTAAGGGAAAACTAGATTTCTCGTGTACAAACTGGACAATCTCTTTCGAAGTATCAGGGTTCGGACGAAAACTCATCTACTACAAAGGGATTTCTTTTTTTTAAACCATTTGACTATAGACTTTTAGGTGTTCAAAATGCACCTTTCAAAGCCACATCATCAATTTTCAACACTTTTTCTGACTTCATTTGTTATTTTTCATGCATTTAATGATTTATTTTAGCTAAATGACCTGAAATTGACAACACTACAAATGAACTCTGAAATGTTGAAACTTGGCATGGTTCATAATTTCACCCACATAGCATGTGCTAAAAAGTTGAGATGTTACGAGAAAAACTAGAGATGCACTTCGTGTACACACTAGACAACTCTTTCGAAGTATCAGGTTTCGGACGAAAACTCATCTACTACAAAGGGATTTCATTTTTTTAAACTATTTTAACTCTAACTTTTTGTGTGTTCAAATGCACCTTTCAAAGCCACATCATCAATTTTCAACCCTTTTCTGACTTCATTTGCTATTTTTCATGCATTTAATGATTTTTTTGAGCTAAATGACCCTGAAATTGACAAGCACTACAATGAACTCTGAAAATGTTGAAACTTGGCATGGTATCATATTTTCACCCACATAGCATGTGCTAAAAGTTTGAGATGGTTATGAAAAACTAGATGCACTTCGTGTACAAACTGGACAATCTCTTTCGAAGTATCAGGGTTTCGGACGAAAACTCATCTACTACAAAGGGATTTCTTTTTTTTAACCTATTTGAACTATAGACTTTTTATGTGTTCAAAATGCACCTTTCAAAGCCACATCATCAATTTCCAACACTTTTCTGACTTCATTTGTTATTTTTCATGCATTTAATGATTTATTTTGAGCTAAATGACCCTGAAATTGACAAGCACTACAAATGAACTCTGAAAAGGTTGAAACTTGGCATGGATCATAATTTCACCCACATAGCATGTGGTAAAAAGTTGAGAGGGTTACGGGAAAAACTGGATGCACTTCGTGTACACACTGGACAATCTCTTTCGAAGTATCACGGTTTCGGACGAAAACTCATCTACTACAAAAGGGATTTCATTTTTTAACATGTTTTAACTCTAGATTTTTGTGTGTTCAAAATGCACCATTCAAAGCCACATCATCAATTTTCAACCCTTTTGTGACTTCATTTGCTATTTTTCATGCATTTAATGATTTATTTTGAGCTAAATGACCCTGAAATTGACAAGCACTACAAATGAACTCTGAAAATGCTGAAACTTGGCATGGTACCATAATTTCACCAACATAGAATGTGCTAAAAAGTTGAGAGTGTTACGGGAAGAACTAGATACACTTCGTGTACAAACTAGACAATCTCCTTCGAAGTATCAGGGTTTCGGACGAAAACTCATCTACTACAAAGGGATTTCATTTTTTTAAACTTATTTTAACTCTAGACTTTTTGTGTGTTCAAAATGCACCTTTCAAAGCCACATCATCAATTTTCAACCCTTTTCTGACTTCATTTGCTATTTTTCATGCATTTAATGATTTATTTTGAGCTAAATGACCCTGAAATTGACAAGCACTACAAATTAACTCTGAAAATGTTGAAACTTGGCATGGTATCATAATTTCACCCACATAGCATGTGCTAAAAAGTTGAGAGTGTTACGGGAAAAACTAGATGCACTTCGTGTACAAACTAGACAATCTCTTTTGAAGTATCAGGGTTTCGGACGAAAACTCATCTACTACAAAGGGATTTCATTTTTTTAAACTTATTTTAACTCTAGACTTTTTGTGTGTTCAAAATGCACCTTTCAAAGCCACATCATCAATTTTCAACCCTTTTCTGACTTCATTTGCTATTTTTCATGCATTTAATGATTTATTTTGAGCTAAATGACCCTGAAATTGACAAGCACTACAAATGAACTCTGAAAATGTTGAAACTTGGAATGGTATCATAATTTCACCCACATAGCATGTGCTAAAAAGTTGAGAGGGTTACGGGAAAAACTAGATGCACTTCATGTACAAACTGGACAATCTCTTTCAAAGTATCAGGGGTTCGGACGAAAACTCATCTACTACAAAGGGATTTCTTTTTTTTAACCTATTTGAACTATAGAATTTTTATGTGTTCAAACTGCACCTTTCAAAGCCACATCATCAATTTTCAACAGTTTTTTGATTTCATTTGCTATTTTTCAAGCATTTAATGATTTATTTTGAGCTAAATGACCCTGAAATTGACAAGCACTACAAATGAATTCTGAAAAGGTTGAAACTTGGCATGGATCATAATTTCACCCACATAGCATGTGCTAAAAAGTTGAGAGGGTTACGGGAAAAACTGGATGCACTTCGTGTACACACTGGACAATCTGTTTCGAAGTATTAGGGTTTCGGACGAAAACTCACCTACTACAAAAGGGATTTCATTTTTTTAAACTTATTTTAACTCTAGACTTTTTGTGTGTTCAAAATGCACCTTTCAAAGCCACATCATCAATTTTCAACCCTTTTGTGACTTCATTTGCTATTTTTCATGCATTTAATGATTTATTTTGAGCTAAATGACCCTGAAATTGACAAGCACTACAAATGAACTCTGAAAATGCTGAAACTTGGCATGGTATCATAATTTCACCCACATAACATGTGCTAAAAAGTGAAGAGTGTTACGGGAAAAACTAGATACACTTCTTGTCAATTTCAGGGTCTTTAGCTCAAAATAAATCATTAAAGCATGAAAAATAGAAACGAAGTCAAAAAGGGTTGAAATTATGATGTGGCTTTGAATGGTGCATTTTGAACACACAAAAAGTCTGGAGTTAAAATAAGTTACAAATGAAATCCCTTTGTAGTAGATGAGTTTCGTCCGAAACCTGAACTTCGAAAGAGTTCTCTAGTTTGTACACGAAGTGCATCCAGTTTTCCCGTAACACTCTCAAATTTTTAGCACAGTGCTATGTGGCTGAAATTATGATACCATGCCAAGTTTCAACTTTTCAGAGTTCATTTGCAGTGCTTGTCAATTTTAGGGTCATTTAAATCAATAAATCATTTATGCATGTAAAATAGCAATGAAGTCACAAAAGGGTTGAAAATTGATGATGTGGCTTTGAAAGGTGCATTTTGAACACACAAAAAGTCTAGAGTTAAATAGTTAAAAAAAAGAAATCCCTTTGTAGTAGATGAGTTTTCGTCCGAAACCTGATACTTCGAAAGAGATTGTCTAGTTTGTACACGAAGTGCATCCAGTTTTTCCCGTAACACTCTCAACTTTTTAGCACATGCTATGTGGGTGAAATATGATACCATCCAAGTTTCAACATTTCAGAGTTCATTCGTAGTGCTTGTCAATTTCAAGGTCATTAGCTCAAAATAAAATCATTAAATGCATAAAAATAGCAAATGAAGTCAAAAAGGGTTGAAAATGATGATGTGGCTTGAATGGTGCATTTGAACACACAAAAAGTCTAGAGTTAAAATAAGTTAAAAAATGAAATCCCTTTGTAGTAGAGAGTTTTCGTCTGAAACCCTCATAGTTCGAAAGAGATTGTCAGTGTGTACACGAAGTGCATTCCGTTTTTCCCGTAACCCTCTCAACTTTTTAGCACATGCTATGGGGGTGAAATTATGATCCATGCCAAGTTTCAAACTTTCAGAGTTCATTTGTAGTGCTTGTCATTTCAGGGTATTTAGCTCAAAATAAATCATTAAATGCATGAAAAATAGCAAATGAAGTCCAAAAGGGCTGAAAATTGATGATGTGGCTTTGAAAGGTGCATTTTGAACACCAAAAAGTCTAGAGTTAAAATAAGTTAAAAAATGAAATCCCTTTGTAGTAGATGAGTTTTCGTCCGAAACCCTGATACTTGAAAGTGTTGTCCAGTTTGTACACGAAGTGCATCTAGTTTTCCGAACCCTCTCAACTTTTTAGCACATGCTATGTGGTGTGAATTATGATACCATGCCATGTTTCAACATGTTCAGAGTTCATTTGTAGTGCTTGTCAATTTCAGGGTCATTTAGCTCAAAAAAATCATTAAATGCATGAAAATAGCAAATGAAGTCACAAAAGGGTTGAAAATTGATGATGTGGCCTTGAAAGGTGCATTTTGAACACACAAAAAGTCTAGAGTTAAAATAAGTTTAATAAAATGAATCCCTTTGTAGTAGATGAGTTTTCGTCTGAAACCCTGATACTTCGAAAGAGATTGTCTAGTTTGTACACGAAGTGCATTAGTTTTTCCGTACACTCCCAACTTTTAGCACATGCTATCGGGTGAAAATTATGATACCATGCCAAGTTTCAGCATTTTAGAGTTCATTTGTAGTGCTTGTCATATTCAGGGCCATTAGCTCAAAATAAATCATTAAATGCATGAAAAATAGCAAATGAAGTCACAAAAGGGTTGAAAATTGATGATGTTGTTGAATGGTGCATTTTAACACACAAAAAATCTAGAGTTAAAATAAGTTTAAAAAAATGAAATCCCTTTTGTAGTAGATGAGTTTTCGTCCGAAACCTGATACTTAGAAAGAGATTGTCCAGTGTGTACAAAAGGTGCATCCAGTTTTTCCTCGTAACCCTCTCAACTTTTTAGCACATGCTATGTGGGTGAAATTACGATCCATGCCAAGTTTCAACCTTTTCAAAGTTCATTTGTAGTGCTTGCAATTTCAGGGTCATTTAGCTCAAAATAAATCATTAAATGCATGAAAAATAGCAAATGAAGTCAGAAAAGGGTTGAAAATTGATGATGTGGCTTTGAAAGGTGCATTTTGAACACATAAAAAGTCTAGAGTTCAAATAAGTTTAAAAAAAAGAAATCCCTTTGTAGTAGATTAGTTTTTGTCCGAACACTGATACTTCGAAAGAGATTGTCCAGTTTGTACACGAAGTGCATCTAGTTTTTCCCGTAACCCTCTCAACTTTTTAGCACATGCTTGTGGGGTGAAATTATGATACATGCCAAGTTTCAACATTTTTAGAGTTCATTTGTAGTGCTTGTCAATTTCAGGGTCATTTAGCTCAAAATAAATCATTAAATGCATGAAAAATAGAAAATGAAGTCAGAAAAGGGTTGAAAATTGATGATGTGGCTTTGAAAGGTGCATTTTGAACACACAAAAAGTCTAGTGTTAAATTAAGTTTAAAAAATTGAAATCCCTTTGTAGTAGATGAGTTTTCGTCCGAAACCCTGATACTTCGAAAGAAATTGTCTAATTTGTACACAAAGTGTATCTAGTTTTCCCGTAACACTCTCAACTTTTTGGCACATGCTTTGTGGGTGAAATTATGATACCATGCCAAGTTTCAGCCTTTTTAGAGTTCATTTGTAGTGCTTGTCAATTTCAGGGTCATTTAGCTCAAAATAAATCATTAAATGCATGAAAAATAGCAAATGAAGTCACAAAAGGGTTGAAAATTGATGATGTGGCTTTGAATGGTGCATTTTGAACACACAAAAATCTAGAGTGAAAATAAGTTTAAAAAATGAAATCCCTTTTGTAATAGATGAGTTTCGTCCGAAACCCTAATACTTCGAAAGAGATTGTCCAGTTGGTACACGAAGGCATCCAGTTTCCCGTAACCTCCTAACTTTTTAGCACATGCTATGTGGGTGAAATTATGATCCATGCCAAGTTTCAACCTTTTCAGAGTTCATTGTGAGTGCTTGTCAATTTTCAGGGTCATTTAGCTCAAAATAAATCATTAAAGCATGAAAAATAGCAAATGAAGTCAGAAAAGTGTTGTGAAAATTGATGATGGGCTTTGAAAGGTGCAGTTTTGAACACATAAAAAGTCTATAGTTCAAATAGGTTTTAAAAAAAAGAAATCCCTTTGTAGTAGATGAGTTTTCGTCCGAACCCTGATACTTGAAAGAGATTGTCCAGTTTGTACATGAAGTGCATCTAGTTTTTCCCGTAACCCTCTCAACTTTTTAGCACATGCTATGTGGGTGAAATTATGATACCATTCCAGTTTCAACATTTTCAGAGTTCATTTGTAGTGCTGTCAATTTCAGGGTCATTTAGCTCAAAATAAATCTAAATGCATGAAAAATAGCAAATGAAGTCAGAAAAGGGTTGTGAAAATTGATGATGTGGCTTTGAAAGGTGCATTTTGAACACACAAAAAGTCTAGAGTTAAAATAAGTTAAAAAAAATGAAATCCCTTTGTAGTAGATGAGTTTTCGTCGAAACCCTGATACTTCGAAAGAGATTGTCGTTTGTACACGAGTGTATTAGTTTTTCCCGTAACACTCTCAACTTTTTAGCAAATGTTATGTGGGTGAAATTATGATCATGCCAAGTTTCAGCATTTTCAGAGTTCATTTGTAGTGCTTGTCAATTTCAGGGTCATTTAGCTCAAAATAAATCATTAAATGCATGAAAATAGCAAATGAACTCACAAAAGGGTTGAAAATTGATGATGTGGCTTTGAATGGTGCATTTTGAACACACAAAAATCTAGAGTGAAAAAAGTTAAAAAATGAAATCCCTTTGTAGTAGATGAGTTTTCGTCCGAAACCCTAATACTTCGAAAGAGATTGTCCAGTGTGTACACGAAGTGCATCCAGTTTTTCCCGTAACCCTCTCAACTTTTTAGCACATGCTACGTGGGGGAAATTATGATCCATGCCAAGATTCAACCTTTTCAGAGTTCATTTGTAGTGCTTGTCAATTTCAGGGTCATTTAGCTCAAAATAAATCATTAAATGCATGAAAAATAGCAAATGAAGTCACAAAAGTGTTGAAAATTGATGATGTGGCTCTCAAAGGTGCATTTTGAACACATAAAAAGTCTATAGTTCAAATAGGTTTAAAAAAAAGAAATCCCTTTGTAGTAGATGAGTTTTCGTCCGAACCCCTGATACTTTGAAAGAGATTGTCCGGTTTGTACACGAAGTGCATCTAGTTTTCCCGAACCCCCTCAACTTTTTAGACACATGCTAGTGGGTGAAATTATGATACCATGCCAAGTTTCAACATTTTCAGAGTTCATTTGTAGTGCTTGTCAATTTCAGGGTCATTAGCTCAAAATAAATCATTAAATGCATGAAAAATAGCAAATGAAGTCAGAAAAGGGTTGAAAATGTTGATGTGGCTTTGAAAGGTGCATTTTGAACAACAAAAAAGTCTAGAGTTAAAAATAGTTGAAAAAAAGAAATCCTTGTAGTAGATGAGTTTTCGTCCGAACCCCTGATACTTCGAAACAGATTGTCTAGTTTGTACACGAAGTGCATCTAGTTTTTCCCGTAACACTCTCAACTTTTTAGCACATGCTATGTGGGTGAAATTATGATACCATGCCAAGTTTCAACATTTTCAGAGTTCATTTGTAGTGCTTGTCAATTTCAGGGTCATTTAGTTCAAAATAAATCATTAAATGCATGAAAAATAGCAAATGAAGTCAGAAAAGGGTTGAAAATGATGATGTGGCTTGAAAGGTGCATTTTAACCACACAAAAGTCTAGAGTTAAAATAGTTGAAAAAAAGGAATCCCTTTGTGTAGATGAGTTTTGTCCGAACCCTGATACTTCGAACAGATTGTCAGTTGTACACGAAGTGCATCTAGTTTTTCCCGTACACTCTCAACTTTTTAGCACATGCTATGTGGGGTGAAATTATGATACCATGCCAAGTTTCAACATTTTCAGAGTTCATTGTAGTGCTTGTCAATTTCAGGGTCATTTAGCTAAAATAAATCATTAAATGCATGAAAAATAGCAAATGAAGTCAGGAAAGGGTTGAAAATTGATGATGTGGCTTGAAAAGGTGCATTTTGAACACACAAAAAGTCTA
>CM022301.1:506754798-506772044 GCA_011799875.1 Thinopyrum elongatum | reverse complement strand
TCGAAGCTCAGTGAGTAGAAAAGGGTGTAGGGGTGCGCCGAGCGGATCGGAGTCTGGGAAAAGGTAAAGCGCCTCGGCGTCGAGACTCGATGTGGTGGGCTCGGGGTGGGGTATGCAGGATACAACACGAGTCGGAGCGAGGGGAAATCACGGAAGGGGGAAAGGGCGGTCGGTGGTTGGGAGGTGAGCGGCTGCGAGGAGAGCTATGCGGCTGTCCAAGGTGGGAACGACAGGTCGGGTTGGTGGTGGGGTTCGCATCGGCGCATACGAAAAGGAACGGAGATACGGAGACGAGGTGCGCGTACGGGGGGGTGCGGTGAGGCGCTTGCGGGGTAAAGGGGTGGGGCTCGGGGAGAAAGTCCCGATCGAGGTGCGGGCCAAACTTTCGGTGACGAGGTCGTCGGCGACGGAACCGCGACGGAAGAGCGAGGGGGTGTCAGGTACCCGTATCGGAAAGGCTCGGGCGACGAACTATCCACCCAAGCAGGGCGTCGGTTGTGGCGAAGGCGGAACGCGGGGCGTGAAAAAAACCAGCACAGGGGGGAAAAAAAAGTAGGGAAAAAGTTGGGAATAATGGGTGTGTCGGACGCGAGGGACGAAGGGTCCGGTTGAAAGTCCCGGGGAGGTGCTATCGGCCCGAAGATCCCTATCAAAGTGGTGAATCAAGGAGTTGGGAAGGGGGGGCTAACGGAATAGGGGTAGGGCGTCTCCTTGAGGGGCTGAGGGCGTACGGCAAAAGAGAAAACGGGCGTCGTGACTAGGGAGGGGGGGGCGGAGACGGATAGTGGGGAGAGGTCGCAACCACGAGTCCAAGAGCAGTATTAAGGGGGGGGGTGTGGAGGAGGAGAGGATAAACAGAGGGGGGGGGGAGTGGGTGGGGAGTCGGGAAAATGTAGGTTAGGTCGGAGCGGAAGGAAAAAGTCGCCGGGGGGGGGGCCGGGCTTTACTTATCCGGCCGGCTAAGGCCGCCTGGGCTTCCCCGGGCTTGCTGGGCCGAGGCCCAGTCGGGGGGGGCGTAAAAAAAGGGGGTGAGGGGGGGGTTTTGCTCTTTTTTATTGGTGCCTTTTTGTTTCTTTTTCCTTGTTCTTGTTCCTCTTTTCCTCTCGATGTTAACTGGTTTAAGGGGGGGGCCCCGAAATTGTGTTAGGGTGGGTGTACAAGGGGGAAGTGTGACCTATTACATAACTACCATTGCAGTTATTCCATTAACGCCTGAAAAGTGTAGTGTTTTGGGCCCAAGACATAATGGGTCCGATATTGTATTTTGCAGATTTAATAAATGGTTATAAATATAGCTTCATCCACGTGTTTTGAGTTGTTTCGGAGTCACTTATTCCACTTCCAATAGTTGTGGTTACATTTTAGAATAGCCTCGAAGGTGGAGCTATTGTTATTGCTCTGACATTTTAGTTTCGAAGGTGTTGGGACAACTTTGTAGTATTCCACTTTACATGTGTAACTTTGAATTTGAGACTTACGGAGTTGACATGCGGAATAATTATGGCGGGAATGGATAGGGATTAATATGCGGCGACTAGGGGTAATCGGAGGAAAATCTGACATGCCGCATCAAAGGGAGTGGGTGGATCTCTATGTAGCGTTAATGAGGTCAATATGGTGTTAACAATACTCCTCCGGGACTACAAGAAAGCTGGCGGGTAAACGGGCCAGGGATGGGGTTAGGGTAGGTGGTAAAAAGAAACAAAGGAAAGCGGGGTATTACATCAAAAAAAAGAAAAGAGGGGGGGGCGGGAAAAGGTTTGAGAGAGACCGAAGGGAACGCTCCAAATCACGGTAAAGTACCCAAGTTGCGGTTTAAATCGATCCTCAGGGAATGGTTTGTACCAAACTGGGAACCTTGAAGGAACTTGATAGACCTCTGTCTTGTGGGGCGACGGCTTCGCATATGATGCGGAGAATGCGGGGGGAGCGGGCAGGATGGGCTCGTTATAAGGAGAAGAAAGGGTCTTGTTGCAGGGGTATCAAGCATAATGGGGCGGTAAGATCTACTCTAGACTCCGACTCGCGGGTGAGGGGGTCTTTGAACATACGGCGGAGTAATTGTACTGGAAGCAACTCGTAAAGAAACCTAGAGGAAAGGGTTCGGGTTAAAATTTCGCAACTTATCTGTGGCACAACTGCTGACCACGGTCCTATTCAAGAGGAAGACAGTGAAGAGGACCGAAGATAGCGGAGGCATCTAAGCTTGCCCTTGATTCCCGAAGTCAGGTGGTGTGACGCGTGTGGAAAAAGAAAAAAATCATAAGCGGTTGTGACTCTGAAGATGAGGCCGTTTTCGCCGTTGTATGGAAGGAACGGCGAATCTTTGTGTTTGCGTCGGATATCTGACCTCTTTTGGACGTGACATGAGCAGGGGGGGGGGGGGTCTTCAAATCGCCGCGAGCAGGGCTAACAATGATCTTCTGAAACCAAGGTTGGATAATATCGATCGGGAAAAACCGAAGAAAAAGGAGACGTAAATCCCCAGAAAAAAATTTAACTGACCATTTAGAGGAGATATATCAGTGACGACTTATCGTCCAGTACAATACTATGCAAGGAGGGTGTGATTAGCCATCGTTCAGAACTTGACTTGAGATAGCATGTTATAGTCGGTAAAAAGAGAAGGTGTCGCGGCATTGGGAGAGGAGGTTCTTGCCCATTTCCCTCGCGAAGATATGAAAACAAAACAAGGGCTCGAAAAGCAATAGGTCTTGCGCGGAAAACTTGGTTGGAGCCAGTCGTGTACAGAGCTTGTCCCCTTTGATAAAAACCTGGGGTGAAAAGCGGGTGCTGGGGAAAAAGGACAGAGAGGTGACAGGTTCCCAGTAAGAGGCAAATGTCTTGGAAGGAGGGCTTAAAGCCCAGAAGTCTTTGAAGTGAATAGCCTGCCACGGTCTAACTGATAACCCAGTGGAATACCGTGAGGAAACAATGTCGTGGAACAAATGGGTAATAAACAGTTGCGGAAGAGAGCTGACTACTGTCCATGATCGTCCTCTGGGTGTGACTGGGCTCGAAATGTGGGGGAAGCAAACCTTGGTGGAAAAGTGGCGTTCAGTGTACCGTACAGAGAATAAGCATCAATTACCTTTCTGGTGTATTTGGTAAACACGCATGGGGTGAAAGTAACGTCTCATTTCAAACATGCTTCCCGGAGTTTCCCATTTAAAAGCAGTGAACAAAGCATGTGGTTTGCAAGGAAGCGGGAAGAGAGTTACCGGCGGGACCTTAGGGGAATGAAGTGTTACTGCTGTAAAATGGTGACAGCGAGCTGCAGACCAGTCACTTGGGCAGGGCGAAGCATAGCGACAATGTCTTGTCTTTCATGTTTGTGTGGATGTGACACGGCAGATAATCTTTGACGGGGGGGATTTCTTGGTGTGATAGGCAGGGGGTATTTCGTCGCTGGGGAAGAGGTGCCAGAAAGTGTAAAGGGGATTAAAAAAATGAGTAGGGCAACGGAGGTGTGCTTGGTAGAGTCTGAAGAGTGCAATTGACAACCGGACCGGCCGTCAAGGGCTGGAGTGCATACCCGCCAAGGTGTTGAAAACCATTATAAGAGGGACCACTAGACTACTTTTACGCGAACAATGTGCCAGTACATCACTAGTGGAAGAACGAGGCCTGTCCTTCAGCATGCAGTATAAGGGCGGTCTTAGGATGCAATTGGTGGGCTTGGAGAAGTCATATAGGAAAGCGGGGCTGGGGGCGAAAAAGGAAAAGGCTTCTTGTATCTGTTCTCACGAGATCTGGTTTAGCAACCGATGTGTATTAAGAGAACCCCCTAGAAGGGAACAGAGCGGGGTGGGTGTGTGAGTGTGGTTCATTTTGTAGGAACCTTCAGGAGGGGACGAGTGCTCCGAGGAGTAACATGTGGAATTCAGCTTTCTGAATTCTTCAATAGCGAAGGTTGAACTTCGTGGGGAAACTGGAGGTGACTGCAATAAGACTTGTGGCCTCGAAGGCAGTCGGCCAATTGACCTTAGCCTTAGGGGTGCACCAGGGGTATAAAAATAGCCACCAAGTGAAAAATCCATCCGCTAAGGTACGGATCCCGCCAGGGCGCATAACTCTGAATTGACGGGGAGTTTATCATGGTGTCTTGTGCGTGGGGGAGTAACAGTACTTCTGATCATGAATGATCGGTGTGATCTCTCAACGATTACGCAAAAAGCTGAAGTAATGTAATGGGTCGCCACACTAGTGTTGTAGTTGGCAGTGTATGGGCGGCGCAACTCAGGAGGTCAGGTATGTACTTGGGGGTTAATGGTGGGCTGCTTTCGTTAAAAAAAAGGAGGAACAAGGAGGCTTGGGGGGGACGGGGAAGGAGGGGCAGGTTCTAGACAGCTAAAGCAATCAAGCAATTTACTCTATCGGTCTGTGCATAGTACACCTGGGGGAGAGAGGGGGGGGGTCCCGCCTGCGGCTAATCCTTAGGGCTGCGGTGATTCGCGTCACAAATATGGGGGACTATACACGCGAAAATC
Source organism: Thinopyrum elongatum (assembly GCA_011799875.1). Lineage (NCBI taxonomy): Eukaryota > Viridiplantae > Streptophyta > Magnoliopsida > Poales > Poaceae > Thinopyrum > Thinopyrum elongatum. The sequence goes on along the minus strand of CM022301.1, from coordinate 506,767,554 downwards.
CATTGGTAATCGGAGGGCAGAGCACTGGGGGGGTCGAAAATCAAACATTGTTGCTTGATGAGCTGTCGGAAACTTTTCCATTGACACTTTTGACCGTGGGGCCGACAGGGGGGAAATGGCGAACGACAAAGAGGGCTGTTGAACGCCTTGTATTAAAAATAGCGGTTAGGGTCAGAGTAGGCTTGGCGATCTTGGAGAAGTCTCAGAGGGGGGAGAAAGCCAAATAGCGGCAATAGCTGTCTGAGGGGGTGCCGAGAAGGAGGGAACTCGTGCACGTTGGGTGGGTGGAAGAAAACTGTTCGTTTGGAGGGGGAGAGCCCAATCAGAATAAAAGACAAATCCATGGGGGAGACTTCGTCGTCTGGGGGGGGGGTGGTTATGGACTCAAAATGTGATAACACCGGTACCAAGTCCTTGGAGAAACTGAGGGGCATGCCCAAAGGGTTGTTACAACTGTTACTAAGGGGGAAGATTGTCGGTGAAGCCATAATCACTACAGCTTGGTACACCACTTATCATGAGGTAATGGTAATATCTGGCGAATGCGCGGGAAGATTTTTCCAAGAAACAAAGTCTAATAAATAGTGGGTGGGTCAGCATGTCTCCGGTCTGTGTTCTTTGGATATACTAGGAGGACAAAATAGTCAATAGCCCAAGAAACCAAGGGAGCGAGACGCAAACGAAATGGTAATGTCGCAAGTGTTCAATTCCATGGAAGTATATCAATTCGATCAGTGACTGGGGGAGATGTGGTCGAGGGGTGAGCGAAAGTTGATTAACGAATATGACATTACGTAAGTACAATGGGTCGGTATGAGGGCACCGATAATACGCGTGAACAAGTTTGGAGGCGGCGGAAAGTATCCTTTGGGATAAAAGGGGGCCAGTGTTGGCATCGAAAGAAGTAACAGGCTGGATCTGGTTGTATAACGCCACACCTAAGGAGGGGGGAAAGGTTAAACGAAGTTTAGTGGGATACAGCTGAGTGAACCCCGAACGGAACACCTATTTGATTCATACCGATCGTGTTGCCAGGGGAAGGGGATAAATTGGGTATTCTGGAAGTTGGGGCGTTGTCGAGTTGGGTTATAGGGTGGACGGTGAAAAGTAAATAAGTCTCTGACCAATCGGGATTTGACAATCCATGCCTTCTTTCCTGACAAAGAGAAGAAGGGTGCTCCCCCAGCGGAGGAACTGTGGGCGGAGGGATGCAAGCCCTGGACGAAGTGAAGCGGTCGATTTGGATCTCCTTAATTTAATCAGAGAGTTTCCTAAAAGCGGGGCGGCTAATGGGGGGGGGACGGAAGAGCAGAAAATCTGTGGAAGGACGCGTGTGGGCGCAATACGCAAGGTGGGTTCCGGTTAGGGATGTTCAGGGAATTCGGGACACAAAGAATCGAAATGAACATACCATTGCGAGGCACGTCGGGCATGTGGGTGTAGGTCCGGGCTGGAGGTCTCTTCTGGGTAAAAACCGACCGAATTAGGAAAATTCGGCTAGAACTAACGGGGGAATAGTGTACCTCGGTATGGAGGCCGGGAAATGGATCCAAATACAGGTTGGGAAACTGAGGTAGGGGGAAAAAGAGAGGACGTTAGACCAGTTCAGGGTAGGGGGGGCATAGAAGTCTAAAAAAATCGAAGACTGCGGTCAAAAGCCAGGTAGTTTGGAATGATTGGTGACCGTGTTGCGGCTATGATTATGTTGCATCACCACAAGGGTGTAGAAAGATGGTGACGATCTTTGCATCGTGGCGCAAACTAAGAAGCGGAATAAAGGAAAAAAATCATAAGGCGCTTTCAGGCCAAGTGCCATTCAGCGAAATGCAGAATCGGGAAAATATTACAAGACGTTTAGTTATGAAAGGGGAGGCGTGAACTCCACCCCTTCAATGTCAACGTGTAACGTCGGTGTGCGGTACTTCCAGTGTAAGTTTTGAAGTTAACGGCGCGTGGGGGTGTTTGATTACGGATTACCAAAAAAAAATGGATAGTCTTGTTCACGACCTCAATGAACGGGGACATTTAATGTCTGTGTTTAGGTTAATGGGCAAATAAGTCAATTCGACGGAATTGAAAATGACGAAGCTCCGGGGGCGACAAATCAAAAGGGGGTAAAGACAGAATACAAATATGGTACATATGTGTTAACAAGAAGTAAACGCCATGCACGGGTGGGCAGGCTAAGGTCCTAGAGCATAACATTGAAAATGCGGATGAAGTGGGGTTGGCCTGATTACGGGGTCCCATGGTGAAGATTCCGGGGCATAATAGTTGTGGGGCAAGGCTAGAATATTACCGCTGACGGCCAAAGTTGCATGAAATGCCGATTTTGGTTCGGGTTGCCGGCTGATATGCAGTTCCCGTAAAAAGGTGACCGCTGGCGTGACCGGCACACTTAGTGAGGGCAACAAAACAGATGCAGTGTGGATTAGGATCAGAGAGGCTGCGGGTGTGGAAATGTAGCGGTGGTGGATTACCGGGGGGGGGTCTGAGGGGGCCCTGGCAAAATGTAGGATGCAGGCAGTGGGGTTCTAAGGTTGAAAGGGTGAACCTCAAGATAGGTATGAGGGCAGGTGCAAGCGTGAAGAGGGGCGGGTAGGCAACAATGGGAGGGGCGCTTGTTTGTGGAAATGGGGCGCGAGAGGTCCGAAACGCTTCGGGTGGGCAGGCGAAGGGACGCTCGAGATTAACAGTGGCAGGAAAACGAGGTTGCCCGCCTAAGAGGATGGGCCCTTAAAATGGGGGTGCCAGTTCCTTAAGGCCAGTCTCTACCTAAGATAAGCCGTTGTAATCAAGCGCAAGATGATGAGACAATTATCAAATTCATAAGGAAAGGGGCACAGGGGAGGAGCGAACTACTGTAGATTAACACTTGAGTTCCCCCCTCGCGAAACTTTCCTGACGTCGAGCATCATGGGAATGTGGTTCTTCTTTCAGCATAGCGGCTAATAATTCGAGGAAACTCACCCGCTGAATGAAGTCGCCACCTAGTCAGTGTTGCCCATGGGGATGAGAGAAAGGTGTGCGGTGAGACGTCGTTGGGGAATTTTAGGCTTCTTCGTCAGGTCCATTGATTCCCTGGGAATTACATGAAAACATCGGGGGCCCGGGAGAAGAGGCAGGCTATTGGAAAAGATAACCGGCCGAAGTGTTGTAATGTGCGCGAGCATAGTGTTGATTGTCGCTTTGGGACATAGGTCCCACCATTTATAGCGCGTTGAACCCTTAAGCCAAAAGAGGAAAGGAAGGCGGGATGAAAGGTGCATTAGTCTTGGAAAGTGTGCACCGTCGGCAGGCGGAGATATTCCACTCATAGGTGCTGAAAGTACATCAGAGAACGCGAGTACCTCGCGCATAGGCAAGGTGGGGGCCAATTGCAGAAAGATTGGAGGCCGTCGGGTGGTCAGGGTACGTGTTTGGGTTGACGGCGCATAAACAGGGTGATCCCTGTCAGGTGGTGTCCCTATCGGCCCGAATATACAGGGGTTCAAGAATGTGTGTGGAGGCGGGGGGAAACTGTGATGGGGGGGAATGCCCATGGATCCGCATTGCATGAACTGGACGTTAAGCAAGGGTTCACAAAAAAAGATGCTTGGGGGCACTCATTCCAGCCACAATATATTTCGGACTGTGGATGGAAGGTGGTATGAGCAAGAGGGGTACCCAACGGCCAAGACGGAGGGGAAGCACCACGACCAGCGGGGTCCTAGACACAGGTCCTGACTAATATTACTGGGAACGGAGGGGATAGTTCAAGTAAAAGCAGCAGAAGGCGCGAAGTGCGGTAGTAGTGACGAAGCATGATGAAAATACACCCACTGCCAAAAAGGGAGACAAGATGTTATACGATACAGACAGGTAGGTCGATGAAAAGGCTTTGGACTCGAATTCGCATACACAAGAGGACAAACGTACGAGTGGCTACAGGGGGCAGAGCAAAAGGACCGTCATAGGTAAAAGGAAAACACGAGCAAATAACAAAAGCTAGACATACTAAGGCGAGCGGCGCAGAGGCAGGCAGGCATGTAAGGAAAGTCCGGGCACCCATTGCGAGATAAGGGCAAAGGGGAGCCTCTATCGGAACGTCGGAAGGAGAACGAACACTTCGTAGAAAATAATAATGGTTAACATTCTAGGATCTATAAGCGGTTGCGAGGTTGGGGGCTCTTACGACTGAATGTTCGGGTCGCGGGGAAAGAGTATGTCTGGTGGGCTCCATGTATCACTCTGATGCAGAACGCACGTTCCCGATCCGGTGATGAGTACTTTCAGAAAGGTCCGGAGGCACATGAGTGTGGTTCTGTGATGGATGAATCGTTCTACCAGTCCAACAGTAGATAGCCCTGTACAACTACCATGCGAGGGGCGACTCTGAAGTACCCCGGTGAGATAATGTGATGAGTTGCTGAACGTACGGGGCAGCAGTGGGGTTCCCTGGGGGGCGATCGAACCCCTCTGAACGGGTGAACGTGCGCGAAAAGAAAGAGCTGAACTTATCCGCGGAATCTCCACGTGCTTCGTATGGACGTGAAACCTCGAAGAGTGGTGGGACACATCGCCACACTACCCTTTTCGTCCAGGCAATCTCAAGCAGCCGCGATTGGGGGATGGGACGCAAAAGGGTGTTGGGTGCGAATAGCGGGCGAAAGACACGCTTGACGAATGTCACAGCTTGAAGTCAGACACCGCGCCGGACTTCTAATCACTCCTCTACAGCGACGACACGGCATCGCCACGACGTGGGGGGCTACCGACTAGTACTTGTGGTAGGCTGCATACCGGTAGCGATCTCCAGGATAAAGGTGCAATGACGAATGTATCGTAACTTCGAGTCATCCAAGATTGGGCATTGTGCTTGCAGCCCTCGTAGAACGTGCGAACAAAAGCGTGAGTATTCGGCAAAGGATAACGGAGTGGGTGGACGGGGTTACTAACTCATCATCAAGTCTTCACTTACCTAATCGGGGCGTTGAAAAAGGTGTAGCTCGGGTGCTGAGTTTGATACCGGTCTAATTGGCATAAAATCCGAACTCTTCATCATAGTGTACTGTAGTCTGGTTAACTGCTCGGTAAAACCCCTCTAAACCAAGTAACTCGGGTGTGACCGGGAACGTACGCCAATTCATAGGTCAGGAGAGCGAGTCCGGAAAGCTCGCTGGAAAACCCAGCACCAGGTGGGTAGAATAACGCTCCCACAGACTGGCTAAGCACAAGCTGTGTCCAAGTAGGACGGTCGGTTGGGAAACAAACGGTCCGGGCCACATACTGGTGCACAACAGAGGAAATGTCAGGATAAGGGTGTCAAAACACAATAATAGGTATTAACACATACCGGATAGAAAGGTTAAGCAACACAATAGCATGAAAGATAGGCATGATTAATCAACACATAGAAGGGTGCAAGATCGGATCGACGAGTGACTATGCGCGGGGGCGAGGGGAGAAAGGAAACAAGAATGTCCACTCTCGAAACCACTGCACGGGTAGACAAACATTTAAACGAAGTCCTAATGTCGGGCATGATTACTATAAACTTTCATTTAACCCAGGTGAGGAAGACGAGTATCAGAGGGTACCCCAGATGGGTAAGGACTGAGGTAGTATGAAAGATCAACTGAGAAATGGTAGCCAAAAACAGGAGGCGTGGGGCAATGGTGCAGACCCCGTAAGCCGTACACAGCGCAAAGTGAAATTAAGAGACAGGGGGTGAATATTTACTCTTTGTCTAGTGTACGTGCAACTGTGTCGGCCAAGAATTGGCAAAGGGGGACTCTCTCGTACACAGGTCCGTGCGACTCTGATGAGCCGAAATCTGTTATGAGTGCGAACGCATTGTGCCCGGACTCGCAAGATCGTATAGGGGGACACTAAATCGATAGTGTCGCCAAGCAAACATGTACGATCAGAGATCAGGCACTCACCGGGAAGGATATCCACGGAGGACTCCACACTGCGTAAAAGACATAAATAAGAGAAAACAGAGTCCATACCAAACATCATAGAATAGCTCGACCTCAGTGGGTCCACGACGGCTACGAAATATCGAAATGACGCGATCCTAGACGTTGTCGCAGGAAGCAACAATATCGAGTAACAGCATGGTTAACAAGGGGTGGGCGCGAAATAAGATGGCGAAGCACAAACAGGGATACAACAATCGGAAGCATAGCGGCCACGGCCGGTCCTGCCTGGTGGATACAACCCATACAACTACTGGGAGCTCGTCCTGGTCGGAACAGCGCCGGCGTCTGGGGACGGGTAGTAGGAGGCTCCGTCCGGGTGGTAAACTAGTCGGGGGAGGCGAGGGGATGGTGGTCGTCTGGCTCACTGGGGGCATCCACAGACGATCTTGGTTGCGACACACCAGGTCCGGAGAAGTGCGTGAAAGGGGTGAAATGTGCAGGGGAACAAACAGAATCACGTGAAGAAGATCAGTCATCACAAAAATGGGCACTAACGGCAACAAGATGCTTATAACTCCACATATGCATGGTATATGTCGGTACAGAGAAGCAATAAATCGGTGGGACTGAAGGAACCTGCAGAGAGGCCCCGAATACATAGGGGGATAAGGACTAGTCGCTGTCCGAACTCACGCATACGGACTCAGGCCAGTGCGGCTAAATGAAGCAATAGAAGGAGAGTTAGTATGGCAAAAGTTAACCAACAGAAAACAACGTATACATAAGTCCGGGTACCCGTCGATCCTCGGGGACATCGGGGAATAGCGGCCTACCAGAATGGAAGGAGAACGAGAGAGCGAGAACGGGAAAGACCACACGGTGTCCTATAATTCTATATGGACACGTGTAATGGATGTGGTTCAAAATTATCTAGCAGGGTATGGGGCGAGCACTATTCTAGATTGTCGATGATGGTCGGAATAAACAAACATCCGGGTCGCTTTTAAGTAACAACGGGCGAGAGGACGCCGGCTTATTCGAGGGGGGATAGTATAAAAACTTAACATGCACGGGGTGTCACCACATATTCCCCCATCCCGGGCAAGCACGCTGGCGTAACAAAAATCGGGCACCCTTTGGGCTCTCCACCTTTCCTGGGGTCGATGGCCCTTCCGCAAGAATATCCACACGGTCGTCAGCCCCACCTATAATGCTGCGACGCAAAGAGATTGTTCATCACCCGTTACGAGGGGATCCTAGGCACTGCTGGGTGTCTGTGGCCCATCGCCATGCGGCTCCGGTGGGGCACTTTGCGTACGCAAGGCCGGAAAAAAGGGAAGGGGGCGAGCAACCTAGGGCAACCGCACACGAATCACGGCGGGGTACTTGGTGAGTGTAATGCGGTGCGGGGGTCGCAAAACCGGGCGTCTCGCCGCTGCGAGGGTGGCCTGGAGCAAAGGATTCAATAAGTGCTTCAGAAGGGGCTGGAATACAGGAAAACCTACGCCGTGGGGGATAGGAGAAAAAAGGCACCATACTTACTACCCAATCGTAGTTTTGTTAGTGGAGCGTTATAGGCCAAAGTTTCGCGGGAATAACTCAGATCCAACATAGGGTCCAATCTCGTAATAAAGCGTGTTATTTATGAATCAGGAAACGCGAACGCCGACCAGGGCTTAGCCACACCCTGCTCTCATAGGTAAATGTGGTCAACAGGAGAAAAAAGATAAGAAAAAAACCATCTGAGCCCTGATCGCTAAATAGGGACCGCCACAAGAGAAGATCCACTCAAAGGCCGTAATTGGTAACAAAAGGGTAAAGGAAGAAAAAAATGAAAAAAAAAAGGGGAGGAGAAAAAAAAAGAGGGGGAGAAGGGGGGGGGGAAAGGGGCAAAGGAAAGGAAAGAGGACGGTAGTTGGGGGAAAAAATTGAAGAAGGGGGTGGGGGGGGGAAAGGGATGGGGGAAAAAGAGGGGAGGGGGGGGGGGATAACAAAAGGGGGTGTTGTAAGAGTTATATTTTTAATTGAAAGTGAGGGGAGAGTTAAATAAACTGGAAAAAGGGTGGGGACTTAAGTGTCAGTTGGGGCAACATAAAAATTGTTTGTGGGGAGGGGAGTGGGGGGAGGAAGGGGAAGAAAGAGGGGAGGAGTACAGAAGAGGCACGTGTTCCGTGTTCCAATGGCTCGACACCGCCAGTGCGTCGGTTAACGTCACGTCGTCGTGTACTCTTCTGGATCCACGCCGGGACTTCATCACCACTGTATAGTAGCCTATGTAACAAGTATAGAAAAACAAACCACCCAATTATCACTCCCATGACTCAGGCCCGTCTATTACATAGGGAGGGATTCAATGTCAGACTTTATACCCGGATTCAAGGTGCCAATGAATAGTGAAAGAACTAGCCTCCTACAGGCTATGGTCCATTTATGATTGCAGGTATGGGTAATACGGACACAAGGCAGGGTATCCGACCAATAGAGGTGCGAGGCTAGTGGCCCATAATAGATAGAATGGTTAAAACACGTAGGAAAAAAGGGGCAGGTATGGCAGATTCGAATACAGGCTACTCTAGGATGCAAGCAGTAAGAGGGGAAATAAAGGCGGCTATCTGGTGATCGAAGGTTGGGCTGCCTGGTTGGCTCTGGCCAAAATAAGGGGGTCTTCACAAACCGCCGCCTGGTACAGTCGGAAAAGTAAAGTCGGGGGGGAAAGGGGAGGAGTGCACCAGCAGCTGCGTCTGTCTCGTAGTCTACCGAAGGGCGGAAAGGGAGGGGGGGGGTTGGAAGAATCAGTAAAAACACGAGGGAGGGAACGGCAATAATGATGGCAGGGCAAGGATGGCCTGACAATGGGTACCAATGTATATGGGGGCCGGTGGGTGGGCGATATAACAGCACTGAGAGGCGTAAGTCGATTATGTGAGTTAAGGTGTAGGGAATTTCATTCAAAGGGATTTATTCATTAAAGTGTGGACAACGGATAATGTCATTTAAAAAATCGAAAAACGGAGTCATAAAAAAAGGGGGAATTGATTCCAGCTAATATGCTCATATGCTGCGAAAAGGGCTGTCTGACGGAGGATGAAAAACGGAGGGCGTATCCGGGTTCAAGGGGTATCGTCGTTCTGCAAGTTGGTCCTAAATTATATGGGAGGGGATGAGAGTGAATATGTTTCATCGGGAGTGACTGTGGGTTGAAACCGAAATTATAATCGAGTGTTGTCTAAAATTTTTTTTAAGTTTCTGAGAAGGATTTTAATTAATTATTTAATGGACAGCATTAGTTATCCGAAACCACGGGGTTATGATGAACGTCAGCTGACAGGGGGCACATGGGGGCTGTGACTTCCGCAGTTCACGGCAGTGTACAGGGTGGGTCCCCAACCTGTCATATTCTGGTTAGGTTAGAGGTTAGGGTTAGCTGAATTTAATTACTGATTACTGTTTGAAATGTAACACTAAAAATAAATAGTTAAAATTAGAGTTAACGTAACCTAATCATGATTAATTAACTACTTAAATTAATTAATTAAGTGGATTTTACAGAAATCATTTATTTTTATTTCTTGGGGCGGGGGGGGGGAAAAAGGTCTTTTTCTTTGTATTAAAGGGAGCGTGTTCTGTGTGGGTGGGTGTCCCACTGTACCGGTTTGCACCAAGCCGGACTCTTCCGCGCTGTGCCCGTCCAGAGCGCGTGACGGTGTCCAAGCAGGGGGCGGGTGGTACTGGGGGGGGAGGGGGGGGGGGGGAAAAGAGTGGGGGGGGGGAACAGGGGGGGGGTAAAAAGTGGTGTTAGGGCACGCGGCGGCAAAAAAAAAATCGGCGAGGGAGAAGAGAGGGGGGGAAAACGCAGGTCAGGCAAAACTTGCCGCGGGGGGGTCAGCGGACTAGAAAAAAGTGCGGGTGTCGGGGGGGGGGCTGCCAGGTGTGGCGGGGGGGTGTGGAGGTGGGGAGAAAGGAGGCTAGTTCCGAGGCCGGACTGTGGCGCGCAGCGGAAAACGTGTGCAACGGTGGGGCCGAGGTTTGAGGAGTCGTGGCCGCGGGGGGGCGGTGGGTCGCGCTGGGAGACCGTCGCCGGGCTGCGGCTGTGGCGGGGCGGCGCGATTCTCTGAAGGAGTTATACGGCTAGGGAAAGGAAAGGGTATCGAGGTACAGGTTTCCGGGTGTGAGGCGGGGCTCTGTGCACGGAGGCAGGGTGTGTGGAGCCCTGTTTGGCCTGGCACCGAGAGGTTCTCATGGGACTGAGGGCAGTGGGCTGCGAATGCTCGGTTGGGGGATGTGGGAAAAGGTGGTCTGCGACTAAGGGTGACTAGGCGGTTGCATCGGCCGTCGTAGAACCGCGATGTGGAGGGATGCTCTGTGTTTGTGAGGGCCCGAACGAACGGGTCGAGCGGGAGGGGAGGGGGTAGCCGGGGCGGGTCTGTTGTGAGTTCCTGTGGGACGGCGGCGATGGTCCAAGTGGGCCGGGGGGGTGAAAAGAACGTCGGGTTGGCGACGGGGGGCGGTTCGGGAGCTAGGTCTTATAACGGGGCGGCTTCGGGGGCGAGCGCAGTCGTGGGCTCGGCGGCCGGGTAGCTAAAAGGAGCAAGTCTGTGGGTTGAAAGTGTGGTCTTCGGGCGACGGGAATGTGACTTCGACTGAGACGAGTGCATGGTGTCCGGCGTGGGTATGGGCGCTGGGGTGCTACGGCGTCACACTCGAGCGGGGGCGAGGCTTCTACGGGGAGGTACGTCATCCAGGGGGAGGGGTGTCGACCGTGGCGGGACTGGGTCGTCACCGTTCCGGGCGAACCAACAGGGAGGGGCGATAACCCGATCGGCAAGAGTCGTGACTCGGTGAGAATGGGGAAGGGCTGGAGGCGGAGGTGTGGTGAGGTCGTCATGACGAGTCTGACGTCGGCGGGAGCGGGGGGGAGGCGTCGACGAAGAGTGCTGTACGGGATCGGAGAGTGGGAATCGTCCAAACCTATCAGATAGGGGTGGTGTTGGAGGGAGGGGTTGGGTGAGGAAAAAGTGACAGAATAAGCGAGGTGGGGGGAGGGGGGGGTTGGTGGATCAAAGAGGGTTAGGGGTGTAGAGGAGTTACGTGAAGGGCCGAAAAAAGGGAAAAAAGAAAATTAAGGGGGGGGAAGAGGGGGAAAAGTGGTTGGTTTGTGGGGGGCCTGCGAAGTTGGATCTCGCCGTTCGTGGGGTGTGGTGTCCGTGCTAAAAGGTCTGCGGCGGGGAAAGAGGGAGAAGGGGAAAAAAGGGCCTGTATGTGCTTTCTTGGTGCCGGGTCGCGCAGGTCTGTGTGGAGGTGGGGGGTGGGTTGGGTGGTGTTGCCTCTTTTTTTCCTTTTTTTTTCGGGTTTTATCCTTGGTTCCTTTGGTCTTTAAATCTCTTTTCGTCTAGTACTGTTAAATGTTTAGAGGGCCCCAATGGTTTTTTGTAAAAAGTGTGACCTATTTCATAAATACCCGGATTGCAATTATTCCTTAACACCTAAAAATTAGTTGGTTGTTGGGAGCACAAAAACATAGATTCCGTTTTATTATAATCAGAGGTTAAGGTAAGATGGTGTGATAAATATGTCAATCTGTCATCCACTTTTGAGTGGGGTTCTAGTTCACTTATCCAATTCCATGGGGATGGGTGTTTCAAGTTATTAAGGGGGGGGGGGGGGGGGAAGGGGGGGGGAGGAAAAAAGGTCGGGCTCTGGAATAGTTTGTTATTTATCTGGACATTTTGAGTTTTCTATGTTGGACAACTATTAGTATGGTCGCAGAAACGTTCGGCGGTTTGGAAGTTTGAATTTGACTTAGGAGTTGAAATGCAATTGAAGCTAATGATGATTATGCGACTATTATCATATGAGCATGGCCTCTCAAGAAGGGTGAGTGGCTCTGTAGCTTAATAAGGGGGGTGTTACAGCTTGCGTTTACCAAACTGGACAGCTCAGTCCTTGAGTATCAGGGTTTTCGACGAAACCTCGTCTATTGCAAAGGGTTTTCCATGTCCTTTTGGTAACATATTTTAACTCAAGACTTTTTTTGCATGTCCAATAGTCACCAGGCAAGGCCACATCATCACTTTTCAGACCCGTTTCTTCTGACATTCATCTACTACAAAGGGATTTCATTTTTTTTAAACTTATTTTAACTCTAGACTTTTTGTGTGTTCAAAATGCACCTTTCAAAGCCACATCATCAATTTTCAACCCTTTTCTGACTTCATTTGCTATTTTTCATGCATTTAATGATTTATTTTGAGCTAAATGACCCTGAAATTGACAAGCACTACAAATGAACTCTGAAAATGTTGAAACTTGGCATGGTATCATAATTTCACCCACATAGCATGTGCTAAAAAGTTGAGAGGGTTAAGGGAAAAACTAGATGCTCTTCGTGTACAAACTGGACAATCTCTTTCGAAGTATCAGGGGTTCGGACGAAAACTCATCTACTACAAATTTGTGTGTTTCAAAGCACCTTTCAAAGCCACATCATCAATTTTCAACCCTTTTCTGACTTCATTTGCTATTTTTCATGCATTTAATGATTTATTTTGAGCTAAATGACCCTGAAATTGACAAGCACTACAATTCCTCCATAATTTCACCAACATAGAATGTGCTAAAAAGTTGAGAGTGTTACGGGAAGAACTAGATACACTTCGTGTACAAACTAGACAATCTCTTTCGAAGTATCAGGGTTTCGGACGAAAACTCATCTACTACAAAGGGATTTCATTTTTTTAAACTTATTTTAACACTAGACTTTTTGTGTGTTCAAAATGCACCTTTCAAAGCCACATCATCAATTTTCAACCCTTTCCTGACTTCATTTGCTATTTTTCATGCATTTAATGAT